>LR738711.1:283413865-283569999 GCA_902687465.1 Secale cereale | reverse complement strand
GGACCGCCTTTTCCAGTTCAAAAAAAATGATGTAAATGTCAAAAAAATAAAAGAAAATAAGTTTCCCATGTGATATGTGGTCTACTTGTTGGGAAAATTTACAAATATGAATTTTGACTTTATTTGCAAAATATTTTTGGAATTTAGGTAAACGGGCATAACTTTTGCATACGAACTCGGATTAAAAAAAATTTATATGAAAAATCATCTACTCGAAAAGTTACATCCGAATTTAACCAGGGGGAACCCCGTTAAACATTTTCAAAATCCTCAAAAACCTAACAGAAAAAAAGTTACGGGGCTTTTAAGATCTAGAGGCAAAAAAATTCAAAAAAATTAAAACTTACTAGTGGTGCACCGTTTGCTAGGTGCGCCACTAGTAACAGAAAAAAATTTATAAAATTTTCGAATTTTTTTTTTGATTTTTTTCCAAAATATGATACGTAATATGACCGAGAAGTTTGAAATATATTTTCAAAATTTCATCATACTCATGAACATTAACAAACTCCTATACATCAAGAATCGTTAATAGGATTGATATGATAGATATATCAACAAGTGCCTGTGAAGTGAGTTGGTGCTGGGGTTGGATAGAACTATGAAGTTAAGCGTGCTCGGGCTGGAGTAGTGTGAGGATGGGTGACCTTATGGGAAGTTTGACCACATAGTGCGATTTGACTTGACATTAAGCAAATTGACCCCATATTAAGCCATAATGACCTAAGATTAAGAAAAAAAGGAAAAAAAATGAAAAAATATTTGAAAAAAAATATTCTGAAAAAACAATATTCTGAAAAAAATACTAATGGCGCACTTCTATGTATTGCGCCATTAGTATGCCAAAGCACCTGTGTATATATGGCCCCCTGAGAGGCATACTAATGGCGCACCGTGCCCTATACTAATGGCGCACCTATTAGATACTAATGGCGCACCAGTGGTGCGCCATTAGTAAAAAATACTAATGGCGTGGTACTAATGGCGCACTAGTAGTGCGCCATTAATGGCCAAAACTGGTGCGCCATTAGTAGGCCTTTTTCTAGTAGTGAGAGTTTACCGACGAAGAATAAGGTGCGATTAGGTCTTTGTCATGCACTCAATGTTTGCCATGGAGTTGGATGGACTCAACTTATCTTCGATGCTTGCGCAAGATTCGTATTAGTTTGTTATTGTTAGATGACCTTCAGCCATATTATTGTAATAAGACTCATTATGAGGATTTCGATGTAATAAAGTGTGATTGAAACTCTACTAGAAATCCTCAAAGTACTGTGTTTGTCAGCATACCAATCCACGGATGACACTGAGCATAGAGACTCCGGTCCATTGGTATCAAGGTTGCTACAGAGATGGTATCAGAGCACACGTTGACTGTAGGAAGTGACCACTAGGATAAGCCACAGGATGATCTTCTCTACTCATTCTAATTCTTCTCTCTTTCTATTCTATAGATGTCAGACCCCGGGAGCAAGTTCACTCAGCCAGACGATGCCACCACTTTCAAAAGACACTTGAAGGAAGTCACTAGATACCTACACATTGGAATACCAAGTATCACTTGAAATTTCTATGCAACATTACTGGAAGAGGAGTGCTGGAAAATCAGAGTTAGTGTTCCTGGGAGGACTCACGAGTCACGGAATCTCTTGAGATTGCCTTTGATGCACCCACTTGGAGCTTGGGAAAGAGTATGGCAGCTCACATCACATTTGGATGCATATGTGAAGTCTACAACAAGGACCTCGAAGACACCCTCTACCAGATTTGTGGATGCCGAGATGAAGAATGGGATATGATCCATACCAGGAATGACAAGTCCATTGCAGCATTCATCCAGGAGATGGACCAACACATTCGATGCTGCGAGAATCAGATGTGCATGCTCATGCTGAAGACCAAGATGGTGATGACACGGAACGTGGAGTTAGAAGAGGAAA
Source organism: Secale cereale (assembly GCA_902687465.1). Taxonomy (NCBI): domain Eukaryota; kingdom Viridiplantae; phylum Streptophyta; class Magnoliopsida; order Poales; family Poaceae; genus Secale; species Secale cereale. The sequence continues at coordinate 283,568,059 of LR738711.1, read as the reverse complement.
TCAGGACAGTACGTGATGGATATGAAGAGGAAATCGTTGTACTACTAGAGCTGAATGAAGCACTATGGAAGAAGGTTGGAGCAAACATGGTGAAGCCATAACCAAGGATGGGCATTCATTCAGAGAACTACAATCTGATAGACGACACCGACAGTGATGAAAGCGATTATGAAGACGAAGCTGGAGCAGATATCATAGAGTCTTCCGATGATAGTTATTGGATGACCACCCTGTAATCATTAGTATTCTTCCAAGTAGTTAGAAATCGTTTGCTAGCTTTGTATTAGGATCTTTTGTGTGACCTTGTTTCAATTGAGTGATATGGTATGAAATTTTTTGTCTCATGTGCATATGGGCAGTGATTCCCCCTAGACCTCATTCTATTCTATTCTCACCCCTCTAAACCTCTCAGATGCCTCCGAGACGTGAGCTCGGATTCGAGTTCCCACCTAAGCTCACTCAGTTGATCCAGCAGTAGAAGACTTTGATGCAACTACTTGTTCAGAACCAAGGCAACAACAACAACAACAACAACCCACCTCCTCCTCCCCATGACAACCTAACCCGGTTCCTAAGGTTGAATCCGCCGGTGTTCTCTAGTAGCACCGAGCCGATTGTGGCAGATGACTGGCTCCGCAAGATGGGGAGAGAGCTATCAACTGACGGATGCACGGATGCAGAGAGAGGGCGACCTGCCGCACATCATCTTGAGGGACCAGCAGCCGCTTGGTGGGAGAACTACACCGCCACTTACCCACTTGCTATAGTTACTTGGGATCAGTTTCAGCAAGCCTTTCGCACTGCACATGTCTCAGCTGGAGCTATGAACCTGAAGAAGCGTGAGTTTTGCAACTTGCGCCAAGTAAACCGTACTATGGGGCAGTACATGGATGACTTCACGCAGTTAGCTCGCTACGCGCGAGATGATATAGCCACTGAACACGCGAAGGAGGAGAAGTTTCTAGAGGGACTCAACGATGAGTTGAGCATGCAGCTGATGATAGCCACCTATAATAACTACCATGAGTTGGTAGACAAGGCCATCATGATTGAAGGAAAGCAGCGGCAGATTGAGACCCGCAAGAGGAAATATGGATCGGGGAAGTTTAACTCTGGAGCCCAGCAGAAGCCCCGTTATTCCCCATACTTAGGAGGACATAACCATCCCACCACTGGAAGCCATACTCATAATGGAGGAACTTCACACAACCATAGTGGACCTAGGAATGACAATGGAAATGGAGGAAACAACAATCAGAACCATTCCACTCGATCAACGCCTGCCAAGAGGGATCTGAGTCACATTACTTGTTTCAAGTGCGTGAAGACTGGACATTATGCCAAAGAGTGTCTTGAAGGCAAGAATGGTAATGGCAATAGAAGCTGAGGAAAGAAGCCCAACCCTTTCACTAGAGGACAGGTGAATCACGTAAATGTGGAGTAGATTGACGAGCAGCCTGACGCAGTGGTTGGTAAGTTTTTCGCTAATTCATTTACCGCCCTAGTTCTTTTTGACACTGGTGCATCTCATTCATACATATCAAGGGGTTTTGTGGAAAAGTACCATTTGGCCACTGTAGCCCTAAAGTCGCCTATGTTAGTAAGTTCCCCAGGAGCAGAGTAGATGGCTAGTCGAGGATGTCATCAAGTGCCATTGACCATTGGGAGACATGTATTCCCCACAGACCTCATCATTTTGGAATCCCAGGGTTTGGATATAATCATAGGTATGGATTGGCTATCCAAGTTTGGAGGAAACATCGACTGCGCCAGTAGATCAATCCGTCTCACCACCCTGGAAGGAAAGAGGATTAAGTATGTGTCGAGGCACACACCCCGGAAGACGCAAGTGAATGCACTCTTGGGAGTTATTCAGGAGGAAGTACCAGTTGTGAAGGATTACCCCGATGTATTTCCGAAGGAGTTACCAGGCATGCCACCGGATAGAGACATCGAGTTCTTGATTGAGTTATAACAGGCATCGGACCAATATCCAAGAGACCATACCGGATGCGCGCAAATGCTTTGGAAGAGATCAAGAAGCGGATCACGGAATTAATGGAGAAAGGTTATATCTGAACAAGTTCTTCACCTTGGGGAGCTCCAGTGCTCATAGTCGAGAAGAAGTACGGCTCACTAAGGATGGTTGTGGATTATCATGCACTGAATGAAGTGTCGATCAAGAACAAGTACCCTCTGCCGATGATAAATGATATGTTTTATGAGTTGCAAGGAGCCAAAGTTTTCTCTAAGATCGATTTACGATCTGGATATCATGAACTGAAGATCCGAGAGCAGGACATACCTAAGACAGCTTTTACCACAAGGTACGGGCTCTACGAGTATACGGTCATGTCATTTGGTTTGACTAATGCCCCTGCCTATTTCATGAGTATGATGAACAAGGTGTTCATGGAGTTCTTGGATAAGTTTGTGGTAGTGTTCATTGATGACATATTGGTTTACTCCAAGAATGAAGAGGAGCACATGGAACATTTGCGTTTAGTTCTCGAGAAGCTCAGGGAACATCAGTTATATGCCAAGTTCAGGAAATGTGAGTTTTGGTTGAAGGAAGTAGGATTTCTCGGACATGTTATCTCAGGAGATGGTATAGCAGTGGACCCTTCCAAAGTAGAGGTTGTCACGGAATGGAAGGCACCCTCCTCGGTTGGAGAGATTCGCAGTTTTCTTGGACTCGCAGGTTATTATCGGAGGTTCATTGAGAATTTCTCCAAGATTGTGAAGCCCATGACGGAGTTGTTGAAGAAGGAAAGTAAGTACAATTGGACCAAGAATGTGAGGCCAGTTTTCAGGAGTTAAAGAAGCATTTGGTTACAGCCCAGTGCTGATACTCCCGAATATTCGTAAGGATTTTCAAGTGTATTGTGACGCTTCATGTCAAGGATTTGGAGGCGTTCTCATGCAAGAAGGAAGAGTTGTTTCTTATGCCTCACGTCAGCTTCGACCTCATGAGTTGAACTATGCCACGCATGATTTGGAGTTAGCAGCCATAGTGCACACACTCAAGACCTGGAGACACTTTCTTATTGGAAACCGTTGTGATGTATACACGGATCATAAGAGTTTGAAGTACATCTTCACATAGAAGGAGTTAAACCTCAGGGAAAGGAGATGGCTAGAGCTCATAAAGGATTATGACATGAGATTGCATTATCATCCAGGAAAGGCTAATGTTGTGGGAGATGCGCTAAGTTGCAAGAGTTATGTTAACACTATCATGACCGGAGGTTTTCCACAAGAGTTGGAAAATGACCTCAGAGATCTGCAGTTGGAGATAGTCCCAAGAGGCTATGTTGCCTCGTTGGATATCCAGTCCACTTTGTGGGCTAGATTTGAGAAGCTTAGAAGACGGACGAAGGAATTGCAGAGATAAAGGGCAGAATGAGCAAAGGAAAGGCAGAAGGATTTTGTGAGGATGAACACGGAACATTGTGGTTTGAAGAACACATTTATGTGCCCAATGACCCTGAGATCAGAAAGTTGATTCTTCAGGAAGCTCATGACTCGCCTTACTCGATACACCCAGGCAATACCAAGATGTATTTGGATTTGAAGCAGAAATTCTTGTGAACCGGAATGAAGAATGACATTGTCGAGTATGTAGCAGTATGCGACGTGTGTCAGAGAGTCAAGGCAGAACATCAGAAACCAGCAGGGTTACTACAGCCGCTACGCTTACCAGAATGGAAGTGGGGATAAACTTGGAATGGATTTTATCACAGGACTACCCAGGACACGTTTAGGGTACGATTCAATCTGGGTTATAGTTGATCACTTGACGAAGGTAGCTCACTTTATCTTGGTGAAAACCACTTACACAAGTGCTAAGTTGGCCAAGATATACATGACCAGGATCGTATGTCTACATGGAGTTCCGAGGACCATTGTATTAGATAGAGGAACACAGTTCACTTCAAAGTTTTGCAAGCAATTGCATGAGACTTTGGGTACGAGGCTAGAATTCAGTACAGCCTTTCATCCACAGACAGATGAATAGACCGAGAGAGTCAATCAGATTCTGGAGGACATGTTGAGAGCTTGTGCGCTAGATTATGGATCTAGTTGGGATGATAATTTGCCTTACATAGAGTTCTCTTACAACAACAGTTATCAGACTAGTCTGCAAATGGCCCCTTTCAAGGTTTTGTACAGAAGAAGGTGGAGGACACCATTGATGTGGGATGAAGTTGGAGACCGTAAGTTATTTGGACCCGATTTAATAAAGATTCGAGGGAGAAGGTCAAGTTGATCCGCGACAGATTGAAGATAGCCCAGTCCCGACAGAAGAGTTATGCGGATACGAAACGCAAAGATGTGACTTCTGAAGTTGGAGATATAGCATATCTTCGTGTGTCCCCACTTTGAGGAGTTAAGTGTTTTGGAGTGAAGGGTAAACTGGCACCATGATTTGTGGGACCGTACAGAGTTGTGGAGCGCAGATGAGAAGTAGATTATCAGCTAGAGTTGCCTGAAACCTTGTCCGGAGTTCACGATGTTTTTCACGTATCCTAGTTTTAGAAGTGTCATGCAGAGATGGTCGAGATTCCTCCACGAGATACAGTGCCCCTGGAAGCAATTAAGTTAGGGAGTGATATGACCTATGAGGAAAAGCCTATCAAGATTCTAGAGTTTGCCGACAGAGTTACCCGCAGCAAGGTCATAAAGTTTTACAAAGTTCAGTGGAGTCACCATACAGAGGATGAAGCCACCTGGGAACGAGAGGAAGACCTTCGGCAAGACCACCCACACCTATTTTATAGCCAACATGAATCTCGAGGGCGAGATTCATCTTAAGGGGAATAGGTTTTTAACATCCCAATTTTCAATTTGGATGTTAACATAGATCATTCATATGCATTCATCATTTAAGCATTTTTGAATTTGACTTATTTGGAAATTGATCCAAAAAACTTCAAGCAACTCAAGGACCCAAGTGAGAGAGTTGGGAGTTTTGCAAAGAGAACCCATAATTTTTATTTTCCTAGTGGGGTTGGATCAAATATTATTTTTGCCAAATTTCATTTTTAATATTTTAAAATAAAAGAGAGAAGATAATATGACTTCTTCAAAAATAGAATAAAAATGTTGGAATTTGAATTTTGAGTAAAAATATTTTTATTGGATTTTTATTTGCAATTTATTTATTTTAAATTGCATTAACAAGTTTATTTTATTTTTAGGCATTTTAGTTCAGAAAAATGTTCACTTTGTCCCAAATATTAGGAGGGAACGATGAAAATTGTTTCTGATTTTTTTAGGATTTTATTTGATTTATTTTGATATTTCTTCGCTGTGCGAATTTTAAAAAAATTACCGGACCGGGCCGACTGGGGCAAAGCCCAGCCGCCGGCCCAACTCCCGCGCTGCCTCCCGCATTGTGGCCGGCACGGACTCCCTCCGGAGTCCTGCTTCGCCACGGCCGCCGTCGCCCCCTCCCACAAGAAAAGGACCCCGGGCCCCTTTAAATAGCCGAGGCCCCGGCCACCTCGGACCTCACCGCCGCCCTCGCCCTCGCCTCCCGCGCCCGCACGCCGCTGCCGTGCCGAGCCGCCGCACCTCTGCCGCATCGCCGCCGCCGCGCGAGCGCCTCGCCCCGCCACCCGTGAGCCGCCGCCGCCACCCCGCCAGCCCGACGACCTGCCACCGTCCGCGCCTCCGCCGCCGGAGTTAGCCACCGCCGGCGGCCCGTCGCCCGCGAACCCGAACCGACCCGCGAACCTGATCCGCTAAGTAAAAACTCAGCCAGTTTTTTTGTTTTTTTAAACCCTAGATCAGTTTTTTAGAAACCCTTAGATTCGTTTTTTTAGGTTTTATTATACAACGAACGTCCGATGTTTAGTTCAGAAAAATGAACGTTCGCATTTTAGAGTTTTTCTTTTTCTGTTATTTTTGTCAGGACCTATCCGCGATTAAAGTTTTTACAGATCAGTCCCTAGTTTTCAAACAATCACTACTTTTTACTCGTTAGTCAGAATTAGGTGAAACCAACGCCAAACTCTTTGTTTTGATCTTATCTTTCCTGTAGTGCAACTCAAATCTATTTTTGAAAGTTTTAAATTTTGAATTCAAACAATTTTGTATTTGAACTTCTTTTGATCGTGACTTGAGTTTAGTAACCCCGTTTGGGTTGATTCTTTTTTAAAATCGAAGCTCTTGACCTAAACTTTCTGATAAGGCCAAATTCATTTAATTTTGGTACTGTTAGAAATTGTTTTCTGTTGCAAGAGTTATTCATTTGTTTTTGAAGTTTTTCGAGATTTGTTCTTCGATTCTTTTGCATGATTGCTTATGTATGCTATTGTTTGATTGCAATAGAATTTCCGGAGTGCGAAGCGTGCTACTACGAGTCACTAGATTTCAACGATCATCAGCAAGGCAAGTTCATACTTTGATCATACTTTCCAATACCCAGTTTTCATAGAATTAGTTCTATCCTCAAAGATTGCGTTAGTAGGGTTTGTAAACATGTCGTGATGCTATCACTAGTACATCGATCTCCTAAACAAATGGTTTTTAACCCCTTTCCACGACGGCATTCGGAACCGTCGCCAAGTGAGTGTGGTTGATAGGGGGGGGGGGGTCCTTCCCAAACGACCCAAAAACCGTCGGGGATATGACCTCCTGGCACACACATTCGGCAAAATGAGGTCGTGTGTGACCGGCGAGCGCTCAAATACGGAAATACGTTCAGTAGAGCTAAAAAATATAATTTTACGGCAAAATTGTTTCCGGTCGCAAGTACATTCCACACAGCCAGTCCCAGCTAAATGTTTCTGTTCGTATGTACATCCCACACAGTCGCTCGAAGGAAAACGTCTCCGTTCATAGGTACATCACACATAATTTTTCTAGTTAAATTGCTTGCGTTATTGAATATATCACACACGTTTCGTGGAAGAAACTGTGTGGCAAAGGCTGTCCATCACACACAATTTTCATGTGGTAAACGTTTGAGCAAGGTGGCCTAACGCAAACAGTTTTCAAGAGAAAGTCGTGTGTGATTGTTCTTTGATCCAATACGGTTTATTCCTAGAAACTGTGTATGTTGCCTGAGGTCATCGCCCACGGTATTTTTTCAACAACCGTTTCCAATAGAACAAACCCAATTAGCAGGCGAATTCGCCACTAGCAGGCTAATTATCTGATTATTCATAATCCATTTATTAATCTAATTGAGAGTTCATATTAAGCACACAATATATTTCATTTTCATAATTGTAATACATCAGAGTTCAACATCATATAGCTTCAGCACTCAGCTACCCCATTACACAACTACACCAGGACGAAGTTTCCCATGCAACATCTATAACCTTTCAAAATTAGCATCATAGATCGTACATAGACAGATGTATATCATCTGGAAAACTGCAGAAGTAGAAGGCGAATATTGAGCCTTCATTGATGTTAAAGGTCTTTGTAACTTTAGGCTAGTGTCTGTGGATGATTGACCTTCATCCTTCGTCCTCTTCATGAACACTTCAATATTGAACAAGGGTGTTGTATGAATACATTCCTCTCCTCCTGACCATACAGGTGGTTTCAGAGGTAATCATCAGTGAACTTCTTTGGAAAGGCCTGAAAACAAGGATGTGCATAAATATCTTCTCTATATTGGAAATGGGGCAAAGGAATTAAAAAGGCAAGGTATAATAGTTAGTACCATCCTGTAGTGAACTGATGTCTTATTCATTGTGCAGACAAAGATCTTGTTGTTTTTTGTCGCTAATTTCTTTATCCTAACAATCTTTCTGAGTTTTTGACTTGATTGATATTCATGGACAACTCATTTCCCCGTATGCAAAAAGGGTCGAACAGTGGGTCAAAACCTCTAACAGCAGGACCTACATGTGCAAGACATAATTGTTAAAAACCTAAATATTAGAATGGTTCCTGCAATTGCACAATAATGTGCTATTAGACAACGGACCATGCATATGCTAACCTCGATTGTAAACCTCAGTGCTTCCCATTGTTTCCCTGCAACACATATATGGTAGTTAGTCATCAGGTTAAGTAAGGGTTCGCATGCTATTAGTAAAATATGTTGATGAAAAATAATCACATTGCAGATTCATCAGATTAATTCAAACCACAGGGAAAACCCATTTATCCAAACCAAGCATGATTAAGAACTAGGAAATATAGCACTTGTATATGTTTCTCATGTATTAAGTGCAGCCAAATTCAATTTATTCCTCACATGCACAACAATACACAATTCTACCCACGACAATTGGACATCGCATTGCAGAATTGAATCAAGTAGTTAACTAAACACCACAACAAATGAACCGAACATTAACTGAGCACCACATTGCACAATGTAACATACTCCTAATAGAAGATCAGACAGTTAACCAAACCAAGCATGCTAAACTACTTGGAAATATAGCAATTGTATTTATTTCTCATGTATTTAGTACAGCCAAATTCGATTTATTCCTCACGTGGTATACAATAAGAGAATGCAGCCACAACAATTGAACATCGCATTGCAGAATTGAACCAAGCAGATAACTAAACACCACAACAAATGAACCAAACGTTAACTGAGCACCACATTGCACAATATAACATACTCCTAATAGAAGATCAGACAGCTAACCAAACCAAGCATGCTTTACAACTTGGAAATATAGAAATTGTATTTGTTTCTCATGTATTTAGTATGGCCAAATTCGATTTATACCACACATGGTATACAATAAGAGAATGCAGCCACAACAATTGAACATCACATTGCAAAATTGAACCAAGCAGTTAACTAAAAACCACAACAAATGAACCAAACGTTAACTAAGCACTACATTGCACAATATAACATACTCCTAATAGAAGATCAGACAGTTAACCAAACTAGCATGCTTAACAACTTGGAAATATAGAAATTGTATTCGTTTCTCATGTATTTTGTACATCCAAATTTGATTTATTCCTCACATGGTATACAATAACAGAATGTAGCCACAACAATTGAACATCCCATTGTAGAATTGAACCAAGAAGTTAACTAAACACCACAACAAGTGAACCAAGCAACAACAAATGAACCAAGCATTTAAGTAAACACCAATTGAACAATATAACATACTCCTAATAGAAGATCAGACAGTTAACCAAACCAAGCATGCTTAACAACTTGGAAATATTGCACCCTGAAGAATTGAACATCACATTTTTAGAATTGAACCAAGCAGTTAATTGAACACCACATTGCACGACATATAGAACATATACACTATAGCAGAAGATTGCATGGTGACAGTAGATAGCACAATTCACTAGAATTGGTTACCGAAAGGCATTGGCTAGCAAACTGAACATGGGTCCTTATAGTGAGCTAATAACACAAGCTACTCCTCATTGTCGCAGATATCGATAACGATTGGCTCCTTGGACATGGAAGAGTGTGAGGCCTCCGCAGTGTGCGTGCCCTCATTGTAGTGGTGAGTTGCCTGAGCCGCTCCGGGCACCAACCTTCTGGATCTCAAGATGAGGTAAGCACGTGCATGCTAAGAAAACACCTCGTAGTCTTCGTCGAAGGCACCGACGGCGGCCTCAAGAAAATGCCATGAACTGTCGTTTAAAGCAGCCAACATCATCGCAGCGTTGGCGTGCGAGGCGTCAACGGTGGCCTCGACGGTGAGGATATCCTCCAAGATCTGGGGGTCGGCACAAATGGCAGCCATCGCGACCTCATCCGCGCGTGCGACCGCGATTTACTCCTCCAGTGCCAAATGCTCCTTGAGGTCCTGGCTATACTGCATGCACCATGGCTTAGGCCGGCGCTTATTTGGTGGAGGGGTCGATGATTGGGGTGGAAGGTGTCGCGCTGACACCGGCGATCGGGGCATGTGGGATGTGGAAGGAGGAGGAGGATAAGGGTTGGGTGTGGATTACCTGCCTAGATAGGCGAGGCCGAGCAGCGTGATGGAGGGTCGCCGGCGTGGAGGTGGCGGCGCTGCAAGCAAGGAGTGAAGGTTTCAACTTGGAATGGAAGGCGGAAAGAGGGGAAATGTTGCTTTTGGTATGGGGGAGGGGCGGGGAGGTAGATATTTCCGCGGAAGCCAGAAAAATTGGAATCGCTTCAGCCAAAAAACTGGCGCGCAAACTGTCATCATACACGGTCCCTTATTTAGACACGGTCCGAAGATATTTTTGTGTTGCATCTCACACGGATGGTTATAACAAACTATGTGCGATCTACTTGATTTATCGTCTTGATCATTTGAATTACGTAATGGGGTCACGGCTACAAAGGATGGTGTTTGAATTGTTAGAACTTTTATCTGTAGTGAACATGCAACTATAGGTGTGTCGACAAAAAAATTGGAATTAATCAGGGTTCGTTTGTACATTTTCATAAATTAACTGGGTTTTCTAGGCATTTTATGTGCATAATTAAAATTTTAACTGCATGCACATGCTCCAGTGCATATAAACTTATTGAAAAATCAAATATGTATCCTTGGTTGCATGCTTAGGTCCCATGCAAGAAATGGGAATGAATTTCAAACACCCTGCAACCGTCACTCGGCCACAAACATTGAGATGCCTGGTTTTTAAATTCTAATAAATCCAAAACTCGTCTGAAATTCATGAAACTTGGCATGCTATCATGGAGCGGCATCAACATGCCGTAGAACAAATTTTGCCCCATTTGGGGCAGGTTTGTGTATATGCTTCTCACAAACCAGAGCTTCTCACAACAAGCATGATGGTTTTTGGTAGAGAACTCCTACCTTTGGGGACGAAATGATATTCATTGCCTCTTATTGCTTTCAATTTTTTCTCTTGTGTCAACATAGAACAACAGGAGTTCTGTGTGAATTTTTGTGATTTTTCGTGGTTCGTTTGGACATTTTTATGCATTAACTGAGTTTTCAATGCATTTATGTGCATAATTCAAATTTGAACTACATGCACATGCTCAAGTGCATATAAATTGGTTGAAAAATCAAATATGTGTCCTTAGGTGCATGCTTAGGTCCCATGCAAGAAATGGGCATGAATTTCGAACACTAGGGCACCGTCGATTGCCGGCAAAATATTGAGATGCCTGGTTTTTAAATTCTAGTAAATCCAAAACTCGTCTAAAATTCATGAAACTTGGCATGCTATCATGGAGCGGCATCAACATGCCGTGGTACAAAATTTGTCCCATTTGGGGCAGGTTTGGGTATATTCTTCTCACAAACCGGAGCCTCTCACAACAAGCATGATGGCTTTCGATAGGGAACGTCCCACCTTTGGGGACGAAACGATATCCATTGCCTCTTATTACTTTCAATTTTTTTCTGATGTCAACATAGAACAACATGAGTGTTGTGTGAATTTTTGTGATTTTTCGGGATTCGTTTGGACATTTCTTTGCATTAACTGAGTTTTCAATGCATTTATGTGCATAATTCAAATTTGAACTACATGCAAATGCTCCAGTGCATATAAATTGGTTGAAAAAACAAATATGTGTCTTTGGGTGCATGCTTAGGTCCCATGCAAGAAATGGGCATGAATTTCGACACCAGGGCACCCTTGATTGCCAGCAAAACATTGAGATGCCTGGTTTTTAAATTCTAGTAAATCCAAAATTCTATTAACCATTCACGTGACGCCACGTGTCTTGGTTTTAATGGCTGTAGGAGGTGCCGTGCGGACAGCTACTTGACCTTGACTGAACGGCAGGCGTGCGAGCGCCGTCCGGTGTGCAGGCTTACCGAGAGGCGTGCAAGCTGTCCTCGAGTGCGCAGGCAAACCGGGAAGCGTGCGATCTGTATGCTGCACAGGTTCACCGGGAAGCCCACCTTTCTCGCGTCCTCTCCATTAATGGCGCCCAAGCCGAAGTATAATTCGCTTTTTAAATATAAAACACTCATCACAAACGTTTTAGTTAGAACACCCGTATGCAAACCGACAGCTTCCCCAGGAAGCCAAGAGAAAATGTGCCGAGCAGGATTTCTGCAGCTCTTGATCGCAAACGATTTAGATAGAACTCCCGTATGCAAAGTGAGAGCAGCGTAGGATTTGTGCATCCCTTCAACGCAAACGGTTGTTCTGGATGACCCGTGTGCAACCACGCACAAACAATTTGGTAAGATTTGCATCTGTAATATTGGGTATGTTGCCATTTGTCAAACTGGAAATATTTACATTTGTTGATCTCGTAACATTGACATTTGTCTATCCTTGTAACACTGCAATTTGTCAAAATATGCAGCTAGAAATCATTAGCACTATCTAATTTTTGCAACTAAAATTCACTAATTAAGCTTAGATTTCATTCATAGATTAAGCAGTCGTTCTTAATTTATACAAACAGTTCAACTCGACAGCTGAACCGACCAAACTTCTCCCCAATTGTTGCCAACCACGTATTGAAATAGCTAGTTCAACTATATATACTAGCTAATTTTAAGTATGTTGTATAGTTCCACCACACATCTATAGTCAGATGAACTGAGCAAAATAGCCCCTAAATACTACTACTACCACGGAGGGGCTTTGTGCTACTTCCGGCAGCCTCTCCTCTGCCGAGCGCGCTCAGTAAGAGGCAGAGGAGGAGGAGGAGCCTGTCGACGAGCTGGACAAGTGCAATACAGTGCCTGCCGCTGTTGCACGTTCAGCGACGCTCGCCAGCTCGAACGCCCAGTGCCACTCCAGACGATCCCTCTCGAAGCAGCCGGATTACTCGTAGATCTCTTGATTCCTCGCCTCTGCATCGGCGTGTGCTGCGGCCACGGCTGCGGTAAGGCTCTTTGCATGCTTGACGAGGAGCTCCTCCTCCTCTTGCAGGAACTCGATGTAGCATGCAAAGATGCTGACGCACATGCGGGCCTCCACCTCCGCCTCCCTCCTTCGGGCGGCGGTGGCGGAGCGGGTGATGATCCCAGCGGTCGATGGTGGGTTGGCGGCCACGGCGGCCGACGATGGGGTGGCGACCACAACCACCACCTTCTGCCTTCGGGCCGCGGTGGCGGAGCAGGTGATGGCCATGGTGGCCGGTAGTGGGGTGGCGGCCACGACGACCACCTCCCACCTTCGGGCCGTGGTGGCAGAGTGGGAGCTGGCCTTGGCTTTTGACGATGGTGTGGCGGTAACGGCGGCCGGCAACAGCTGCCGACGGGCAGTGGCGGTGTAGGGTGTGGTGGGTGTTCCGCGCAGACCCAACAGGGACGCCACGCGCACTACACTACGCCGGGGACTGCACCACCGCCGCTGTGTAGCCTCCCAGCTGGAGTTGTCCTCTGATGAGGGCGGAGTGGCTGAGAGATGACGATGGACTAGTGCCACTGGAAATTGTGGGAGAAGCAGACGAGATAAGCTACAGAGAGGGAGGGAAAAATGCGACGCATGACTCGCCGGCCGTGAGGGTTTTTATAGCAGGCCGATAAGCATTGGGATTCTGGGGGATTTCACCGAGTCAGGCGGAAAGTTTGCGCAGGAACCTACGAGGTTGCGTGGTAATGGGCTCACCGATGATTCATTGGCGCCACCGTTTGGCCAAAAGAACTCCCCCGCGCGCTGCGCAAGCTTGCATTTAAGCCGTTTGCGCCAGCGGGGTGACAAGACGTGCGAGAGGAGGAAGAGAGGACACGTACACATACAGTTAATAAAAAAATGTTTGCTATTTAATTACCTACTATACCCCCGTCCTGGTTTATAAGTAGGATTTAACTAATAAAATACGAATGCTTGTCGCCATAGATTATATCGTTGGAGTCGTATTTGAACATAGTTTCCAGGTATAATTTTTTTGTAACATGCATTAACACTTCTTTGGTGAAATTTAAGGTTATACACCAGCAAGCGTTTGCCCGCAACACACACAGCTTATTCCATCACAGACAACTCTGATGGATCAACTGTCTGCCACGTATCGCACACGCAACTCTAATATGATTCGTGCTTGATGTCTCCGACATCGCTCGCCCGGTTCATCTTATTTGCCACATATCACTGTGTCGTCCTCTGCTCGCGTCCCTCGGCAAGCTCTACTCGTTGTTAGGCGCCGCAGCGCGCTATGCTCGCTATTAGGCGCTGTGGCGCGGTTTGTCCCGTCTGTTGGTGCGCTATGCTCGCGTCCGTCGGCGCGCTCGGCTTGTGGACAACTTTACCTTGAGGCGACCGCGGAGTGCTCTGCTCGCGTCCCTCCACACGCGCTCTGCCAGCGGTTGGGCATGCGCACGATCACGTCGGGGCCCCCATATGCATGCAGTTGCGCCGCACGCGTTGCCTTGCGATGCAGTTACATGCTGTATGATGGAGTTATGCGCTGCAAATTAGAACTGCCATCAGGGCCTGCCGATATTACTGGTCGCCCGCCTTCCCCTGTAATTCCCGCGGCCATTATAACCTTAGTGTCTTCAACCTTTCGATTACGCCCCACAACACAATAAGCACACCCACGACGACACATAGAGAGGGGATGTCCAGCGGCGCTCCAATGGAGTTCAGCGAGCATAGAGTGGAGACCCACGCATGGGAGACGGATCTCTCGGTGGTGTACACCATCGACCCGGTCGTGGTGGATGACTACATCAACACCGTTGAGCAGTTGCTTGCTGAGACAAGTACAAGGTGGTCAGCATCGACCTCCAGTACACCATATATCGTCCCGGTATAGATCAGAAGATTGTCGTCGCCTAGTTGTGTTTGCACCATCATGTCCTGATCTACCACTACTGCATGGCCAAAGAGCCTTGCGACCGTTTCAACATGTTTGTCAACAGCACCGACTACAAGTTCGCCATGGTGGAAACCAGTGACAATGTAAAAGCGCTCAGGGTTACGGGCTTGGCCTGCCAGAACCTTGTCGAAATCCGTGAGCACTACATGGTCTGGGGCAGCACGAAGACGGACTCCCTGGTTGAACTCGCCTTGGCCATCATCGACCCCTACTACGAAAATTTGAAGCAGGATGCCAAGAGAACAAGTCTCGTATCCTGGCACAGGGTCTGGATGCGGCAACTGGATGAACCTAACCTCAGGTTTGTGTCCAAGAGCATGTACACATGCTACGAGATGCACAGGCGGATCGTTAACGTGAGGAAGTGCCTCGTTACCCAAATCGACGAGCCTGGATCGAGCCACAAGCACACCAAGCGTCACAAGAAGTAGATGATGATCAGATGATTGTTTATGCTAGTTAATCATGCATGTAATATATAGTTTACTTTATTGGTGTGTGGAAATGTCATGTGTGTCGTAGCCACCTATGTAATTATGCATGTAATAGTTTACTATGGTGTGTGCAAATGCCATGGTTGTAGTAGCCACCTATGTAAGTGGATATTTAATTTGGTTATGCAAGCATGTCCTTATAAGTGTGTGTGTATGTATGTATATATATATATATATATATATATATATATATATATATATATATATATATATATATATATGTTGTTGTTCTGTATGCAATCCCATCGCACAACACACACGTCTTATTAGCAGCAACCATCTGTGTTATTATCGGTCTTCACACACATTTGTGATTACCGACCTGTTTGCCGCGTATCACACACATCTTGTTAAGTTGAATCATTTATGTTCTTATGTCTCAACGCAAAAAGTTCATCCAAGTGAACCGCATGCCGTATATCGCACACACCTTGATCTGGCTGACCGTTTCTTTTGTGTTGCCTAATCACAAACAGTTCATCCGAGTGAACCATATGCTGTGAATCGCACACGCCTTCATCTGGCTGCCCGTTTCTTTTGTTCCTCCTCATCGCAAACAGTTCATTGAATGGAACCGTATGCCCTTCATCGCACACGCAAATAAAACATGAACCGTGTTTGATGCATCCGGCATCGCAAACGTTTTATACATTTCTGACGGTTTTCATACAACACCATTTGCGATTATTGCATCACACACATTTTCTCGAAGGGTCTCTGATCGTAGTGTCGCGTTAGCAGCATCCTGGAGTACTATATGTAGTTCATGAGGTAGGAACCTAATGACTTGAGATCAACACAGGGAATATACGCTTTGTTACTTATTGCTTAGCCATGCTCGTAGACATGGATTGGCATGTGAGATTTCATGAAAGTTGTGAGTGTAATAACAGCTAAGGGAATGCTTAAGGTGGCAACTTTAACACACAACTGGGTGGAATGGTTGCAGGGCACCTGTCGAAACCAATGTTGTCTTAGGATATCCCAGAGGAACTGTGTGATCATCCTATGGAATGCCACCTAGGCTCAAAGGGATCATATATCATTCATGCCTAGAAACTTCCGAGTGGAGCCACATGCCATTATGGGCTCTGGCATAGTTGAGTATGTTGTGTGAGCTCTTTCAGTGGTGGACTAGTAGATGTAGGAGAAAGTAGTTGTACCGGTCTATCCAGGGTAAAGAGTGAATGCTTCTGAAAGACGGTGTCTCGTTCATTCGGTTCTCAAACATCATGCAGTGCGAGAAATTAAATGGAGGCGATCGAGTCTTGTGGGGAAAAGTGCACAAACCTCTGCAGAGTGTACAAACTGATCATGATTAGCCGTGTCCCCGGTTATGGACATCTTAAGTATACTGGTATTTGAATTATGGACTGATCTCAACACTCTATTTAAATACCTTGTTGGGTATTAATGACTTTGCTAAACTTTGGGATTTGAGATGGAGGAACCATTCTCAATATTGCTTAATTTAAAAACTGAGTAGTAAATAAAATGTATTCCTTTGTTGTAGGGAAAAATTAGCTTTATGCAAAAATAAACCTTACAGCCTCCAGCAGCCAAACATGCATATAGTTGTAGACATTTGTTCTTCGTTACTTGCTACAATGTGTTCTTGCCAGCATATTCAATGTGCTGACCTACACGGCTGCAGCGTCTCATGTTGCGAAGTTTACCAACGAAGAATAAGGTGCGATTAGGTCGTTGTCATGCACTCAATGTTTGTCGTGGAGTTAGATGGACTCAACTTATCTTCGATGCTTCCGCAAGATTCGTATTAGATTATTATTGTTAGATGGCATTTAGCCATATTATTGTAATAGGACTCGTTATGATGATTTTGGTAATAAAGTGTGATTGGAACTCTGCTATAAATCCTCTAAGTACTATGTGTGTCAGCATACCGATCCAGGGATGACACTGAGCACAGAGACTCCGGTCCATTGGGATCGAGGTCACTACATCCACTCAATGATTCTTATCCTCTATCAACATCACATTCTACATATTGCATTGTATTGTGACTCAAGGACCAAACCTACTTGACTCATAATCCAGAAGAGTCGTTCTTGGAAATTGATGTCAAAGGGGGAGAGAGATCACATCAAAGCTTAATTACACCAAAGGGAGAGACATGACCGTATGGGAGAGAGAAATTTCTTAGTGCTCCCAGATGCTAGGTCTTAGAAGTGGAGAGAAGCTACATGTCTTCTAGAGGGAGAAAGACATCTAAGGGAAGGAAATCTTCGAATTCATTGCATATCTTTCTGGGGACATGTCTATACTTCAATAGAGTACCTAGTACTTACTCACTACATGTCATCCCAATCTTGGTACTATTGTGGCTTGCTGTTCTTGCTCTGTCTAGTAGATGTTTCTGTGTTATCTAACATTGTTTACTCAGGTTCATCTCTTCCAAAGCTAGATCAAGACCACAAGGTAAGTATATGCATCACACTCATGAGCATGATGATCTCTTGCTGATGTACATATTGTTTCCAAGAAGGACTCATCAACATGAAGCTACATTTTCTATATCAATTTGCTCTGATGCATACAACCAAGATACATGTAACTCATTGCTTGCTTTGACATGCGTATGCATTCATTTGCATCTATATTCCATATTCACATGATTGCATACATGTAGGGGGAGCCTATGAATGTTACATGTCTTTCCAAAGCTTTACTTGCTATTCTCTATATCTTTATCTAAAGCTTTGATATATGTTGTCATCAATTACCAAAAAGGGGGAAATTGAAAGCACAAATGCTCCCTGGGTGATTTTGGTAATTAATGTCAACATATATCTTGTGGGACTAATACTTTTACCTAGTATACTACAGATGAGTTCAACAGTGGAGTGGCATGGACAAGAGGATGTGGTACCCCTTCAAGATGCTAAGGACAGAAGATTGAGTCAAAAGCTCAAAGATCAAGACTCTACATTTTCCATTTTAGTGATATACTATTAAAAGGGGATGAGGTGTTGCTTAATGGCTTACTTGCTCAAATTGCTAAGTGATATGCTCGAAAGCCCTCAACCATTTCTCATATCCACATATGTCCTAAACCTAAAGTCAAACTCGGCCCCACCGATTTGAACTATCTGGCGCCACCGAGTTCAATTGACATAGCCACTGCCAAAACCCTAATCATTTGGTCTCACCGATAGGGATCTTGGTCTCATCAAGATGGGAATGCCAACTCTCTATTTCCTATTTGAAACATTTCAGTCTAACTGAGATGTGAGAATCGGTCTCACCGAGTTAGCATTGCAAACTCTCTGTTGCCTTTTTATAACATTATGGTCTCACCTAAATAAGCGAATATCCCACCGAGTTTGCCTGAAAAACCCTGTATGTGCCTATTACAGAAACTGGTCTCACCGAGTTGATGTGATCAGTCTCACTGAGATTACGTCATGCCCTAACCCAAATAAAATCGGTCCCACCGGGTTGACCAAGTCAGTCCCACCGAAATGCCTAACGTTCACATTTTGACCCAAACCGGTCTGATCGAGTTTCACCATTCGGTCCCACCGAGTTTGGGAATGTGTGTGTAACGTGTAGATTTTGTGTGGAGGCTATATATACCCCTCCACCCACTCTTCATTCGTGGAGACAGCCATCAGAACAAGCCTACACATCCATTACTCATTTTCTAAGAGAGAACCACCAACTCAAGTGTTGAGATCAAGATATTCCATTCCTACCACATAAATCTTGTTCTCTAGCCTTCCCCAAGTTGCTTTCCACTCAATCTCTTCTTCCACCATATCCCAATCTGCGAGGAGCTGTTTGAGTGTTGGGGAGACTATCATTCGAAGCATTTGAGCAAGGAGTTTGTTATCAACACACAGTTTGTTACCTTTTGGAGAGCGGTGTCTCCTTGATTGGTTAGGTGTCACTTGGGAGCCTCCGACAAGATTGTGGAGTTGAACCAAGGAGTTTATAAGGGCAAGGAGATCGCCTACTTCGTGAAGATCTACCCTAGTGCGGCAAGTCCTTCGTGGGCGATGGCCATGGTGGGATAGACAAGGTTGCTTCTTCGTGGACCGTTCGTGGGTGAAGCCCTCTGTGGGTTAAAGTCTCCATCAATGTGGATGTACTATAGCACCACCTATTGGAACCACGCCAAAAACATCCATGTCTCCAATTGCGTTTGCACACTCCAACCCCATCCCTTTACTTTCTTGCAACTTGCATGCTTTACTTTCCGTTGCTCATACACTCTTGGCTTGCTTGAAATATATTGTGAATGTTTGAAATTATGCTAAAAACTCTACCTCAACTCTAAGAACTTAAAAACTGCTACTTTTCTTGTTGTGTGTCTAATCACCACCCCTCTAGACACCTCTTCTTCGATCCTCTCAATTGGTATCATAGCTTTGGTCTCCATTGCTTTGGTTTAATCATCATTGGAGGAAGATGGATGAGTCTACGATCGGGTGTAATATATGTAGAGTGCCTATGCTTGATGGAGAATTTTTTAAGGAATGGAAAAATGAAATGCTTGAGATCTTCAATGAATGTCATTTGTACAAGTATATTGTTAGTCCTTGTGTGCCCCCATTGATGCTTCGAACCCTACTTCCAATGAGAAACTTGACATGATTCGAAATCTCAGAACTGTTTATCTTATCATTAGAGGATTGACTAGAAACTTGCTTGTATGTTTGCCTACTTTCGAATGTGCTTACACCATATGGAAATTACTTGAGGAACGATTTCCGGACTACTCTTTGACAAATCTAGATGTGATCCTTCAAAAGTCCATTGCTTTAAATAAGATGAACTCTAGTGATCCCAAATTTGATGAATGTTTATTTAAACTTCGTGACCTTATGCGTGCCAAAGGAGATGTAGGAATCATTAGTAATATCATCTCGGAAGTCACTAGAATTCATAATGATGAACATTGTCATGATCACATCGCTAATGAATTACTCTCCCTAGGTGTTGATCTATCTCCAGACAATGTTGAACATGGTTATTATGATGAGGATGATGATAATGACTTTGACCTTGATGAACAAATGAGACATTTTGGTCTTATGGCTAATCTTCATGGTTATGCAGCCGGAGGAAAGGAATGGGTGCTTGACAGTGGACGCATGAATCATATGACCGGAGATAAGGACATGTTTGATGAGCTTGCTAAAAATGATGGTCCACGAAAGTATGTTAGCTTTGGTGACAACTCTAAGGGTAAAGTTGTTGGCCTTGGTAGGGTGTCCATATCCAACGATAGCTCTATCAAGAATGTCATGCTTGTAGAATCTCTCGGATATAATCTTCTTTTCGTGTCTAGATTAGCTGATTTTGGTTTAAATGTGCTATTCACTCATGTTGATTGCCAAGTCTTTCATAAAGATAATCGTAATATGGTCTTTACCGGCATTCGTAGAGGTGACCTATACATTGTTGACTTCACTAAGAATGCACAACTTCGCACTTGTTTTATTGGTAAATCTTCTAAAGGTTGGTTGTGGCATAGAAGGTTAGGTCATGTCGGCATGAGAAATCT
Organism: Secale cereale; assembly: GCA_902687465.1. Taxonomy (NCBI): domain Eukaryota; kingdom Viridiplantae; phylum Streptophyta; class Magnoliopsida; order Poales; family Poaceae; genus Secale; species Secale cereale. The sequence goes on along the minus strand of LR738711.1, from coordinate 283,547,325 downwards.
TGATAATCTTATTAAAGGTGATCATATCCTTGGTGTCAAAGATGTTATATTTGACAAGGATAGACTTCGTAGTGCTTGTCAAGCAGGAAAACAAGTTGGAGGAAGTCATCCCGTGAAGAACATCATGACTACGAGAAGATCACTTGAGCTACTTCACATGGATATTTTCGGTCCCAATGCTTACAAGAGTCTCGGTGGTAACTCTTTTGGATTGGTCATTGTTGATGATTTTTCAAGATTTACGTGGGTGTTCTTTCTTGATGATAAATCACATGTCCAAAAGATCTTCAAAAACTTCGCTAGGAAGGCCCAAGAACTCGGGTGTTCTCTGCCTCTGGCGGCCGTGATGCCCCTATTTAGACTTGGGCAGCTAATCTTGTTACTGTTTCCCTCAAGACCTCGGTGGCACAAGTGAGTTGCGGAGCGAAAGCTCCGCGCTTGGTTTGCGAACGACGGCAACGACTCCGGGTGTCGCTCTCTTCTTGAAGACATCATTGTGGGGCTTATATCCATGTTCGGCTCTGGGTGAAAACCTTTGTCTGTCTGGACTCGGCATCGGCGTCGATTCACACCGTCCTCCCTATTGATGGCATTGTTACAGAGGGTAGGTGGGTAGGGTGTAGTGTGGTGTTGCTTTCAGTTCTCCCTATACTCCTTTTTGGTTGTGTCGTGTGTACGTGGCCCGACCATCTTGGGATCAGCGTTGTGTGAGGGTTACCCATCACTTTGTATCATTCGACCGTGTACTCAGATGTGTGGTTGCTTTATTTATAAAGCGAGGCCAAAGCCTATTTCGAGGAGTGAAAGGATAAGAAAGATAAGCACAAGGGGTGATACTCACAAACATAGCCCCAGTTTTTGCAATGTTCATGCTCATTTTATACCATTATTATGTCACTTTGGCACATTTATATGTAATTTAATTAAACTAACCTATTAATACAATGCCCGATGTTAGTTGTTGCTTTTTCTTATTTTCGAACTTTGCAGGAAATTTACATTTTAGAGATTTAATATAAAAATATATGTGCTCAAGATGGAAGGACCAGAGGGAAACGCGGAGACAAAAGGCCACCAGGGCCAAGACATGTATTTTCAGCATTTCATAGCATATAAACAGTCCGGGCATTTGGGGCGCGTTTAGTAGGCTGCATTAGGTCAGGCCAGGCCCACACAGGAAGAATTTGGCCCGTTTGGTTGCCTGGGTTGCATCCAATTCCTAGCACGGACGAACTTCCAACATAGCCCGAATCGGCCATTTTTTGCGATCTAGGCTCGCACGAGCCACGCATGGCGAGCGCCTACACGCTCGGGGACGCGCGGCAGACGACGCGATGAATAACTCCCCACGGCCCCTCCTATCACCTCCTTTGATTGTTCACACCCACTCCCTCTTTCTCACCTCACCACCCATTCAGTTTCTCCGATGGCGATGACGCCATCTCGCCGCGCCCCACCCACTCTGGTCATCGCCGGCAGTAATCTCATCAAAGAGAGGTGGATTGTGCGCCTCTCCGCATCCGGAGCAAATCATGCGATGGCTCTGTGATCCCGATCCCCTTTCTGGAGCATGCTGCCTCCCCTTGCCAATGCAGTGCCATTGCCGGTCGCTCTGGCTCCGCCATCGGAGACTGTGGTACTCTCCGTCGGCTCAAACCTGGCAGGGATCCAATACCCACCAGCGCTATCCTTTGCAGGCCGCTCTTATGGGGGTATTTGTTTTTCTCCTATGCGTCTGGTGCAAGGGGAGGGGAGCTCTAGGACGCTGGCGTCATCTTTGAGATGACGCAAGACAAGGTCCACAGCCGCAACCCTCGGAATGGCCAGGTCCTCTTCCTCGGCGGCGGCAACACCCCTCTTCCAGCCTGGATTTTCACCACAGCCGACGTATGTTACACCAGCAACCCCCACTGTAAGCTCCCAAATCCCCCTGCTTCCTACTTAGTGTTCTTAGGATAGTTCTAGGTTGATAGATTAGATTTTGGCCCGTATGTTTGACCCGATTCGATCAGATTCAACTGGATTCGACCAGATTCTATGATAATCCACTGTTTGGGGATGAATCAGAGTGCATGCTTACTTTGTTCATCCCACATGGCTGGATTGTTCATAATGCAGTGTTAGTTTGCATCATTCTTGTGGCATCTTGTTATTTTGTAGTGCCTAATTGTTAGTTCTTACTGCTATTAGTAACGTATATGCTACAGTTCTTGATGTTGTTGTTAGTTCTTACTGTTGTTAGTAGTGTGTATGCTACTCTTCTTGCTGTTGTTGTTATCTTGATCTTTGTTGGTAGGGTACATGAGTGCATGTGGGATGCAATTAAGACATACCTAAATGCCAAAAATAGTAGGTGCAAGTAGGACATGTGAGTGGTGGCTTCTTCTGATCAATATTAGCACTGATAACTATAAGCAGTGATAACTATAAGCACTAATCAGAGTAACACTGATCATGTGTTAGTACTTAGTAGTGATCATTGTAAGTTGTGTTCAGTGAGCATACATGATGTCCTACTTGTTAGCTTTCATCATGTGGCATATGTGTTGCTAACTTATGTCCATCTTGCTGACAAGATAATGAAGACATAGTGGGACACATCTGGCGATGGTGCATAGGTCATCGCCGATGCAGAGGATGCGGAGGACCTGATCCCTAGCAATAGGTGGTTGAAGAGGGTGGTGCTCCTTGGCAGAGGGGAGTACATGAGGAGGCCACTGGGCGCTCGCAGGAGGCCGAGGACCGGCCACGAGGAGGGTGCATGAGAACCTATGAGGTTCGACGTGCAGACCGCTAACTAGGAGGACATCGCCATGCTCATCATCCCGCGTAAATTCAGGCCGGTGATGAAGCAATGGCTGGTCAGTGGCCCTCTTCGCGCCGTCAGCCTCTTTGCCAACAAGTGATGTGAGTTTTGAGTGCAAGTCCACATGTTCAGGGGCACATGGTGCTGGGGAGAGGCTGGGAGTACTTCTGCATCCGGCACAAGGCCATCCCCGGTGACCTTGTTATCTTCAAGCTCTCGGGACTGGTGCTCAACATGCAGATCTACAGTGCCAACATCTCCAACATCTGCCCGATCCGCTGCTGGAAGCACACCTGCATCGGTGACATCACTCAGGCCCTCTAGTTCGCCTATCATGTCTGATCTCTCATGCTCGTAGTCTGAACTGAGGTAGTATAGTTTGAACTAAGACTGGTCGTCTCTTTTGTCGTCAAACTTGTGCAAATTTTGCCCAGGGAGCAGCACCCTGGGGTCCAGCAGGGCCATGCGATGCACTGCTATTTAACACTTATGCCTAGTAGCTTAAGATCTTCCTGTTCTTTGCAAGTTTTTTGCTTTGTTCTTGCTGTTTTTCTGCTGCTGTTGATCATTGTGTGTGTGTCTTGTGATGTCGAATGGGTGGTAAGTTGTGGGGACCCCGACTTAGAAGTCGAGATCACCGAATGCACGTGTACAGTGATCCCAGAGATCAATGCTCACTGAACACACAGAAGCTGAATAACAAGAGTCTTACATCCATACATACCGTCTTACACAAATTATGGCCATTATGACCAAGTCTTACCTAGCTAAAGCCTCACGGGCTGAATAGCAAATAACTCAAATAGCGGAAGTCTTCGATGATAGGTAGAACCCATGCCATCTGCCTTAACCCTACAGGAATTCTGACCGGGATAGCGTCCTAGTTCGCATGTTCGTCTCCATAGAACTCTTCTTCATATTCCTGTTCCTCCATGCCTGGCCAATTAAATAACCAGTGGCAAGCCAATGAGTACTTTGAATGTACTCGCAAGCAACCCATGATTTGGTTCAAAGTAACAAATGCAATTGAACAATAATGAGCAATCTAGCTATGAGCTAGAATAAACATTCTACCATCAAGGATATGCATCAATGACTTCATGTAACCTTGAGAACAGGTTACCGATATCAACATGAATATAATTCAACTCACGAGTCAAGTCACCACCTTGACTCATCACACACACATACTTCCACCAATGTAGTAAAACTCTGGACATAGTTTAAGTAGCACCACCCAACTGTCCATGACCGTGGACACGACTATTCGAATAGTTTTACACTCTGCAGAGGTTGCACACTTTACCCACAAGATCCGGGAAGCTTTCGTGTCACCCACGATCCCGCAGTACCTCAAGTACTTGGGGGGAAGCACCCGGACATTATCTTTCCTTAGACGACACTAACATAGAGTCCACTCGTTGGTACACGGCCCTCGAGTACAAACAATAGATCATGGGACTTGCCCTAATTTCAATGTCACGTGTACCCGAAGGGACCAACGGTGTGTCCGGTGCCCTGTAAAAACAGTCATGGTCGTCTATCCAAGCACGACCCCATCCCGGGAAAGACCTCAAGTCTTCCCGTCACTAGTAATGCGGGCACCATGCTAGTATCGGCCTAAGTAATCAATAAAGCCCCGTCCCATAAGGGGTAGAGTGGTTGCGCATATTTGGTTGGGACGGTAGTCACACATATATCTAATCCATCATTTCACCCATACACAAGATCTTTACCCGGCACATCACTTCTTCCTCAAGTGATGACCGAACTCAATATCACCCTCGGGCATTAGGGGCGCCCGATGGGGTTTATGAAAATATTTCAACCACGAAGGTTTCATGACTCACATGCATCACTAAGCATCACTACTAACCATTTGCATGACATCTAGCACATAGCAAGATCAAGAGCAAAGCATGCATCATGTGGTGGTTTTAAACTAGGTCACCACCATAACTCTTATCATCATGCATTCGGAAACAAACGGGTTCCGAAGAACACAAGTGTATCATGGTCAAAGGGTTGCTTGTCTGGATTGGCTTGGTCTTCAAAGTCTTCAAAACATCCTCCACCTTCTTCCTCAGCAACTTCGTCAAATACGGTATCTATTCGTCGCAAAATAACAACGGGAAAATAAGACCACAATAAAAACAGAAAAATCAAAGTGCTCAGAAAAATGTCAACTTATTTTTGTTAAATACTAGAGGGAAAACAAAGATGGCAAAAATTCTTAGTTGGAGTTTTGGAGTTGCAGAATGGAATCTAAGGATTTTTGAACAGAAGTTTTATTGTTCAAATTTGAATTTAAATTTGAACAGAACAGAAAAGGTTCAGGGATATGTGTGAAAGTGACACCATTAAATAGGTTGGAATTTTACTAGATTTTAGGAGTTGGAACTAATTCATTTGGACATATATTTATTTCTGTGAAATTATTTGAAATAGTCACAGAAAAAGAAAAAGAGAAAAGGCCATGTGCTACTGGGCCAGAGTGGCCACAATGCACGGCCCAGGGTGAATAGCCCAACCGCACGGGAGCCAGCGCGCGCGCGCCAGGTTTTTGAACGTGACGGGCGGGGCCTGGCGGCCAGTGGCAGAGAGGGGAGAGAGAGAGCGGTGAGGATGACAGGCGGGGCCTGCCTGTCATCTTCAACCTCACGGCCAGAGCGACGGTGAGCTCACCCGCGGCGATTCCGGGCATGGCGGGGCAAGCTGAGGGTAGGAATGGGCTCAACAGTGAGTCGTCGTTCCAGTGGTGGTGGTGCGGCCCGCCGGAGAGGCCTGGTTCGTCGGCGGTGAGTTGGGATGGCGGAGGAGCGTCGGGAGGTTGCTGGCTAGCTCGCTCCGGGCTGCAATAGGAGTGGGAGAAGGAGGGGAACGGGTCAGTGATGTACGGCGGTTCCAGATCGAGCAAGAGTTGGGGCTGAGAGGGGCTGTACTGCGAGATCTCCGGTCGCCCGACGCGGCGGAGCTCTGGTCGATCCCGAGCACTGAGGCCCTCTGAGGGCGAATGGGTGGTACTGGAGTGCTACTAGGAGTGTGGTAAGGCTGTTGGTGAAGAGAGGAGGGGCTCGGAGGCCCTATTTATAGGGGAGCGGCGAGGTCCCGTGGACCTGTGCGCCGGCAAGCTTCTGCTCGACGCCACAGTGCACGGGAGGCAATGGGATTGAGTCTGGGGTGTTGCTGGACGAATTCCAGGGCGGAGGGAAGGAAGAGGGGGAGCGGGGGATGCTCCAGAGGGCTTGCGCGTGTGAGGCCGATGAGTGGTGCTTGTGGCGGCCGGCGCGCGTGCGAGGGCGGCCACTGGAGGGAAGAGGAGGAGGGGGACAGCGCCGGGGAGAGTCGCAGATGTCGAGGCGCATCGGTAGGCGCGAGGGAGGAGCACGAGGTGGTCGGGGGCAAGCGATTGGGCGAAGCTATAGTGCGGGTGCGCACTGTAGCATGCTTTGGAGCGAGCTTATCGCATGCCATGGCATGCCATTGGCTCTCTGGGCGCGTCCGTCGTGTCTAGGGGGTCCAGCATGAAGTAGACGACTCAGCTGTGGCCTTGGATGCTCTGGATGATCAGTGAGAGAGAGGTGAAGCTGGTAGCTAGGTAGAATTTGGCTGTCCAGCAAGGTGATTTGAGCTTTTCACCCCTCAATCATGGAGCTGGGGACATGGGGAAGTTACTGGAGATAGAATGTAACTTGGTGAAGCTGTGGTAGAAAGCTGAGGCAAAAGTAAATGGTAAAACATGTCAAGATGATGGTTTTGGTAAAATAGCAGAAGGTGTTTGATCAAGTTTTGGGCAAGCAAATGATTTCCACTAGCCATGACACTTAACAGGATTGAATGTCATAAGGAAATAGGGTGTTTCACCAAATTTGGGCTTATTTGAAGAAACTAGCCAATGTAACTTTGGTGAACCATAGAAATCAACAGAAATGGCTTCATCTTGTTTAAGTCAAGCTAATAATCTCCCCTTGATGCACCACTTGGTGTAGTTTCATCATTTGGGGTTATGATCATGCCCACAAAGTTTGAAGCTCCAGGTAAAAAGTTGGTAATGTAAAGTTGTTCAATTTTGCATTTGAACAGAAAGGGTTTTGGGGTATTCTAATCAAGTTTCCCTAATCCAAATCTTGTGCCATTTGGTCTATATGCCTTATTAGGCCTTTCTAGCATGTGCACAAAGTTTGAGGGCATTTGGATAAGTTTGGCAATGTAAAGTTGCTCAAACTTCAAATATGGACAGAATAGTTTTGAAGGGTTTTGAGGATGTTATCTTGCTTCCCAAAGCATGGGGATTGGCAAGATCATCAAATATGTCATATATGACATGATAGAATTTCCCTGGAATTTTTGGAGAATATTTCCTTTGTAAATATTTCAAAAGCTTGAAATATCCAGAAAGGGTTTTGGAAGGATTAGCCCATTATTTTGAACATGACAAAGTGTTGAAACTCTTATATATGGACAATATATGTCCTATGAGTCTCCCTGAATTTTGGCAAATATTTTTGAAATACTTAAATAATTTTCCCCTATTAAAGACCATTTCTGGCCTTAAGAAAAAGCCTTTAAATAAAACAGGAAAATAACTTTTAAAATTATACTTTTGTGGCTTATGGGAGTCCTATGACTACTAGGTCTCAAATATACTTTTTGAAATAATTTTCTCACCCTAAATCAAGCACTTGCAGTGCAAACCTCAATTCAGGGTTTTTTGGAATACTAAATTTTTGAAATACATTTTGGCCAAATTAATTTTATAAGAAATACTATACTGCTATATAACACTTGGCATGATCATTGGGCAGAAGTTGTGGGTAAGGAGATGAATTCTATAAGAGGTAATAGTTGACTTTAACGAGCACATAAAAACACATGAAGAAAAACTCAATTTCAAATAAAAGCCAAATGATGCCAAAAAAATTTGCTGGTCCAAATTTTCATGCTTCATTGATGCAAATGACATGTTACAAAATGCAGGGTGTGACAGACCTGCCCCCCTTACAAGAATCTCGTCCCCGAGATTCCTAAACTATGTCTTAAAAGAGATCGGGATACTCGGATCTAAGATAGTCTTCACGTCCCCAGGTTGCTTCTGCTTCCGTGTGGTTGCTCCACTGGACCTTGAAGTACTTGATGGTGCGGCTTCGCGTCCGTCGTTCTGCTTCATCCAGAATGCGAATGGGCTTCTCGCGGTAGGTCAAATCAGGCTGGAGATCAATGGCTTGGTGATCAACATCCTTGTAGAGATCAGGCTTGTTCGGAACTTGGAGACATTTCCGGAGTTGTGACACATGGAATACGTTGTGCACATCGGATAGCTCAGGTGGTAGTTCCAACTGGTAAGCCACTTCTCCCCGTCGTGCAGTGATCTCAAAGGGTCCAATGAACCTTGGTGCGAGCTTCTCCTTGACGTGGAAACGCTTGGTTCCCTTTAGAGGAGTTACCCGCAGGTACACATGGTCCCCGACATGGAAACTCATGTCCCGACGGTGAGTGTCAGCATAACTCTTCTGCCTTGACTTGGCTGCCTTCAAGCACTCTCTGACTAGTTGGACTTGCTCTTCTGCTTCACGGAGAATATCCGGTCCAAAGACTAGCCCTTCTCCAGTCTCCGACCAGTTGAGGGGTGTGCGACATCTGCGTCCGTACAACAACTCAAATGGTGCCATCTGAAGGCTCGACTAATAACTCTTGTTATAGGAGAACTCGGCAAAAGGGAGACAATCTTCCCACTTGGCTCCATATGCCAAGACACAGGCTCGGAGCATGTCTTCGAGAATTTGATTTACTCGTTCTGTCTGACCTTCGGTCTGTGGGTGGAAAGCCGTGCTGAAAGACAATTTGGTTCCCAAGGCTTCTTGGAACTTCTTCCAAAACCTTGAGGTGAACTGGGTTCCTCGATCGGACACAATCCCCTTGGGAACGCCGTGAAGGCTTACGATTCTGTCGATGTAGAGAGCTACCAGCCGGTTGCCATCATAAGTGGTCTTGACAGGAATGAAATGGGCCACCTTGGTCAAATGGTCGACTATGACCCAAATAGAGTCATGTCCTCTATTCGACCTTGGTAGTCCCGTGATGAAGTCCATTCCGACTTTATCCCACTTCCACTCGGGAACCTTGAGTGGTTGAAGCAATCCAGCGGGTCGCTGATATTCAGCCTTGACCCTTTGGCACACATCACATTTTGCAACATAGGTTGCAATCTCTCTTTTCATCCCGTGCCACCAGAATCTTTCCTTCAAGTCTTGATACATCTTGGTTCCTCCGGGGTGGATGGAATACGGAGTGTCGTGGGCTTCTTGCAGGATCAGGTTCTTCAGCTCCATCTTGTTTGGTACGTAGATGCGGCCTTTGTACCAAACAATCCCATGCTCATCTTCAGAGAATCATGGGGCCTTGCCTCGCTTCATCTTCTTCTTGATGCCTTCAATGCTTGCGTGTCCATCTTGCGCCGTCTTGACTTCATCCATCAGGGTCGGTCTGACTTCCAAATGATCCAGAAATCCAGGGGTGACCAATTCCAAACTGAATTGTTCTAGTTCCTTAAACAAGGCTGACTGTCTCTCTTGAATAATGGCATTCAAGGAGCAAGCCTTCCTGCTTAAGGCATCGGCCACCACGTTAGCCTTCCCAGGGTGATATTGAACACTGAGGTCATAGTCTTTAATGAGTTCCAGCCATCTTCACTGCCTCATGTTCAATTCCTTTTGGGTGAAAATGTACTTCAGACTTTTGTGGTCTGTGTATATCTCACACCGTTTCCCTAGGAGGTAATGCCGCAATGTCTTCAAGGCATGAACCACTGCCGCTAACTCAAGATCGTGAGTAGCGTAGTTCTCTTCATGAGGTCGTAGCTGCTTGGAGAGGTATGCTATGACTCGGCCTTCTTGCATCAGAACGCTTCCCAATCCGGTTCGAGAGGCATCACAATATATCACGAACTCCTTGTGAATATCAGGTGTTGCCAGAACTGGAGCAGTGGTGAACCTCTTCTTGAGCTCTTGGAAGCTCTCTTCGCATTTTGGCGTCCACTCGAACTTCTTGTCCTTCTTGAGGAGCTGAGTCATTGGCCGGGCAATGCTAGAGAATTCTTCCACGAATTTGCGGTAATAGCCCGCAAGTCCGAGGAAGCTTCTGACTTCCTTGACGGTCGTTGGAGATTGCCATTGGGTCACAGCTTCGATCTTCGCGAGATCAACTGATAGTCCTTCTTCGGTCAAGACATGACCTTAGAATCCAACTTTATGCAGCCAGAACTCACACTTGCTGAATTTGGCATATAGTTGGTGCTCCCGAAGCTTGTCTAGGACCATCCTCAAATGTTGCTCGTGTTCTTCCGCCGTCTTCGAGAAGACAATAATGTCATCGATGAAGACAACAACAAACTTGTCCAAATATTCCATGAAGACTTTATTCATGAGATACATGAAGTAAGCTGGGGCATTGGTTAACCCAAAGGACATGACCGTGCACTCGTACAGGCCATATCTGGTTACGAATGCCGTCTTCGGAATATCTTGGGGTCTGATCTTCAGTTGGTAGTACCCAGATCTGAGGTCGATCTTAGAGAACACCTTGGCTCCGCTGAGCTGATCAAACAGATCTTCAATCTTGGGAATTGGATATTTGTTCTTGATTGTAACTTCATTGAGGGAGCGATAGTCAATGCATAAGCGGATGGTACCGTCCCTCTTTGCCACAAACAGAACGGGTGATCCCCAAGGGGAGGCACTTGGGCGGATAAATCCCTTCCTCAGCTGCTCTTCCAGCTGCTTCTTCAACTCAGCTAATTCTTCCGTCCCCATTCTATAAGGCTTCTTATAGATGGGTCCTGCCCCGGGCACGAGCTCGATGATGAACTCAATGTCACGGTCAGGGGGCATTCCCGGTAGTTCATCCGGAAAGACATCAGGATACTCGCATACCACCGGTACTTGCTCTAGCCCAACTTCAGATAGACAGTTGACTTGAACGGCTTGAGCGGAAGAGGAGTTGGGAGCAAACTTGACTTCGACTCCTTGGTCATTGGTCACAGTGACTGTCCGATTGGCACATTCTAACAAGCCTTGGTGCTTGCTGAGCCAATTCATGCCTAGGATCACATCCAAGCCTTGTGACCTCAGGACGATGAGGTCTTCTAGGAAATCTACACCGTTAATGGTAATACTGACTCCCTTACAGCCTATCTTGGCCCTCATCTCTGCTCCGCGGGTTTGTACCACCATGGGGTTGTTTAGGGGTGTAGGGGTCATGCCACTTTTTAATGCAAATCTTTGAGTGACAAATGAATGCGTGGCTCCTGAATCAAACAAGACAGTTGCAGGTGCTGAGTTGACAAGGAACGTACCCAGCACGACGTTCGGGTCTTCCTGAGCTTCTTAAGCAGTGACGTGATTCACACGCCCCTTCCCATGGTTAGGCGGGTTGCGAGGAGCTGGGTTCCTTGGTGGCATCCCGCGGCCTTGTCCTCGGTTCTGCGCATTGGGGCGCGGGGCATCAGGCTTCTTGTTTGGGCACACCCTTGAGATGTGTCCTGACTGACCACATCCAAAGCAAGTGACTTGGTTTGGATTGTTGATCTTGTTGCCACCACTGTTATTGGGGTTGAAAGCTGGCCTTGGGTTGGCATACTGCTGAGGCTGATAGTTGGTGCGAGGTGCAGGAGCTCTTGGTTGCTGATAGGTTGGCTTGGCCGGGGCTGACTGCCACGGGCGAGGCTTCTGATAGCTGGAACTTCCCTTGCTGACCATCTTGCGCTTGTGAGTGTCTTCCAAAGCACGCCGCTTGTCTTCAAGCATGAGTGCTTTGTTTACCAGGTCAGGCAAGGTTGGGCAGTCGCACACGACAAGCGAGTATTGCAGAGTCTGATTGAGGCCTTCCATGAAGTGCTCCCTTTTTGCAGCATCAGTTCTGACATCTTCAGGGGCATACCTTGACAGAACACTGAACTTCTGCATATACTCCTTGACAGTGCCACTTCCTTGCTTCAAGGCTCGGAACTCACGCTTTTTGATAGCCATGATTCCGGAAGGAACGTGGGCCTTGCGGAATTCTGCCTTGAAGTTGTCCCAAGTGATGTCTTGTCCAGCATGCATGACCTTGAATCCATCCCACCAAGCTCTAGCAGTCCGCCCGTGGCAGTGGGCTGCATAAGCCACCTTCTCGCGGTCTTCGGTGCATCCGACTAGTTCCAGCAAGACCTCAATGGTGCGGACCCAGTCGTCTGCATCTGGGGGTTCAGCAGTCTCGATGAAAGTTGGCAGTGCATGCTTCTTGAACTCTGCCAACGTGGAACGTCCATTGCCATTCCCCGCCGGCTGGCGGTTGTTGGTGACAGCTTGAGCAATCAACTGAAGGGCTGCAGTGTTGGCTTGGAGTTCCTCTCGGAAAGCTTGGAGAAGCTGAGCCATGTCCATGTTCGGAGGAGGTGGTGGTGGTGGAGCTTGGTCGTTGGTTTGGTCGTGACCGGCCTCTGACTGAGCGGATGCTCCGGCTTTAGGCTGCTGGGTAGAGGTACCAGTACGAGTTACAACAGGCATCCTGTTGGAGCGGTAAAAGGTCTCATGACTTGGAAGAGGGAAAGAAAGATAGATGGGTGCCTAGTAAGGGGGTGGTTGTGACACTAATCAAATCATGCAAGGGCCGGAAGGGCCAAACACATTCATTAAAATCCAAATGGGTGATGCAGTCGTTTACACATTCCCGAAGGAAGAATACGACATACATCCAAGCACATCAAAAGCAAACACTAGATGGTTTCATATGAACAATACAAGGACTCGACTGCGCATAGGGGTTACACGACCTATCCTACCGTAGAGGTCACGAACTGGCATATCCGAGTAGCGAATAATGCCTAAGCGGTGGAATGCTCGGTCGCGTATTCTGGCTCTTCGGGGTCTTCCTCCTTGTCTTCATCAGTCTGGGCCCCCTTGTCACTTGAGGGTGTGGGGGAGTGGAGGAGTTGGATACGACGGTGCTTTGTCGGTGGTGCAGGGAAAAGCTTGCGATATTCCCTTGCCGTCATCTGGCGTCGCCGAGGTGGTTCTTCATTCTTGGAAGATATATCTCCGGAGGGCCTTCCGCCTCGGTATGCGATAGCGGACTGTCCGGAAGGCGCTCCTTCTTTCTTGATCCTATTTGTCTTCTCTTGAGCTTGACAAAGAAGTGCCTTGGTCTTGTGTAGTTCTTCTCGGAGCTTCATCGATTCCGAGGCCAAGTCTTGTGCCAAGCTGTCGGCACATAGACTGAAGTAGGTCTGGAATCGAAGCGGGAGTCCTTCCTTCAGTGGAGGGGCTAGTGCGCTGCTTTCATCTTCACCTTCCTTCCGGTAAGGCAAGAAGTGGGTTGTCATCTTGGCTGCCATCTCCGGGAGAAGCCCGCGGAGACGGGTTAGTGCCTTGAGTGCAGCAGCCTCGACAGTGAGAGGTAGTGTTGCCATCTGGGGTCCCTCGAAGAACCAACTTGTGGGAGGATCGTTTGCCTTCACGATCACTTCCACATGGTATTCCACCTCAGTGTCGCTAACCCAATGCTCAAGGTAGGTGAGGATGGGCGCTCGGTGGAACTGGCACTCCTGGAGGCTATCCTCGAGAAGCAAGGGAAACCCAGTGGTCAGGTGCTCTTCAGGTACAGCGGCCATCTACAAAGGTGGAATAGGAGAGGTTAATTAGCTGATGATATCTCAGGTCGGTAAGGTTTAGAAAAGAAGAGAGGTTCAGAAGGTTTTTGAAAAAGGGGTCTCATCTAACTAACGCCCATGCTAACTAATGCTTCCTACAGTCAGGATGGCTCTGATACCAGCTCTGTGGGGACCCCGACAAGCTCTGGCCCCGACAAGGACATGTCTGCGCAAGAGCAAGGAGAAGTGCGAAAGAAGATGGTGCAGCGCCCAGTTTATTTTGTAAGTTCCCTCTTGCAGGGGGCTAGATCAAGATACTCTGGAGTGCAGAAGTTACTTTTCGGCCTCCTCATGCCCTCTAGAAAGCTGCGCCATTACTTCCAAGCACATGAGATAACAGTGGTCACTCGCTTTCCGTTGAAGAGGATATTGCAAAATCCAGAAGCAACAGGCAGGATCATCGAGTGGGCACTGGAGCTGTCAAGCTTTGGTCTCAAGTTTGAGAGTACTTCAACCATACAGAGCAGAGCTTTGGCAGAGTTCATAGCGGAATGGACCCCAACACCAGATGAAGAAGTTCCAGAGACAAGCACCCCCGTCCAAGAAGCAGGCAAGGAGTGGATAATGTACTTCGATGGTGCCTTCTCGCTGCAAGGCGCCGGCGCTGGCGTGTTACTCATAGCGCCCACCGGAGAGCACCTCAAGTATGTTATTCAAATGCACTTTCCCAAGGAGCAAGCAACAAACAATACTGCCGAGTATGAAGGTTTGCTTGCCGGTCTCAGAATTGCGGCCGAACTTGGGATCAAGAGACTGATTGTGCGGGGAGACTCACAGTTGGTGGTCCGACAAGTAAACAAGAGTTACCAGAGCCCTCTGATGGAAGCTTATGTCAATGAAGTAAGGAAGCTTGAAGAACACTTTGAAGGCCTACAGATGGAGCACGTTCCAAGAGCTCAGAATGACATCGCAGATGGCCTCTCAAAGTGTGCTGCAATGAAGTTACATGTGGAACCAGGGGTCTTCGTACTCAAGCTAACTCAGCCATCCGTTACACCATCAGTTGGGCAGAGCAAGAAGAGGAAGTTGGTCTCCGGCGACTACTTGCCGGCGGATCTTCCCGAAGCCGCCGCCAAGGTCCCCAAGATCAGCAACCAAAATGCTGAGGAACAGTCTGCTCCTGCGGACCCAAGGGTCTGTACAGTTGAAGCAGGCGTTCCCGACAAGCCTTGCCCCGGCAGGCTTGCCGGGGAACCCTCAGCTCCGGCAGAGCCGCAGGTTCTTGCCGTAGAAGCTGAGGTTCCCGCAGCAACCCTGATGCCTTTAGTCCTTGTTGCTGAGCCTCAAGCTCCAGCATGGGCACATCAAATCGTCCGTTTTCTTCAGACGGGAGAACTTCCCGAAGAACTAGAAGAGATAGAGAGGATAACCAGACAGTCAAGTATGTACCAGTTCGTTGGCAACGAACTGTACAGAAGAAGACTCAATGGTGTCAGATTGAAGTGCATTTCCCGGGAAGATGGACAGAAGCTGTTGGCAGAGATACACGGAGGCATATGTGGTCACCACATTGGCGCAAGAGCACTTGCCGGAAAGGCGTTCCGGCAAGGTTTCTTTTGGCCAGAAGCCCTCCAAGATGCAACTGCACAAGTAACCAAGTGTGAAGCGTGCCAGTTCCATGCCAAACAAATTCACCAGCCAGCTCAAGCTCTCCAGACAATCCCTTTGTCCTGGCCCTTCTCGGTCTGGGGGCTCGACATCCTCGGCCCCTTTCCCCGCGCTGTAGGGGGCTTTGAGTACTTGTACGTCGCAATCGACAAGTTCACAAAGTGGCCAGAAGTGGAACGAGTGAGAAAGGGACATCACAGTCAGCAGTCAGGTTCTTCAGATCAATAGTCTGCCGTTTTGGAATCCCTAACAGGATCATCACCGACAACGGCACACAGTTCACAAGCCGCACCTTCATGCAATACGTCCAAGACCTTGGCGCCAAGGTCTGCTTTGCTTCTGTTGCTCACCCAAGGAGCAACGGTCAAGCGGAGAGGGCAAACGCTGAAGTGCTGCGCGGACTGAAGACAAGAACCTTCGACAGGCTGCACAAGTGTGGAAGAAACTGGATAGAGGAGTTGCCGGCGGCTTTTTGGTCAATCAGGACGACACCAAATCGAGCCACCGGACAGACACCCTTTGCTCTTGTCTATGGAGCAGAGGCAGTTCTCCCCACGGAACTCGTATACGGATCTCCTCGAGTGCTCGCTTATGACGAGCTCGAGCAAGAGCAACTGCGACAAGATGATGCATTGCTCCTTGAGGAAGAACGTCTCCAGGCTGCTGTACGAGCTGCTCGATACCAGCAAGCCTTGCGTCGCTATCATAGCCGCAAGGTCAAGGCCAGGAGTCTCGAGGAAGGCGACCTTGTTCTTCGGCGCGTTCAGTCCGCCAAGGGCTCCAACAAGTTGACGCCAAAGTGGGAAGGCCCTTATCGGGTGAGACAAGTCACAAGGCCTGGCGTTGTCCGCCTTGAGACCGAAGAAGGCTTACCGGTGAGCAACTCCTGGAACATAGAGCATCTTCACAAGTTTCACCCGTAAGGCGCGGTTGCCGTGATCCGCTCCGGCAACCACCTTTTGTACAAGTCTTGCCGCTGTTGCATGTAAACCTTTGTACAAAGCCGGACGCAGACCCCGTGCATCAGTAAAACTTTTGTGCTTCGCACCATTTGTCATTTCGTGCTTTTTCTTTTATTTGCATGTGTCATCTGACATTTTGTGCAGCATACACCCCCGGTAAGCAGTAGCAAGCCGCAAGGCTCCCTACTTGTATTTCCTCCTCTTTTGCCTTTCTCTCTGAAACAGAAGGAGTGTTCCTCACGCACAAGTTTGCCGGGGGGGGGGGGAGGAGATAGAAGTATGGACCAAGTGCTATTCAAGAATGAAAAGTCTTGCGGAAGTATGGACCAAGTGCTGTTCAAGAAAGAAAAGTCTTGCCGGGAAACAAACAATCCATGAAAGCTAAGTTACCAAAGTTTGAGCATTCAAATTTCTAAATTTTTTGTTATCTTCCTTGAACAACCACACCTGTATGGAAAACCTGTGCGCGGAGGAACCTACCCGTGGCTAGCCGCACCCTTACTTTGTTTCGAGCATGCTCAACGGCTTAAGTGAGCTGCGACAAGTGTCGCGCCCTTACTTCGTTTTCGAGTTCGCTCAGCAAATCTAAGTGTGTTGCGACTAGCTGCGGCAAGGTTTCTTGCCGACAAGGGCTTTGCTAGCAGGCTGCTAAGAGTCCCGCACTCAGCGCTCGCGGCAAGGGCCCCTTGCCGGCAAGTTCTCCTAAAAGCGTAGGGTGGAAAACATACAAAGTGAAGGGACTAAAGCAAGGGAGATAACATTGCATTGATTATCCGAAATAAAAGTATATATTACAAAGATAACTTGCCGCTGTTCTAAACAACTACTGCCTATGACTTAATTGACAGCGGCGAGGGAAGCAAGGTGCCTAGTCTCTTCGGTCCCCGTCAATCCTCTGGATATTGCCCACCTTGGCTACGATGTGGGATACTTGGGCCTTCAACGCCTCCTGGTCGGCTTCGGGCGGCAGGGTCCGGAGGACGTTGACGAGGTTGATCCCGGGGTTGCGGTAGACGATCTTCGACAACACCCGCTCCATGGTACCTGTGCAAAGCGGGTGCGCCTCGTCAGCCAGCTGCACGGGGATCTTCTCCCGTAACCGCGCGAGAGCCGGCGCCACTCCTCTGAGGAACAAGCTCAGCTTGGCGCTGTGGGGGAGATTCTCATCGGGGGAGTACGCGAGGTGCTCCGCCCTTAGCGCCACCATCTCCATATCGATGTTGGCGGCGGAGGTGACGAGCTCCTCGGTCCACTGCTCCACCGTCCGCTGAAAGTGATTTTGCGAGACGGCGGCGCTCTCCAGCAAGGCCCTCTCAGTACGGAGATCGTCCTTCAGCTTCGTCTCACGGTCCCGGGTGGCGTCAAGCGAGTCGGTGAGGGTAGAGACCTTCATCTCCAAGTCAATGATGGAGTCCCTGGCGTCGGTGAGCTCTTTGCCCTTCTCGGAGAGGCGGATTTGCAACTCCGAGTTGGTGTGGGCATCCTTCTCCAGCGCCACGTTGAGCGCGGCGACCCTATCTTCACTCGCCTTCAAGTTCAGCTCCATCTGCGCCACCCTGGTCTCCAGGTCCCTCTTGGCGGTCTCTGCGGCAGCGGCGGCATCCCTCACCTCCTGCAGAGCCCCGCCAATAGCCTGCTCCCAGGCGGTAAGGTCGTCCTCGTGGCTGTCGAGGTCGACCTTCCGCTGGTTGAGCTCTCCTTCCCGCCGAGACAGCTCCTCGGCGGCCAGACGCTGCTGCTCCTCCACCTTGGCCTTCTCGAGGATGAATGCTTGGTGTGCTCCGGCAAGCTCTTCGCGCTCCTCCGCCAAGTTTCGGAGGGCCGCCTGGTTGGCAGCACGGAGCTCCACGGCGCGCTTCTCCAAATCAGCACCAGCCTTGGCAGCCAGAGCTTCCCGAGACTCCAGCTTCGCCTGCCTGGCCCGGTATAAGGCCAGGAGTCGACGCAGGAGTTGCTCTTTTTCGGGCTCGTCGCTGCTGCCGGGCGCATCGACAACCTTCAACCCGGCGGAGGCGAGAACTTCTCCGTCAAACGTCTCTCCCTCCGCGGGTGCTCTTGATGAGGACGCCCACGGGACTTGGATAAAAACACCGTTGGCAGCCTCCAGATAGACGCCCGACCCAGCCGCGGAAGCTGAAGGATCGGCGGCCGGTGCAGCGTCCGGCGCTCCTGCGGCCTTCGGGCCAGCAGTGCGATCGCCGGTCCCTTCCCCAGCCGCGGCGTCAGCGGTCGGGGCGGTCTCCTCGGCGGCTGGCTCATCAACGCCAGCCGTTCCCTCTGCGGTAGTGGCATCGCCAGCGTCGCCGCGCACCTCCTCCTCAGCGATGGTTTCCGTCTCCATCGACTCCGGGGCGGGCGGATCTAGCAGAAGAAAAAGAAAAGAAAGATTTGTCAAGCAAATATCCAAAAAGAAGAATCCAAGAAGAAGAGAGTACAAAGGTATACCTGCGCGGGCCTCTTCGATGACGGGGTCCCTCGCCGGGGAGTTCACCCTTGGCGGCGTAGAAGAAGCCCCCGCCGGCGGAGGGCCGCTGGCGCCTTCCCTTGGCGGGGAGTCCACCCTTGGCGGGGTGCTTGCCCTTGGCGGGGTGCTCGCCCTTGGTGGAGTACCCATCCTTGGCGGAGCACTGTCCCTCGCCGGGGAGCTCATCCTTGGCGGGGAGGGTGGAACAAGCGGCTCGTCGGGGGCGACCTCCTGGTGCTCCTGCGGCTGCGGCTCCACTTCTGCACAAGATAACAAGACATCTGTACGAACAATAACCTCAAGCGCGCCCGTCAAGCAGAAAACTGAATACCAGACTTACGCTGGGGGCTGCTCCCCGGAGCAGCAGGCTGGTCCGGCAAGTCTGTCGCTGGCGCATCTCCTGCCGCGGCGACGGGCTCGTCGTCCTCGATATCGACCACAGGAATCTTGGCCCTCTTCGCCATCTGCTGGGTCAAGGTCCTGGAAGCCAAAACAAGATCAGAACCAAGCAAGAGAAATGAAGACAAAATCAAAGGAAAATGAAAATTGCAAGTACGTACTCTTCCTCCTCTTCATCGGAGCTGAGGGCGGAGAAGTCAAACCCCGCCTCGCGTGCTCCAGCACGAGGAGCTGGAGGAGAAGGCTCCCTCGGGCGCTTGGCGGGCTCCGGAGCTGTGGGCTGTGAAGACCCAGCACCGGTCGTCGCTGAGGACTGAGGAGCAGAAGGAACCCCAGAGTCACTCCGGGAAGATCCCCCTCCGCTTGTCGCTCGGGCACGGGGCGCCCCCTTGACGACCTTGCTCGTCGTGGTGGCGCGCGTCGCCCGGCGCTTCGGTTGCTGTCGGGGCGCCTGTGGCCTCACCGTCTCGGCGGCCTTGCGGAGGAGCTTCTTCTGTTGCGGCGGAGGGCTTGGTGGTGGCGGAGAATTCTCCGAGGATGAGGAGGAGGCGTCGTCAAGATTCAGAGACCCGCCAGAATCTTCGTCGGAATCACCGGACTCGGCTTCCTCCTCCTCCTCGACAGGCCCGCTGGACTCAGTACCCTGCCCGGCAGCCTCGCCCATCCCGGCAGGCTCCCCGATAGGCTCCTCGGCAAACTCCTCGGGCGCGATCTTCAGCAGCTTGAGGATTTCCTCCTCCTCAGCCTGACTCACTGCTTCCGCCGCCTCTGCTTCATCCACACTGTATCCAAATTCACCTGCCGCTGCAGCTGCAGCGGCCTCCTCCATCCTGGAGGCAATGTACGCCACATCCCACTCGGTGGTCTCCCGGGTGAGCCCCTTCTTCTCCTCGGCTTTGCGTGGTTTTTCAACCAAGTTGTCGAAGAAGGCTTGCACGGTCTCCGCTGAAGGCTCCAGCCAAGTGGGGACGACCCCGTGGGAGTCGCACTCAGGCATTGCCGCGCGGATGGCGCTAAGGGCAGTATTGTTGCACAAGGGAACTACTCCGACCGACGTTTTGAACCACTTCGGGTGCTTGGGGTCATGCTTGAATAGCTCCCGGACCATCCCCTTCAGTTCCAAGATGGTGAAGTTATAGTTCAGCCCGGGGCGCAGCCTCATGCGGTCTGCCGCGTTGCCGAACTCCCAAGCGGGTCTCTTCCTTTCCTGCAGAGGGGCAATGCGGCGGCGGAGGAAATCGGCCCCGGCTTCACCTACAGTCAGATTGGCAGCCCGGAGACGAAGGATCCTAGTCAGGGCGATCTGCAGCTTGTCGTCCTCCGGGGCCAAGTCGCTCCAATCCTTGCCGCGCACTATTGCAGTCTGGCGCGGCAAGGTGAACTGCTCGGGCTCGTCTTCCAGAACCCAGCACCAGTCAGCCCTCCACTCTTCCCACTTGCCGCGAAGCTCTCCTTTCAAGTACGCCTCCTTCTTGTTCAGCCTGAAGATCCAGGAGATGCCGCCGGAGAGTGGGGATCCGGACTCTACTCTAGGCGTGAAGAAATGGCGGAAAAGGGCTACGTTTGGGTGGACCCCGACATAGTTTTCGCACAAATGTGCGAAAACGGCCAAGGTGAGAACGGCATTTGGGGTGAAATCTAAGAGGTGGAGGCCGTACGTGTTCATCACATCACAGAAGAACTCCGAATACGGAGGGCAGAGACCGCAATAGAAGAACGCAGCAAAGAAGTAGTAACCTCCCAGGAACATGTCGACGGCCACGGCAGGGAGGACTCTGGTGCGCGGGTGATCCTTCGTCTCCCTCGCCCAGAACAAGTAGTACTTGTCCCGCAGCTCCCTTGGGCCGAGCCTTGGTGGGAAGACCACCCTCCTTCTCCGCATGGCTGCCAGCTTCGCCGCCTGCTCAGACTTCTCCTTCTTCGCCTTGTCGCTCTTCGCCTTGTCGCTCTTCGGGGCCATGGCGGGGACGGCAAGGGAGGACGGCGGCGCTGCGGGTGGGGAAGACGGCGGAGGAAGAGCGGAGGCAGGGAGCAGCGGGGGTTTCTGGAGATTCAAGGCACAGTGAAGGCAATGGGGGGAAAACTGCCCCTGCTTCCTCTGCTTTTAAGGGGGAAGTGGGGGACGTTCCGCATTTCCCCATTAAAGAAACCGGCCACGATCTCTCCCACGACGCCGCAATCGATGCGTGCCATTAGGGAGAGATGCGGCGAATCTGGAGTGGGAAACGGCGCGGCGTGGGCCGCGTGTGCCCGTGCACTGTTTTGGGCCTGGCCCAACAGCGCTTGGCACCGTGTGTGGCCCAGGCCCGGGGGCTCCTGTCGGTGTACTAAAGTAGGGGTACCTTAGTATCCCGACTTGTGCACGGGCAGTAGCAGCGTCCCGTGGTCTGGCTCACCACGCGCCCGCCAAAGCCCACTCTAGACCGTTTTAAGCCATTCAAGGACAAAGTATTCAAGTTAAGAGACAAGACCCCGGCAAGAGGAGCTTGCCGAGAAGGCCGCACCAGACTCAAAGTTATCGTTCCAGCACAAGACCCTGGCAAGGGGAGCTTGCCAGGAAGGCCAAAAGAACGGCACTTCAAGGAGGAATATCGCGGTGCATCATGCGCCCCGGCAGGGCCCGGAGAGCGACAAGCTTCCGGGCCCGGCAAGGTTGCGACCCCGGCAAGGTGCTTGCCGGGGAAACTTATGCTGTGTGCCTGCGCTCCAGCTCATCTGGCCACGCGTCGCCCTGGGGCCCTTCCAGGGGCACGTGGCGGATGGTTGTGCAGCCTGGGGTACACGGTGGCAAGCTGCGGTGACAAGACCATCGCCGTGGCGAACGGAGACGCATGGGACGCTTTTTGGGGCGACGGCGACGGGCATTCAATGCCTTTGTCCCCCACCATCAAAGTTAGGTGAAGACCACTATTTATACACTGTTCATGCACTGTTACAACTACCACCAGTTTTACATTTTTACCCTCCTCTACGTTGACACCTGTCGGTGACCCCTTTGAGCTATAAAAGGAGGCCCATGCACAACGTAGAGGGGGTTCGATCCCAGAAACTCGATCACCCCTACGCTCGGTGTAGCTAGTACTGTAGATCTTCAAGCTCCCGAGCTCCAGAAACTCAATACAACCAAGGCAGGAGTAGGGTTTTACGCGTACGCGCGGCCCGAACCTGGGTAAAACTGCCCGCGTGTGCTCCTTGATCTGCTCTCCGTGCTCCCTCCGCTCCCTTACCGCAACGTAGAAGGGGCTCCGGTCCCATAGGTGTTCGTGGGCGTCCAGTTTCCCCGACAGAGGATGATGACTCGGCAATAAAAGTAAATAGATAGGCCCTTCGCAAAGGGAAGCAGGGATTTGCAGAGGTGCCAGAGCTCAAGTTTTAAATCAGAGATGAATATAATTTTGAGTGGTATGCTTTCTTTGTCAATGCTATGACCAAGAGTTCTCAATATCTTCCATGCTACATACATTATAGGCGGTTCCCAAATAGAATGGTAAAGTTTTACTCCCCCTCCACCATCAAACACACTCCACGACTTACCGGAAACAACTGGTGCCGTCCAAACCAACAACAGTCCTGGGGGAGCTTTTTTTTTAATTATTTGCGATTTTGTTTTTGATCTTTTGATCACAGGACTGGGCATCCCGATTACCAACCATTTTCTTGTAACATCCCAAATTTTCAATTTGGAATGTTATACATAGATCATATTGCATAGCTTGTTTTATTGCATTTGTGTGTTGTGATCCTCGAAATTCTAATCAACTCAACGACCCACGAAGACATTTGGGGATTTTACCATTTTCGTATTTGAGTTTTCTCAAATACCGGTACGGGCATCACTTTGGTTTTAATTATTTTTCTCTCCGAAAAATATTTCTTAATAAAATATATGAGCGGAGATAATATGACTCCTCCAAATTAAAGAAATATTGGAGGAAAATATTAAATTTAGTTTTTGTATTTTATTTGGATTTATTTGCGATTTTATTTGCATAGGAAAAATGCTGGTTTTTCGCAATTGCATTTAGATCCAGAAAAAATGTTCACTTTGTCCTAAATATTATTAGAGGACTGTGAAAATTTATTTCGGAATTTTTCGAGTCCATTTAGTTTTTTTTCGCCCGTTTTGCCGCGTCAGGACTATTTAGAAAAAAAAAAGTTAACCTACCTAGTCGGGCCGTGTCCGACTAGGACTCCGCCCGGACGGCCCCTTTAAAGGCCGAGGCCCGAGCCGCCAGCCCACCCCAGCCGCGCCCCACCCCACCAACCCTAGCCGTCACTGAACTCGAAAAGCGCGCGCCGCCGCCACTTTTCGCCGCCGCCACCACTTGCCGCGCCGCCACCGCCGCGCCGCTGCCGCCTGTCGCCGCCGCCGTCGCCGGAGTTCGCCGCCGCCGCTGGAGTACGCCGCCACCACCGTCCCGTTCCGTGAGGTCGCCGTCGGTCTTTTTTTAAAAACCAATCGGTTTTATTTTCGTAAACCCTAGATCCGTTTTTTTGTTAGATCGGTTTGGTTTTCCGTCGGTTTAGTTAAATACCGGACGTTCGTCCGTTCATCCATTTTAACGAACGCTTTTCGTCTTTTAGTTACAGACAGCGAACATTCGTTCATTAGCCTGTTCGTCCGTTTTTCTTTTTCAGGGTTTTTTCCGTGATTATTTTCGATCGCGATTTCTACCCTGATCTTCTTTTTAGTTATTCTTTTCGCTCGTAAGTCGGAATCAGGAGATTCAAGCGCCTAGATCTTTGTCTCGAAGCCCTCTTTCTGTAACCAGCTTGAACAAGGTTTTTATACTATAAAAATTTGACTTTAGATCAATCTAGTAAACGAATTTTGTTTCTTTCGTAGTTTGAGTTTCGTTGCTCCGTTTGATTTGACTCTTTTTGTAAACCGGAGTTCTTAAGTGGAACTTTCTGGTTAGATCTTTTATTTGGAGTTTTATCTATGAATCTTTGCCTAGTTGCTTATGTATGCTATTTTTTGCTTGCGATAGAATTCCCGGAGTGCGAAGCGTGCTACTACGAGTCCCTAGGTTTTGCGAATCATCATCAAGGCAAGTAACACTTTGATCATACCCTTTATTACCCAGTTTTTATGCATTAGATCAAACCCTCACACATTGCATGAGTAGGATCTCTTAACTTGTGGGTCTGGGAAGTAGATTGAGGTAGAACCTATTACCTGCATTATTTTCAAACCCTTGGGAGTTACTTCTACGTTATGCCTTGGTTGCTATGCTACGCTCGTAGACGTGGATTGGGTTTGAGAGTATCCATGATAGATGTGAGATGTTAATTAACGGTTCAACTTAAGGTGGCTACTTTAATACACATCTGGGTGGATTGGTTGCAGGGCACCTGGGGAATCCAGTGTTGTCCTAGGAAATCCTGGAGGAACCGTGTGATTATCCCATGGAATGCCACCCAGGCTGAAAGGGATCATAAAACTATTCATGTTAGAAACTTCCGTGTGCAGCCACAATGCTATTATGGGCTCTGGAATAGTGTATGAGTAAGTTGTGTGAGCTCTTTCGTGGTGGACTAGCAGATGTAGGGGAAAGTAGGTGTACCGGTCCACCTGGGGTAAAGAGTTCCGATGTGAAGTTGGCCAAGATATACATGACCAGGATCGTATGTCTGCACAGAGTTCCGAGGACCATCGTATCAGATAGAGGAACACAGTTCACTTCAAAGTTTTTGCATCAGCTACACCAGACTTGGGAACCAGGCTAGACTTCAGTATAGCTTTTCACCCGCAGACTGATGGACAGACCGAGAGAGTCAATCAAATTCTGGAGGACATGTTGAGAGCTTGTGCACTAGATTATGGATCTAGTTGGGATGACAAGTTGCCCTATGCGGAGTTCTCGTACAACAACAGTTACCAGGCCAGTTTGTAGATGGCACCTTTCGAAGCATTGTACGGGAGGAGATGCCGAACGCCGTTGATGTGGGATGAAGTCGGAGACCGTTAGTTGTTTGGACCAGATCTGATCAAAGAGTCAAAAGAGAAGGTTAAGCTGATTCGAGATAGACTGAAGGTAGCTCAGTCTTGGCAGAAGAGTAATGCAGACTCGAAGCGCAAGGAAGTAGTCTATTAAATCGGAGTTAGAGCATACCTGAGAGTGTCACCTCTGCGGGGAGTTAAACGTTTTAGAGTTAAGGGAAAGTTAGCCTCGAGATTTGTAGGGCCATACCATGTTTTGGAATGCATGGGAGAGCTTGCCTAGAAGTTAGAGTTACCCAAAGGATTGTCAGGAGTTCATGACGTGTTTCACATTTCTCAGCTTACGAAGTGCCATGTTGAGATGGCCGATATTCCTTTAAGAGACACAGCGCCCTTGGAAGCAATTCAGTTGGATAGTAATCTACCTTACAAGGAGAAACCGGTCAAGATCCTCGAGCATGCAAGCCGAGTCACCCACAGCAAGGTTATCATGTTTTGCAAAGTTCAGTTCACCGTACCGAAAATGAAGCCACCTGGGAAAGAGAGGATGATCTATGCAAGGACCACCCACACCTATTCTCTAGCTAGAGAGAATCTCGAGGGCGAGCTTCATCCTAAGGGGGGGTAGGTTTGTAACATCCCAAATTTTCAATTTGGAATGTTATACATAGATCATATTGCATAGCATGTTTTATTGCATTTGTGTGTTGCGATCCTCGAAATTCTAAGCAACTCAAGGACTCACGGAGATAGTTGGGGATTTTACCATTTTTGTATTTGAGTTTTCTCAAATACCGGTACGGGGATCACTTTGGTTTTAATTATTTTTCTCTCTGAAAAATATTTCTTAATAAAATATATGAGCGGAGATAACATGACTTCTGCAAAATAAAAGAAATATTGGAGGAAAATATTAAAATCACTTTTGGTATTTTATTTGGATTTATTTGCGATTTTATTTGCATAGGAAAAATGCGTGTTTTTCAAAATTGCATTTAGGTCCGGAAAAATGTTCACTTTGTTCTAAATATTATTAGAGGACGGTGAAAATTTATTTCGGAATTGTTCGAGTCGGTTTAGTAATTTTTTCGCCTGTTTTGCCGCGTCAGGACTATTTAGAAAAAAAAAGTCAACCGACCTAGTTGGGTCGTGTCCGACTAGGACTCCGCCCGGCCGGCCCCTTTAAAGGCCGAGTCCCGAGCCGCCAACCCACCCAAGCCGTGCCCCGCCTCGCCAACCCTAGCCGTCGCCGCCGCCCGTCTTGGAAAGCGCGCCGCAGCCGCCACTTGCCGCGCCGCCGCCGCCTTGCCTCGCTGTCGCTGGTCGTCGCCGCCGGAGTACGCCGCCGCCGCCGTCCCATTCCATGAGGTAGCCGCCGTTCTTTTTTAAAACCGATCGGTTTTATTTTCGTAAACCCGAGATCCTTTTTTTGTTAGATTGGTTCGGTTTTCCGTCGGTTTAGTTAAATAGCGGACGTTCGTCCATTCGTTCATTTTAACGAACGCTTTTCGTCTTTTAGTTACAGACAGCGAACACTCGTTCGTTAGCCTGTTCGTTCGTTTTTCTTTTTCAGGGTATTTTCCATGATTATTTTCGATTGCGATTTCTGCACTAATCTTCTTTTTAGTTTTTCTTTTTGCTCGTAAGTCAGAATCAGGCGATTCAAGCGCCTAGATCTTCGTCTCGAAGCCCTCTTTCCGTTTAACCAACTTGAACAAGGTTTTGATACTGTAAAAATTTGACTTTAGATCAATCTAGTAAACGGATCTTGTTTCTTTCGTAGTTTGAGTTTCGTTGCTCCATTTGATTTGATTCTTTTTGCAAACCGGAGTTCTTAAGTTGAACTTTCTGGTTAGATCTTTTATTTGGAGTTTTATGTGTGCATCTTTTCTTGGTTGATTATGTATGCTATTGTTTGCTTGCGATAGAATTCCCGGAGTGCGAAGCGTGCTACTACGAGTCCCTAGGTTTTGTGAATTATCGGCAAGGCAAGTAACACTTTGATAATACCCTTTATTACCCAGTTTTAATGCATTAGATCAAACCCTGACACATTGCATGAGTAGGATCTCTTAACTTGTGGGTCTGGGAAGTAGATTAAGGTAGAACCTATTACCTGCATTATTTTCAAACCCTTGGGAGTTACTTCTACGTTATGGTTAGGTTGCTATGCTATGCTCGTAGACGTGGATTGGGTTTGAGAGTATCCATGACAGATGTGAGATGTTAATTAATGGTTCAACTTAAGGTGGCTACTTACACATCTGGGTGGATTAGTTGCAGGGCACCTTGTGAATCCAGTGTTGTCCTAGGAAATCCCGGAGGAACTGTGTGATTATCCTATGGAATGCCACCCAGGCTCAAAGGGATCATAAAACTATTCATGCTAGAAACTTCCGTGTGCAGCCACAATGCCATTATGGGCTCTCGCATAGTATGAGTAAGTTGTGTGAGCTCTTTCGTGGTGGACTACCAGATGTAGGGGAAAGTAGGTATACCGTTCCACTTGCGGTAAAGAGTAAATGCTTCTGAAAGACTGTGTCTCGATCATCCGTTCTCAAACACCATGTAGTGCGAGAAATTCTATGGAGGAGATCGAGTCTTGTGGGGAAAAGTGCGCAAACCTCTGTGGAGTGTACAAACTAATCATGATTAGCCATGTCCCCAGTTATGGACATCCTGTGTATCCGGTACTTGAATTATTGGTTGATCTCATCACTCTAAATCTAATTTGTTGGGTTAATGATGACTACTTTAATTGGGATTGAGTTCGAGGTACCTTCTCAATGATCTTTCAACTACCATGATAGTTAAAAATAAAAGTTATTCCTTTGTTGTAGGAATAAATTGGCTTTATGCAAAAACTTTAGCCTTAGAGCTTCCACTAGCCAAATATGCATGTAGTGTTAGACATTATTCTGTTACTGGTTCTACTGTGTTATCTTGCCAGCATATTCCATGTGCTGACCCGTTTCGGGCTGCAACATGTTACGTTGCAGACTTTTCAGAAGAAGAGTAAGGTGCGCTAGGTCGTTTGTCATGCACTCAGCTATGCCATTGGAGTTGATGGACTCACTTATCTTCCAAGCCTTCCGCTGTTATTCTGTTAGATGGCCTTATGCCATATACTTTTGTAATAAGTTCTCTTTTGAGACATTCGATGTAATAAGTGTGTGATTGCCACTCTGTTATATATCCTTCAAGTACTGTGTGTGTCAGCATTACCGATCCAGGGATGACACTGAACACAGAGACTTCGGTACATTCGGATCGTGGTCGCTACAAGATGGTATCAAAGCACACGCTGACTGTAGGACACGACCACTAAGAAAAAAAACCTAGGTCACTCTTCTCTACTCATTTCTGACTCCTCTCCATTTTCTACTCTTTAGGATGGTGGACCCAAGGAACAAGTTCACTCAACTGGATGAAGACACACCTATTGGACGACACCTGAAGGAACTCACTAGGTACCTAAACATTGGAATACCAAGATTCACCGGGACCTACACTGCCACTCTACCAGAAGAGGAGCGCTGGATTATTCAAGTTCAAATTCCTGGAGGACATTTGCACCATCCACAGAGCCCATAGAGTTTTCATTTGATGCATAAACCTGGAGCCTAGGCAAGAGTATGGTAGCCCACATTACCCTTGGGCATATTGGAGAAGTCTACAAGCAGGAGCTGAAGGACACTATCTACCAGATATGTGGACGCCGAGATGAGCAATGGGACAAAATAATTACCCGGAAGGACAGGTCCATTGCAGCGTTCATCCAGGAGTTAAACCAGCACATTTGTCAACAGGAGCACCAGATGTGTGCAGGCATGATAGATTTGAAGAAGGCATTAACCAGGAATTTGGAGCTAGAAGAGGAACTCAAGTCTACACGTGACGGATACGAGGAGGAGATTACAATACTTGTGGAGAAGAATGATGACTTGACAAGGAAGCTGGGAGTATTCATGGAAGATCCAGCGCCACGAGGAGGAGAAGAAGAAGAAACCCAGGAGATTCGTTCTGAGGACTACATCATCATCGACGACACGGACTCAGACCCTGATGATAGTGATGATGACTATGAAGATGAAGCTGGAGCAGATATCATGGAATCTTCCGCCCATCAGAATTTCTAGATGACCACCCTATGACTAGTAGTTTTTCCCCATAAAGTAGAAATTTAGAGCACTTTTGTAACGTTAGTTACAATATTTGTATGCCCTTGTTTGAAATTGATTGGTGTGATATGTTTGTGTCTGTCTCATGTGCATATGGGTAGTGAATTTTACCCTAGACCTCATTTCTATTCTAATCTCCTCCCTCGAAACCCATCAGATGCCTCCGAGACGTGAGCCCGAATTTCAGTTTCACCCTAAGCTCACTCAGTTGATCCAGCAGCAGAACACTTTGATGCAACTTCTTGTCCAGAACAATCAGAACAACAACAACAACAACCCTCCACCACCACCACCCGTGGACAACCTGACCCGTTTCCTAAGGTTGCAACCACCGGTGTTTTCTAGTAGCGTTGAGCCAATAGTTGCTGATGACTGGCTGTGCAAGATTGGAAGGGAGTTGACCACCGCAAATTGCACGGATGATGAGAAGGTGAGTTTTGCACACGTCAATTGGCTGGACCAGCAGCAGCATGGTCGGAGAATTACACAGTCACTTTCCCCGTAGCCAATGTCACTTGGGATCAGTTTCAGTAAGCTTTTCGCACCACCCATGTCTAACTTGGAGCCATGAGCATGAAGAAGCGTGAGTTTCGTAACTTGCGCCAAGGAAATCGTATTGTGGCTCAGTACGTAGATGAGTTTAGTACTCTATCTCGCTATGCCCCTGACGATGTGGCCACAGATGTCGCAAAGCAGGATAAGTTTGTGGAAGACCTGAATGATGAGATGAGCATATAGTTGATGGTGGCAACCTTCAACAACTACCAGGAGTTTGTAGATAAGGCTCTTATGATTGAAGGGAAGCAGCAGCAGATAGAAAGCCGCGAGGGGAAGTATGGACAAGGCAAGAATAATTTTGGAGCCCAGCAAAAGCCATGTTTCACCCCAAACTTGGGAGGATACACCCATAACCATGGAAGCCACACCCATAATGGAGGGAGTTCTCACAACCACAATGGCTCCAAGCATGGGAATGGGAATGGAGCAAGCAATACTCAGAACCGCTCTACTCCATCCACACCCGCCAAGAGGGATTTAAGTCACATTACCTATTTCAAGTGCGGGAAGAATGGACACTACGCCACGGAGTGCCCTGAAGCGAAGAATGGTAATGGCAATCGAAGCGCTGGGAAGAGGCCCAACCCTTTAAACAAGAAACAAGTGAACCACGTGACCGTGGAGGAGGTTGAACAGCAGCCTGATGCAGTTGTCGATAAGTTTATGGTTAAGTCTTTTACCGCAGTAGTTCTTTTCGATACTGGTGCAACGCATTCATACATTTCAAGGGGATTCGTGAATAGATAAGTTGCCAACACAAGTCCTTAAGACCTCCATGTTAGTAAGTTCCCCAGGAGCAGAGTATATGGCAAGTCAAGGATGTTTTCAGATGCCATTGACCATTGGACGCCATGTTTTCCCCTCAGACCTGATAGTTTTGGATTCGCAAGGATTGGATGTGATACTAGGTATGGATTGGCTATCGATTTATGGAGGGAACATCGATTGTGCTAGTAAGTCGATTTTACTTACCACCCCGGAGGGAAAAAGGATCAAGTATGTATCTAGGCATTTGCCAAGGAGGACGCAAGTAAATTCTCTCGAGAGAGTTGTTCAGGAGGAAGTGCCTGTAGTAAAGGATTATCCAGATATATTTCCAGAGGAGCTACCAGGCATGCCGCCAGATAGGGACATTGAGTTTTTGATAGAGCTATTGCTAGGCACCGGACCAATATCGAAGAGACCATACCGGATGCCAGCGAATGATCTGGAGGAGATCAAGAAGCAGATTAAGGAGTTATTGGAGAAAGGATTTATTCGACGAAGTTCATCACCTTGGGGAGCCCCAGTGCTCTTGGTCGAGAAGAAGGATGGATCATTAAGGATGGTCGTTGATTATCGGGCACTGAACGAAGTGAGGATTAACAATAAGTACCCACTGCCAATGATCAATGATTTGTTCGACCAACTACAAGGAGCTAAATTATTCTCCAAGATCGATCTACGATCAGGATATGACCAGTTGAAGATCCGAGAGAAGGATATACCTAAGACAGCCTTCACCACAAGGTATGGACTATATGATTAAACGGTTATGTCATTTGGATTGACTAACGCCCCTGCCTATTTCATGAGTATGATGAATAAGGTATTCATGGAGTTCTTGGATAAATTTGTCGTGGTATTCATTGATGATGTTTGGTATATTGGAAGAACAGAGAGGAACACGAGGAGCATTTGCGTTTGGTTCTTGAGAAGCTCAGAGAACTTCAGTTGTATGCCAAGTTTAGCAAATGTGAGTTTTGGTTGAAGGAAGTTGGATTCTTAGGACATGTTATATCAGGAGAAGGTATAGTAGTGGATCCTGTCAAGGTGCAGGCAGTCACTGAGTGGTTGGCACCCACCTCAGTTGGAGAAATCTGCAGTTTTCTTGGACTCGCAAGATATTACAGGAGATTCATAGAGACCACGATCAAAGTAGTATGTAAGTAACGGTAACGGTGGCAAAAGTAACAGTAGCTATTTTGTAGTGATGGTGACAGCAGCAGTAATGAAAGTAACAAAGTAAGTATCAATACGGAACGAACTCGTAGGAAATGGATCGGCAATGATAGGTGTCGGATAATATTCATCATGTAGTATTTATAAGCTAGGGTGACACAGAACTAGCTCCATTTCATCAATGTAATGTAGGCATGTATTCTGAATATAGTCATACGTGCTTATGGAAAAGAACTTGCATGACATCTTTGTCCTACACTCCCGTGGCAGCGGGGTCCTAATAGAAACTAAGGGATATTAACGCCTTCTTTTAATAGATTACCAGACCAAAGCATTACCACTTAGCAAATACATGAACTCCTCAAACTATGGTCATCAACGGGAAGTGTCCCGGCTATTGTCACTCCCGGGTTGCTGGATCATAACACATAATAGGTGACTATTGACTTGCAAGATAGGACTGAGAACACAAATATATTCATGAATACATAATAGGTTCAGATTTGAAATCATGGCACTCCAGCCCTAGTGACAAGCAATGTTGTGGATATCACTTATCGGGAACTTATTGATCGACCCATGATAAGGGGTAAATCGGCCTGTTTATCGGTATATCGACCGATTTATTGCCATATCGGTCGATTTATCTTATCGGTCAGACAACGGTAAGCGATAAATCGGTCGATTTATCGGCATATCAGAAGATATCTTGAACAGTGGTGACAATCATTAAGCATAACAAAGTCATAGCAACATCAATCTTAGAACAAAGTGGATACTAGGGATCAAACCCTAACAAAACTAACTAGATTACATGCTAAATCATATCCAACCCATCACCGTCCAGGAAGCCTACGATGGGATTCCTCACGCATGGCTGTGAGCATCATGAAATTGGTGCTGGAGGATGGTTGATGATGATGACGGCGATGATCTCCACTCTCCGGAGCCCCAAATGGACTCCAGATCAGGTCTCCCAAGGAAGAATAGGGGGTGGCGGTGACTCTGTATCGTAAAACGCGATGAAATCTTCTCTCTCAATTTTTTCTCCCCGAATAAGAATATATTGAGTTGGAGTTGATGTCGGTGGAGGTCCAGGGGGCCCACAAGGTAGGGGCGCGCCCTAGAGGGGCGCCCCCACCCTTGTGGCCAGGGTGTGGGCCCCCTCCGGTATTTTGTTTCGCCAGTATTTTTTTATATATTTTGAAAATACTCCGTGAAATTTTAGGTCATTCTGAGAACTTTTATTTCTGTACAAAAATAACACCAAGGCAATTCTGCTGAAAATATCGTCAGTCCAGGTTAGTTCCAATCAAGTCATGCAAATTAGAGTCCAAAACAAGGGCAAAAGAGTTTGGAAAAGTAGATACGATGGAGATGTATCAACTCCCCAAGCTTAACACATTGCTTGCCCTCAAGCAGTTCAGTTGATAAACTGAAAGTGATAAAGAAAAACTTTTACAAACTCCGTTTGATCTTGTTGTTGCAAATATGTAAAGCCGGCATTCAAGTTTTCAGCAAAGATTATGAACTAACCACATTCATAATAACATTTAGGTCTCAAATTTACTCATATCAATAACATAATTGACTAGCGAGGAATAATAATAAATCTCAGATGACAACACTTTTTCAAAACAATCATGATATAATATGACAAAATGGTATCTCACTAGCCCTTTCTGAGATTGCAAAACATAAATGCAAAGCACCTAAGAATATCAAGGACTGACTAGGCATTGTAATTCAAGGTTAACGAGATCCAGTCACACTGATACTCAATATCAATTAATAACAAAGCATATAAATGATAGAGGTGCTCTCCAACTAGTGCTTTATATAAGAGGATGATGACTCGGCAATAAAAGTAAATAGATGGGCCCTTCGCAGAGGGAAGCATGGATTTGCATAGGGGCCGGAGCTCAAGTTTTAAATCAGAGATGAATATAATTTTGAGTGGTATGCTTTCTTTGTCAATGCTATGACCAAGAGTTCTCAATATCTTCCATGCTACATACATTATAGGCGGTTCCCAAATAGAATGGTAAAGTTTTACTCCCCCTCCACCATCAAACACACTCCACGGCTTACCAGAAATAACGGGTGCCGTCCAAACCAACAACAGTCCTGGGGAAGCTTTGTTTAATTATTTGCGATTTTGTTTTTGATATTTTGATCACGGGACTGGGCATCCCGATTACCAACCATTTTCTCATGAATGACAAGCGGAGTCCACTCATCGTGAGAATAACCCACCTAGCATGGAAGATAAAGATAGCCCCCAGTCGCCACATGAGTGACTTGGGCATGCTAAACATAATTTTATTTGAAGGTTTAGAGTTTGTCACATGCAAATTTACTTGGAACGACAGGTAAATATCGCATATAGGTAGGTAAGGTGGACTCATATGGATCAACTTTGGGTTTATGGAAGTGGATGCACAAGCAGTATTCCCGCTTAGTATAGGTGAAGGCTAGAAAGAGACTGGGAAGCGACCACCTAGAGAGCGACAATGGTCATAAACATGCCTTGAGATTAACCAACATTGAGTGCAAGCATGAGTAGGATATAAATTACCATGAACATAAATATCCTGGAGGGTATGTTGATTTTGTTTCAACTACATGTGTGAACATGTGCCAAGTCGAGCCACTTAAATCATTCAAAGGAGGATACCATCCTATCATACTACATGACAACCATTTTAAAAGAATGTTGGCACGCAAGGTATACCATTATAAGCTCCTAGCTAATTAAGTATGGCATGAGTAACTATAGGCTCTAATTGTCATTGCAAACATGTTTCATTCATAATAAGCCGAATCAGGAATGACGAGCTAATCATATTTACAAAAACAAAATAGGTTGAGTTCATACCAGCTTTTCTCTATCTCAATCATTTCATCATATATCATCATTATTGCCTTTCACTTGCACGACCGAACGGTGTGAATAATAATAATAGTGCACGTTCGTTGGACTAAGCTGGAATCTGCAAATATTTACTCAAAGGAGAAGAGAAGGTACTATGGGCTCTTTTTTAGATTAACAATAATGCATATCGGAGCCACTCATCATTTTCATCGTGGTCTTCTCTTCTCGACCCCCAAAGAAAAAGAAAACAATTTCAAAGAAACACACATAAATATTTTTGGAGTTTTGGTTTTTCAGAAGCAAGCAAAACAAGAACGAGAAAAATTATTTACACGCGAAAGCTCCCAACAAACAAAAGAAGAACGAGAAATCTTTATGGATTTTCTTGTAATACTAACAACTACTAAGGTACAAGCAAGAAAGAAAAGACAAAAATAAGCAGGAAATACTTTTGGGTTTTCTCAGAGTTTTTCAAACACACAAGAAGAATTCAAGAAAAATAAACTATCATGGATAATACAATGAAAAAGTATGAACACCGACAACTAGAGTGAATTTGTGAACATGAATGTAATGTCGGTGAGAAATACGTACTCCCTCAAGCTTAGGCTTTTGGCCTAAGTTGGTCTAGGGCCACCACTAGCTCGGATGATATCTGAAATTATAGTTGGGGTTGTACTGTGTGGCAGCTACTACTTGGCGAGCTTCTTCTCGAAGGCGAGCGGTCTTCGCCTCTCTCTAATATGCGTTCGCCTCCTCTCTGGTTATAAAATATCTCCCTTTTCTTGAAAATTAAAGGAGGCGGGAGCAGGAAGAGCAATATGGACAGCACGCCGTCTGTCAAAGATTAGTCGGTACTAAAGGTGATGTTCATTCCTCTCCAGGAACAGATAACGTATCATAGCTTCATAATCTAGAAAAGAAGGTGGCAACTCAATATCATATCCTCTTATGGGTACACCTAAATAATTATCCAAGCGAGTTGCATAAATCCCTCCAAATAATTCTCCATCTTTAAAATTATGATGTAATCTCCTTGCAATAGTAGCCCCCAAATTATAACGCTTATCACTTAACACCGCACACTTAAGGACACTAAGATCTGGAACACAAAGGTGGCTATGATCATGTTTACCATTAATTCATCTTCCTATAAAGAGAGCAAAATAATGTATAGAAGGAAAATGAATGTTCCCTATGGTGGCTTGTGTAATGTTTCTAGTTTCCCCCGCGGTGATGCTATTAAGGAAATCATGGTACTCAGATTTGTGAGGATCATTGAGACTACCCCACTGTGGGATTTTGCATGCTTCATAAAAATCTTCTAGGTCCATAGTATAAGAATTGTCATAAAGATCGAATGAGACTGTGTGAGTATTGTGCTTAGATGAAAACTCAAACCTCCGCACAAAGGAATTGGTGAGGTAATAGTGTTTCCAGCACTTATCTGACATGAAGTCCTCAATGCCGACATTTTGTACGTACGCATCAAACTCATCTTTGAAACATGTGCGAATCATAAATTCATCTGACGGCCATTCACAAGGTGTAACATCCCAAATTTTCAATTTGGAATGTTATACATAGATCATATTGCATTTCATGCTTTTGCATTTTTGTTTGTGGCTGTCGGTGTACTAGAGTAGGGGTACCCTAGTATCCCGAACTTGTGCACGGGCAGGCGCAGCGTCCTGCGGCAAGGCTTGCCGAGCGACCGCCAAAGTGCTCTGTGGTTCCTTTGGAGCCATTCAAGAACAAAGTATTCAAGCCAAGGAGACAAGGCCCCGGCAAGAGGAGCTTGCCGGGAAGGCCACTCAAGGCACAAGACCCCGGCGAGAGGTGCTTGCCGGGAAGGCCAACCAAGGCATCTCAAGGAACTTGCCGCGACGCGCCACGCGTCCCGGCAAGGCCCGGTGAGCGACAAGCTCCCGTACGCGATAAGACAACGACCGCGGCTAGGCGCTTGCCGCGGCAAGCTACCACCCTGTACCAGCGCTCCAACGCATCCACCAACGTGTCGCTCTGGGACCCTTCCAGGCGTACGTGGCGGGAGGCTGTGCAGCCAGCCGTGCACGGTGGCAAGCGGCGCTGACAAGTTTTCCATCGTGGCGAATGGTGGCGCCCCTGACGGTCCCTTTTTGCACTGTTTGGGCGACGCAGACGGGCATTTAATGCCCTTGTCCCCTGCCGTCAGGGTTATGTGCGATACACTATACAGGTAGTTGTACCAACTACAACACCTTTCCATTTTTACCCTCATCTGCGTTGCCACCTGTCGGTGACCCCTTGAGCATATAAAAGGAGGCCCATGCACAACGTAGAGGGGGACGGACTCATTCATGCTCGGTCTCGCTAGTCGCTGGTGTGTACTGTAGCACTCAGCGTTCCTGAGCAAGAACTCAATACAAACCACAAAGCAGGAGTAGGGTTTTACGTATCCGTGCGGCCCGAACCTGGGTAAACTGCTCGTGTGCTTCGCCTCGATCTGCTCTTCATGCGATCTCCGCCCCCGCCGTACCAAAAGGGGCTCGGTCCGCCGGTCCCCATAGGTGTTCGTGGATCAGTTTCCCTAACATCTTTGGCGCGCCAGGTAGGGGTGCGCCGAGATTGTGTGAACCTGATCCGGCGTCCACACGAGCTAGATCTTCATCATCTTCATCGACATGCCGCCGAAGAAGAAGACTTCGGAGGCGGCTGCTCCGTCCGCATCGATCCCACCACCGCCGGAGCCAACGGCTGGTGGGGTAGACGCCGGCGGAAGAACGGGCGTCGACGAGGGAGCCCACGGTGCCGCCAAGTCTAAGGACAAAGCTGCGCTGCCCATCGGCGGCGTAGTCGACTCCCACAATGACAGGGCGCACTCCAAGACCTCGGCGTCCGTACATGCACCGCGCCCCTCTCAGGAGGCGCGGGACCGGCAGCGTCATGGTACTCATGGTACCATACGTTTGCTAGACCCAGATCGAGCTGGTGGATCTCAGGATGCTCAAGACCAGCATGCACGCCAACATGCCGGCACGAGCAAGGCACGGTCGCCTGGACGGGATACTGCTCCTTCTAACATAGTTAGAAGTCCGAGTATATCCCGCTCCTCACATCGTTCGCCACCGCTACCCGCCACTCCAGCAGAAGCTTTGGCACGAGCTCAACTGCTCCTAGACTTCCCTCCAACGGCAGACAATGTCGACGACTGGAGGGCCGCCATTCAGAGTCTCATCAGCTTCGCCAACGGCGACACTCCACGGCAGCCGAGCACATAGCAGCCGCGGCAAGTCACCCAGGCACGAGCCGATGGCGACAAGACTGGAGGAGGTGCAACCACCGTGCACTCTCCGCCCCGAAGGCCAAGATCGCTGACTCGCCGGATCCACCTCGACAACGACTCCACTGCATCGTCGGATCCACGAGCTCGTCGCGATCAGCGCCAAGTTCTTCACGAACGACAGCAAGAGGACTCTCGTACTCGCATCGAGCGCCGAAGAGAAGCGCGGCGTCAATCAGACCAGCGCGCTGGGCCCGCTGTCGACATGCATGCGCCAGGGGAACCAGGCGACTTGCCGTACGCGGTAGGTTGCCCTGCGTTTACTCGTGAGCTGCGGCAAGTCTAGTGGCCCAGCATGAAGAATTTCAAGCCAGACTTACCAGAGAAGTACGACGGCAAGACGCATCCGTCGGAGTTCCTCAACATCTACACCATTACGGTGCAAGCTGCTGGGGGGCGGGACGACAAGATCCTTGCCAACTACTTCCCGCTGGTACTCAAGCCCAACGTCAGATCCTGGCTCATGCACTTGCCGGACAAGACCATATCCTCCTGGGCAGACCTATGCCATCAGTTTGTTGGCGCCTTTACAGGCGGCCACAAACCTCATGGCCAAGAGAGTGACCTTCACCAGCTCGCCCAGAAGGAAGGAGAGCCCTTGCGCAAGTACATCCAGAGGTTCAGCCGTGTACAGCACAACATCCCAGACGTCCACCCTGCCGCGGTTATTAGCGCGTTCCATCAGAATGTGCGTAGCCGCAGGATGCGGGAGGAGATGGTGATGTGCAAGATCAGAGACGTCAGTGAGCTATATGCCCTGGCCGACAAGTGTGCACGTGCTGAGGAGGGGAGGAAACTCCCCGGAGAGGATATAGGAGCAGGGGGATCTGACAGCGAAGATGCTGCCCCGGCAAAGAAAAACCGGCGGCGGAACAATAGAAAGGAGAAAGGCAAAGATGTGCTAGTCGTCGAGCAGTCCGGCAACGGAGGTGGCGCCAACAAAGCCAAAGTTTGTAGCTCCGGCAAGGAGATTGCCGCTTGCATCAACTGCCAGGCTGTGGCGGCCGCCGACAAGCAGGACGGCACAGACAAGCAGTACTGCAAGATCCACCACACCAAGGGTCATGACCTCCAGAACTGCAAGAGGGTCGAGCAGCTTGTCGAACAGCAAAAGGCTAAATACGAGCGACGCGACAAGGAGAAGGCCCAAGGAGGTACTAGAGGATCCGGCACGAAGCGCCCCGACCGGGGAGGACGCCGCGGCAAGGCCAAGCAGCGGCAAGGAGACAGACCTCCCCGCGGCCGTGACAAGGATGAAGATGACGACGACGACGAAGACATGGGTGATGTCGAGACCAGTGAGCAGGAGTTCCAGAAAGCCACAGAGGTCTTGTGCGTTGACGGCGGTGCTTCTCTGCATACTTCACACCGCCAACTCAAGCAGTGGGTGCGGGAAGTCAATGCGGCAGAACCACCTGTTGAATCGCGCAAGGTTCTGAAATGGTCCAGCACGCCTATCATCTTTGACATTGAGGACCATCCTGATCGCACAACTGCGGTCGGGTCCTTGCCGATGTTGGTTTCACCAACTATCCGCAACCTCAAGGTCACTAAGATGCTACTTGACGGCGGGGCCGGCTTGAACCTGATCTCCTCCACTGTACTCCAGAAACTCCAGATCCCTGACAGCGAGCTCGAAGAGACCGGCACGTTCCAAGGAATCAACCCGGGAAGGAGCAAGCCGAAGGGGAAGATCACGTTGCCAGTGACATTTGGCGGCGAGTTGAACTTCAGGACTGAGAGGGTCACTTTTGACGTTGCCGATTTTCCATTGCCTTACAATGGAATACTTGGCCATCCAGCGCTCGCCAAGTTCATGGCAGCCTCTCACTACGCATACAATATGCTGAAGATGCCAGGCCCGATAAGCGTCATCTCTGTCCCTGGCGACAAGAAGGATGCTCTTATCTGCGCCGACAAGATCTACCAGGAAGCAGCAGCCGCAACAGACCGCAAGTCACTTGCCGCTGAAGCTCCCGGGGGGAAGAAGAAGACCAAGTCCGGCAAGAGTTCTAATGCCCACTCCGGCAAGCGCACCTCTTCGGAGTGCTGTGCTACCGTCGAGGACGCACCATCGAGCTCCACCGGCAAGTGTAAGAAGGCAATGGCGGCTCCGCCAGAGACCAAGAAGGTGTCCGCCAAGGAGGACGGCACTGGTGGTACCTTCACCATCAGTGCCATGCTTGACCCTAAATAGGAAAGCGCGCTCGTTGCTTTCCTGCGGGCGAACGTCGACGTGTTTCCATGGCAACCGTCTGACATCCCCGGTGTTCCCAGGAAAGTAATTGAGCACCATCTTGTCGTATGTCCTCATGCGCGGCCCGTCAAGCAGAAAGTCAGGAAACAAGCAGTGGAGCGCCAAGAATTGATCGCAGAAGAGATCAAGAAGTTGGAAGCAGCAGGACTTGTCAGAGGAGTGCTCCATCCTACGTGGTTGGCCAATCCTGTAGTCGTGCGCAAGGCAAACGGGAAATGGAGGCTTTATATCGACTTTACCGATGTCAATAAAGCTTGTCCCAAAGACCCATTTCCCTTGCCGCGCATTGACCAGATTGTTGACTCCACGGCCGGATGTGACTTGCTTTCATTTCTTGACGTATACTCAGGATACCATCAGATCTTCATGGCAGAAGAGGATGAAGAGAAGACCGCATTCATCACTCCATGTGGCACGTACTGCTTCATACGGATGCCCTTCGGTTTGAAGAATGCTGGTTTAACATTTGCAAGGGTAATCCATGTCGCTCTTGAGCCACAAATACACAGAAATGTAGAAGCTTACATGGATGACATAGTGGTCAAGAGCAAGGACAAGGCAACCCTGATTCAAGATTTAGATGAGACCTTTGCAAATCTGCGCAAGATCAAGCTCAAGCTCAACCCCGAGAAGTGTGTGTTTGGAGTCCCTTCCGGCAAGCTTCTCGGGTTCTTCGTGTCTCAGCGGGGAATTGAAGCCAATTTCTACAAGATCAGGGCCATTGAGCAGATTGAAGCACCGAAGCGCGTCAAGGATGTACGAAGACTTGCCGGTTGCGTGGCTGCTCTCAGCAGGTTTATCTCTAAGTCTACTGAGCGCGCCCTGCCGTTTTTCAAAATATTGAAAAAGGCAGGTCCAATGAAATGAACTCCGGAAGCGGAGGCTGCGCTGCAAGACTTGAAGAGATACCTGTCCTCCACTCCAATACTTGTCGCACCTAAGCCACAAGAGAAGTTGCTGTTGTATATAGCGGCAACCAATCAAGTGGTTAGTGCTGCGTTAGTAGCGGAGAGGGAGGCAGATGATGAGCCGGCAACCACGGCAAGCGCATCCAGCGACAAGCAGGGGGCTTCCCCGACAAGCTCTGGTCCCGACAAAGATGGATCTGCGCAGGCCC
The DNA here is from genome assembly GCA_902687465.1 of Secale cereale. Classification (NCBI taxonomy): domain Eukaryota; kingdom Viridiplantae; phylum Streptophyta; class Magnoliopsida; order Poales; family Poaceae; genus Secale; species Secale cereale. Next base: position 283,506,207 of record LR738711.1, on the reverse strand, counting down.
AAGAGGAGATACAGAAAAAAATGGTGCAGCGCCCAGTTTACTTTGTCAGTTCCCTTCTGCAGGGGGCTAGGTCAAGGTACTCTGGTGTGCAGAAATTGCTTTTCGGCCTCCTCATGGCCTCGAGAAAGCTGCGCCATTACTTCCAAGCTCATGAGATCACAGTTGTCACTCGCTTTCCGCTGAAGAGGATACTGCAAAATCCAGAAGCAATAGGCAGGATTGTTGAGTGGGCACTAGAACTGTCAAGCTTTGGCCTCAAGTTTGAGAGCACTTCAACTATCCAAAGCAGAGCATTGGCAGAATTCATAGCAGAGTGGACGCCAACACCAGATGAAGAAATTCCAGAAACGAGCATCCCCGTCAAGGAAGCAAGCAAAGAGTGGCTAATGTACTTTGATGGTGCCTTCTCGCTGCAAGGCGCCGGTGCTGGCGTGCTGCTTGTCGCACCCACGAGAGAGCACCTCAAGTACGTAGTCCAGATGCACTTTCCCAAGGAGCAAGCAACAAACAATACCGCAGAGTATGAGGGTTTGCTTGCCGGTCTCAGGATCGCGACAGACCTTGGGATCAAGAAGCTCATTGTCAGGGGTGACTCGCAGCTTGTCGTCCGCCAGGTGAACAAGAATTATCAGAGTCCGTTGATGGAAGCCTACGTTGATGAAGTGAGAAAGCTTGAAGAGCACTTTGACGGCCTACAAATGGAGCATGTTCCAAGAGCTCAGAACGACATTGCAGATGACCTGTCAAAGTGCGCCGCACTTAAGTTACCTGTGGAACCAGGGATGTTTGTGCTCAAGCTGACTCAACCGTCTGTAACGCCATCGACTGGACAGAGCAAGAAGAGGAAGTTGATTTCTGGTGACTATTTTCCGGCAGAGCTTCCCAAAGCCGCCGCCAAGAAGGTCCCCAAGATCAACACCAAGAGTGCTGAGGAGCAGTCTGCTCCGGAAAGCCCAAGGGTTTGTTCCGTTGAAGCAAACGCTCCCGACAAGTTTTGCTCCGGCAAGCTTGCCGGGGAACGTCAAGCTCCGACTGAGCCGCAGGTTCTAGCCGTAAAAGCGGATGTTCCCGCAGCAGCAGATGTGCCTTTAGTCCATGTTGTCGAGCCACAAGCTCCAGCATGGGCACAACAGATTGTCCGTTTCCTTCAGACAGGAGAACTTCCCAAAGAGCAAGAAGAAGCCGAAACAGTAGCCCGGCAGTCAAGTATGTACCAGTTTGTTGACAACACACTGTACAGAAGAAGACTCAACGGTGTGAAATTGAAGTGTATTCGCCGGGAAGACGGACAAAAGCTGTTGGCAGAGATACATGGAGGCATATGTGGTCACCACATTGGCACAAGAGCACTTGCCGGCAAAGCATTCCGGCAAGGTTTCTTTTGGCCGGAAGCCCTCCAGGATGCAACTGCACAAGTAACCAAGTGTGAAGCGTGCCAGTTCCATTCCAAGCAGATACACCAGCCAACTCAAGCTCTCCAGACGATCCCTTTATCCTGGCCATTTTCGGTCTGGGAGCTCGACATCCTCGTCCCTTTTCCCCGCGCAGCCGGGGGCTTTGAGTACTTGTACGTTGCAATCGACAAGTTCACAAAGTGGCCGGAAGTGGAACCAGTGAGGAAGGTGACAGCACAGTCATCAGTCAAGTTCTTCAGGTCGATTGTTTGCCGCTTTGGGATCCCTAACAGGATCATCACCGACAACGGTACGCAATTCACGAGCCGCGCCTTCATGCACTACGTCCAAGATCTTGGCGCCAAGGTCTCCTTCGCTTCTGTTTCTCACCAGAGAAGCAACGGTCAAGCGGAGAGGGCAAATGCTGAAGTGCTGCGTGGTCTCAAGACTAGAACTTTTGACAGGCTGCACAAGTGCGGAAGAAACTAGATCGAGGAGCTGCCGGTGGTTCTTTGGTCGATCAGAACGACGCCAAATCGAGCCACTGGACAAACACCTTTCGCTCTAGTCTATGGAGCAGAGGCAGTTCTCCCCACGGAACTCGTATACGGGTCACCTCGAGTGCTTGCTTATGATGAGCTTGAGCAAGAGCAGCTGCGACAAGATGACGCGCTGCTCCTTGAGGAAGACCGTCTTCAGGCTGCTGTACGAGCTGCTCGCTACCAGCAAGCTTTGCGCCGCTACCATAGCCGCAAAGTTAATGCCAGAAGTCTCGAGGAAGGCGACCTTGTTCTTCGGTGCGTTCAGTCCGCAAAGAATTCCAACAAGTTGACGCCGAAGTGGGAAGGCCCTTACCGGGTGAAACGAGTCACTAGGCCTGGCGCTGTCCGCCTTGAGACCAAAGATGGCTTTCCGGTGAGCAACTCCTGGAACATCGAGCATCTTCATAAGTTTTACCCGTAAGGCGCGGTTGCCGGAACCCGTTCCGGCAACCACCTTTTGTACAAGTCTTGCCGTTGTTGCATGTAATCCTTTGTACAAAGCCGGGCGCAGACCCCGTGCATAAGTAAAACTCATGTGCTCCGCACATCTTGTCAATTTCATGCTTTCTATTTTCTGCGTGTGTTATCTGACATTTTGTGCAGCACCTACCCCGGTAAGCAATAACGAGTCGTAAGGTTCCATATCTCTATTTTCTCTTCTTTCTTTTTCTCAAGGAAAGGAAGGTTCCCTCGCCCACAAGTTTGCCGGAGGGGGGAAGGAGAAGATAACGGTATGGACCAGGCGTCGTTCAAGAAAGTTTCGCCTTGCCGGGAAGCAAACAACAAAAAATCTAAGTTGCCAAAAGCTTGAGCAATCAGATTTTTAAATTTTTAAGTTATCTTCCTTGAACGACCGTGCTTTGTATGGAAAACCTGTGCGCGGAGGAACCAACTCGTAGCTAGTTGCGCCCTTAACTTTGTTTCGAGCTCACTCAACAACTTTGTTTCGAGTCCGCTCAACAACTTTGTTTCGAGTTCGCTCAACTACTTAAGTGAGCTGCAGCTATTTGCGACAAGGTTTCTTGTCGGTAGCGACACCGCCAGCAGGCTGCTGACGTCCCGCACTCAGCGCTCGCGGCTAAGGTGCCTACACCGGCAAGTTCCCTAAAAGCTTAGGGAATAAACATACAAAGGAAGGATTCAAGTAAAGGAAATAACATTGCAATCACTACCCAAAATAGAGTTATATTACAAAGTAGCTTGTCGCAGCTCTAATGGATTGTTCTCGTAACATGATCAACAGCGACAAGGAAAGAAGAAAACGGGCATCCTAATCTACACGATCGCCCTCAACCCTCTGGATCCCGCTCACCTTGTCCACAATGGGTGCGACAAGGGCCTTGAGTGCCTCCAGATCAGCATCCGGCGGCAGGGACTTGAGGACGTTAGTGAGGTTGAGGCCCGGGTTGCGGAAGGCCACCTTCACCAACACCTTTTGAAGGGCTCCCGCGCAGAGCTTGCGCGACTCGTCCGCCAGCTGCTTTGGGATCCTCTCCCTGAGTTTCTGGAGGGCCATCGCCACGCCTTTGAAGAACAGAGTGAGCTTGGCACTGGGGTGGAGGTTCTCATCGGAGGAATACCCGAGATACTCCACCCCCAGCTGCGCCAGCTCCCTGTCGATATCTGCGGCAGCATTGACGAGACCCTCCGTCTAGTGCTCCACAGTCTCCCTAAAGGTGTTCTAGACGACGGCAGCACTTGCGAGCAGCGCCTTCTCGGCCTTGACCTCCTCCTTCAAGGCCACCTCCCGCTCCTTGGCGCCGTCCAGCGTCTTGGTCAAAGTGGTCAGCTTCAACTCAAGATCCGCGTTGGAGACCTTGGTGGCGGCCAGCTCCTTGCCCTTCTCGGTGAGGCGAACCTGCAGCTCTGAGTGGCTGTGGGCGTCCTTCTCCCGCTCATGCTTGAGCGCGGCAAGCTTCTCGCCGCTCGCCTTGAGATCGGCCTCCAGCTGCGCCACCTTCGTCTCCAGCTCCTTCTTGGCGACCTCAGCAGCTGCGGCAGCGTCCTCTGCTTGCTTGAGGGCTCCGCTAAGTGATTGCTCGCGCGCGACAAGATCCTCCTCGTGGCTGTCAAGGTTAATCTTCTGCTGCGCCAGCTCGCCCTCTTGCGCGGACAGCTTCTCAGCGGCAAGCCGCTGTTGCTCTTCGACTTCGGCCTTCTCGAGGAAGAAGGCCGTCTGCTCCTCGGCAAGTTGCTCCTGCTCCTCTGCCAAGGATCGGAGGGCTGCCTGGTGAAGACCCTGGAGCTCCTCCGCGTGTTTCTCGATATCAGCTCCCGCCTTCGCGGCAAGAGCCTCGCGGGACTCCAGCTTGGCTTGCCGAGCTCGGTAGAGCGACAGCAGCTTCCACAGCAGCCGCTCCTCCTCAGGCTCGCCGCTGCTGCTGCTCGGCGCGTCGACCAACGTCAGCCCAGCGGAGGCGAGCACCTCTCCGTCGAAGATTTCTCCCTCGACCGGCGCCCTGGAGCTTGAAGCCCAGGGGAGTTTGATGAAGACGCCATCGCCGGCCTTCAAGTAGGCGCCTGGCTCGGGCTCTTCGGAGCCTGGGGCTGCAGCAGCGGCGGAGGGCTCGGCGGTCGGTGTAGCGCCTGGCGCTCCTACGGCCTCAGGGTCGTCAGTGCGATCGCCAGACCCCTCACCAGCTGCTGCGGCGGCAGCCTTGGCTGCCTCTGCGCCGGCAGGATCGTCAGCGCCAGCTGCTTCTTTGGTGGCAGTGGCGTCGTCAGCAACAACCTCAGTCTCCATCGGCTCAGCAGCAGATGGATCTGACAGTCGGAAAAGAAAAACAAGTCAAGCAAATATCCAAAAAGAATCAAAAGAAGAAAAGCCCAAGGGAAGTTTGAAGCGAGAGGATTACCTGCGCGAGCCGGCTCCTCAGCAGGCTCCCTTGCCGGAGAGCTTTCCCTTGGCGACGCAGTCGTAGTCTCCGCCAGCGGGGGGCCGCTGGTACTCTCCTTTGCCGGAGAGATCTCCCTTGCCGGAGGACTCTCCCTTGGCGGAGCACTCTCCCTTGCCGGGGAGACCCTTGTCGGAGAACTCTCCCTTGGCGGCGTAGTCGAAGCAGATGGCACGTCGGGGGCGGTCTCCGGGCGCTCCTGGTGTGGCTGCTCTGCTCCTACACAAATCAACAAACAGATATTAGCAAAGAAAGAGCACCCACGCGCGCCTAATAGCGGAAAGTGAACCATACACTTACGCTAGGGGCTGCGCTGGGGGCTGCTCTGAAGATTAGTTGCCGGGTCCGGCAAGGTGGTCTCAGTGGGTTCATCCTCGACAATGATCACCTCCTCTCTCCTCGCCGGGACCTTGGCTCTCTTTGCCGCTCTCTGGGCCAGAGTCCTGAAAAGGAATAGGTTCAGAATAAGGCAAATGAGATACAAGACAAAACAGCAAGAATTGAAGCAATGCAAGTACAACAAGAATCTGACTCTTTTTCTTCCTCGTCGGAGCTGAGCGCGGAAAAGTCGAAGTCCGGCTCACGCCCGGCGCGAGGAGGCGGAGGAGTAGGCTCCCTTGGCCGCTTGGCGGGAGCAATGGTGGTGGCCTGAGATGACCCCGCTCCGGCTGCCGTCGTGGCGTGAGGAGCGGCAGGAGCAGAAGCGGTGGTCCGGGAGGACCCCGCTCCAGTTGCTGCAGCAGCGCGAGGCACCCCCGCGGCAATAGTGCTTGCCGCGGTGGAGCGTGTCGCGCGGCGCGGCTGCTGTTGACTCGTCTGCCGCTCCGTTACGTCTCCGGCCTTGCGGAGACGCCTTCTTGGTGGAGCTGGGGGCTCTGCTAGCGGCGAGCTGCCTGAAGAGGAGGAGGAGGAGTCAATCTCCAACGAGCCGCTCGTATCCTCGGCGGGCTCGCTCGGCTCGACGACCTGCCCGGTGGGCTCGCTCGACTCAGCGTCATGCCCGGCAAGCTCTCCCTCGCCGGCAAATTCCCCTCGCTCGGCAAGGCTTGCCGCCTTTGCTGCCTCTGCCTCCTCCACGGTGAATCCGAACTCGCCCGCGACCGCGGCTGCCGCCGCCTCTTCCAGCCTAGTGGCAATGTATGCCATCTCCTTATCAGTGGTGTCGCGGGTGAGGCCTTTCTTCTCGTCGGAACGAATCGGCACTTCTTCCAAGCCGTCGAAGAACTCCTGCACGGCGTCATCTGCAGGTCCTTGCCAAGTTGGGTCAATCCCATGCGAGTCGCACAGCGGCATCATTGCGCGGATGCGGCTGAGCACGGAGTTGTTGCACAGCGGAACGACGCCCTGCGGCAACCTGAATACTTCAGGATGTTCAGGGTCGTACTTGAACAGCTCCTGTAGCATCCCGTAAAGCTCCATAACAGTGAAGTTGAAGTTGAGGCCCGGGCGCAGCCTCATGATATCCGCTGCATTCTCGAACTCCCAGGTGGGTCTCCTCCTCTCTTGCAGGGGGGCAATGTGGCGGCGAAGAAAATCTGCGCCGACTGCGCCTACAGTGAGCCCGGCAAGCCTGAGGCGTTGGATCCGGGTGACGGCGATTTTCAGCCTACCGTCCTCCGGGGCCAAGTCGCTCCAATCATTGCCGCGTACTAATGGGGCTTGGCGCCGGGCGGTAAATGGCTGCGGGTTCTCCTCGACAATCCAGCACCAGCGTGCTCTCCATTCCTCCCATTTGCTGCGGAGCTCTCCCTCTAGATAAGCTTCCTTCTTGTGGACCCTCGAGATCCAGGAGACTCCGCCGGATAAAGGCTCCCCTCTCTCAACTCGAGGCGTAAAGAAGTGGCGGAAAAGGGCTACATTGGGATAGACTCCGACAAAGTTTTTGCAGAGATGTGCGAAAACTGCCATGGTCAGAATGGCATTGGGGGTGAAATCAAGGAGGTGGAACCCGTAGGTGTTCATGATATCACAGAAGAATTCAGAGGAAGGCGGGCAGAGCCCGCAGTAGAAGAACAAGGCGAAGAAAGGGTATCCATTCGGAGCCATTTTACAGGCGACGGCTGGGAGTACCTTCGTGCGCGGGTGCGCCCGCGTCTCCCCCGACCAGAAGAGGTAATAGTACTCCCTCAGCTCCTTCGCGGCATGCTTGGGGGGGGGGGGAATTGCCTGCTCCTTTCGCAGTGCCGCGAGCCGCTGCGCCTCGGCTGACTTCACGCCCTTCCCATTCTCGATTTTCGGAGCCATGGTGGAAGTGGCAAGGGAGGTCGACGGCGGTGGTGGTGCTGGTGGCGATGGGGGGCGGAGCGCTGCTCTCTTTCGGCTTCGGGAAGAAGGGGAGAGGCGGAGGCTTTCGAGGTTGGAGTAGCAACGGGCGGATGGACGAACTGCCCCTGTTTCCCCTGCTTATAAGGAGGGAGGGGGCGGACGTTCCGCCTTTCCGAATAAAGAAACCACCCATGATCTCTCCCATGATGCCGCATTAAACGCGTGTCGTTAAGGGAGGGCGCGGTGGATACGGAGTGAGATACGGCGTGAACCCAGGCCGCGCGTGCCCGTGCCCTGTTTTGGGCCTGGCCCAACAGCGCTCGGCACCGTGTATGGCCTAGGCCCGGGGGCTCCTGTCGGTGTACTAGAGTAGGGGTACCCTAGTATCCCGAACTTGTGCACGGGCAGGCACAGCGTCCCACGGCAAGGCTTGCCGGGCGACCGCCAAAGTCCTCCGTGGTTCCTTTGGAGCCATTCAAGAACAAAGTATTCAAGCCAAGAAGACAAGGCCCCGACAAGAGGAGCTTGCCGGGAAGGCCACTCAAGGCACAAGACCCCGGCGAGAGGAGCTTGCCGGGAAGGCCAACCAAGGCATCTCAAGGAACTTGCCGCGACGCGCCACGCATCCCCGCAAGGCCCGGTGAGCGACAAGCTCCCGGACGCGACAAGACAACAACCGCGGCAAGGCGCTTGCCGCGGCAAGCTACCACCCTGTACCAGCGCTCCAGCGCATCCACCAACGTGTCGCTCTGGGACCCTTCCAGGCGTACGTGGCGGGAGGCTGTGCAGCCAGCGGTGCGCGGTGGCAAGCGGCGCTAAGAAGTTTGCCATCGTGGCGAACGGTGGCGCCCCTGACGGTCCCTTTTTGCACTGTTTGGGCGACGCAGACGGGCATTTAATGCCCTTGTCCCCTGCCGTCAGGGTTAGGTGCGATACACTGTACAGGTAGTTGTACCAACTACAACACCTTTCCATTTTTACCCTCATCTGTGTTGCCACCTGTCGGGGGACGGACTCATTCACGCTCGGTCTCGCTAGTCGTCCCGAGAAAGAACTCAATACAAACCACAAAGCAGAAGTAGGGTTTTACGCATCCGTGCGGCCCGAACCTGGGTAAATTGCTCGTGTGCTTCGCCTCGATCTACTCTTCGTGCGATCTCCGCCCCCGCCGTACCGAAAGGGGCTCGGTACGCTGGTCCCCATAGGTGTTCGTGGATCAGTTTCCCTGACAGTGGCGTTCCTCGAAATTCTAAGCAACTCAAGGACCTACAGAGAGAGTTGGGAATTTTACCGCTTTCATATTTGAGTTCGCTCGAATATCGGTACGAGGACAGTGTGATTCTAATTATTTTTCTCTCCTAAAAATATTTCCGAATACAAAATATGAGCGAAGATAATATGACTTCTCCAAAATAACAGAAATATTGGAGGAAAAATATTAAAATCACTTTTGGTATTTTTCTGGATTTATTTGCGGATTTATTTGCATAGGAAAAATATGCGTTTTTTTAAATTTCATTTAGGTCCGGGAAAAATGTTCACTTTGTCCTAAATATTATTAGAGGACGGTGAAAATTTATTTCGGGAATTTTGGAGTCCGTTTGGTATTTCTTTCGTTAGTTTTTCTACGCCAGGACTCTATTTAGAAAAAAAATAGGAAACCGACTTGGAGTCGTGAAGGCCCAGGACTCTGGGCTTTATAAGCTAGCGCCCCCGGCCCGACCGCCCCAGCCCGCCTCGCCTCGCCCTGCCCTAACCCTAGCGCCGCCGCCGCCCGAGCCCGCGTCGCGCCGCCGATCGCGCCACCCGCCGCCCGCGCCGCCGCCTGCCGCCGCCGCCTTTCGTAGCGCCGCCGCCCCGCAACCGCCGCCGCGCCGCCACATCGCCCCGCCAGAGCACCCCGCCGCTAGACCGCCGTCGCTGGAGTTCTTCGTCGAGGTATATCGGTTTTTTTAGAAACCGATCGGTTTAGTAAAAACCGTAGATTCGTTTTTTATTAGATTAGATCGGTTCGGTTTTTCGGTTTAGTTATTTAGCGGACGTTCGTCCGTACATTCGTTTTAACGAACGGTTTTTGTCAGTTAGCAGCAGACAGCGAACGTTCGTTCGTTAGCCTGTTCGTCTGTTTTCTTTTTCGGGGTTTTTATCCGCGGTTATTCTGATCGTGATTTCTGCCCTGATCTTGTTTCGCGTTTTTCTTTTCGCTCGAGAGTCGGAATCAGGTGATTCAAAATCCCAGATCTTAGTCTCGAAGCCCTCTTTACGTTAAATCAACTTGAACAAAGTTTTGGCTACTGTAAAATTTGACTTTAGGCCAACTAGTAAACCGAAGCTCGTTTCTTTTGAAGTTTGAGTTTCGTTGCTTCTTTCGAGTTGATTCTTTTTGCAAACCGGAGTTCTTAAGTTGAACTTTATGGTTAGATATTTTATTTGAGTTTTACCCGTGCATTAGTTAAGTACTTATTGTATGCTTGTTTGATTGCGATAGAGTGCACGGAGTGCGCCGCTTGCTACTTTGAGTCTCTAGGTTTTGCGGATCATCAGCACGGCAAGTAACACTTTGATCCTACTTTCCAATTACCCAGTTTTCATTGCATTAGTCCAACCCTCACACATTGCATAAGTAGGATCAATTAACTTGTGGGATTGGGAAGTATATTGAGGTAGTACCTATTACCTGCATTACATTCAAACCATTGGGAGTTACTTCTACGTTTGCTGTTAGTACATGCTATGCTCGTAGACGTGGATTGGGTGAGTGAAATCCATGACAAATGTGAGTTTATTAATTAATGGTTCAACTTAAGGTGGCAACATTAATACACATCTGGGTGGAATGAGGCATCTGGGTATTCCAGAGATTGCCTGTTTTTCTTTTGTACCGCCACCCAGGCTCAAAGGGATCATGAGATTTTTCATACTAGAAACTTCCGTGTGCAGCCACATGCTAATATGGGCTCTGGTATAGTTAAGTAAGTTGTGGGAAACCTTTCCATGATGGACTAGCAGATGTAGTAGGTTTTGTAGGTGTACCGGCCTATCTATCTGGTTAAGGGGACCTCTTCAGAAAGACTGTGTCTCGGTCATCCGTTTCTCAAACACCATGCAGTGCGAGAAACCAAACGGAGGCGATCGAGTCTTGTGGGGAAAAGTGCACAAACCTCTGCAGAGTGTACAAACTGATCATGATTAGCCGTGTCCCCAGTTATGGACGTCTTGAGTATCTAGTACTTGGATTATCATGTGAATCTCATCATGTTACTTTAATTAATTTTGTTGGGTTAATGATTATTTTAATTGGGGTTGAGAGGATGTCTATCTTCTCAACGATGTTTCAACTACCATGATAGTTAATTAAAATATATTCCTTTGAAGTAGGGAAAAATTGGCTTTACGCAAAAAAACTTAACCATAGAGCTTTCCACCAGCCATATTGCATATAGTATAGCCTTACTTTCATTGCATTCTCTTGAGTTACCTTGCCAGCATATTCCATGTGCTGACCCGTTTTCGGGCTGCAACGTTTCATGTTGCAGACTTTTCAGACGACGAGTAAGATGCCCCTTTTTAGATCGTGGTTCTATACTCAGTGATGCCGCTGGAGTTGATGGACTCACTAATCTTCCAAGCCTTCCGTTGTTATCGTGTTAGATGGCCTTCAGCCATATTATTTGTAATAAATTCATCGTTGGACTATCGATGTAATAAGTGTGTGATTGCTACTCTGTTATAAATCCTTCAAGTACTGCGCGTGTCAGCATTACTGATCCAGGGATGGCACTGATGCACAGAGATCAGACTGTTTGAGGTCTGGTCGCTACAAGATGGTATCAGAGCACATGCTAACTGTAGGACACGACCACTAAGACAAGTCCTAGAGCACCATTCACTCTTCTCTTTTCTGACTCCTCATCTTTTCTACTCTTTAGGATGGTGGAAGCAAAGCACAAGTTCATGCAACCGGATGAAGAAACACCTTTTGGACGACACCTGAAGGAAGTCACAAGATATCTCAATATTGGATTACCAAGTTTCACCGGAACCTACAATGCCACTCTACCTGAGGAGGAGCGTTGGTTGATTCAAGCTCAAGTTCCAGGAAGGACGTTCGCACCTGTCACCTCACTCATAGCATTTTCCTTTAATGCGCCTACATGGAGCCTAGGTAGGAGCATGGCAGCCCACATTGCTATGGGAAGGATTGGAGAAGTCTACAAGCAGGAGCTAAAGGACACTATCTACCAGATTTGTGGACGCCGAGATGAGAATTGGGATATGATCAGCACTCGGAAGGGTAGGTCCATTGCAGCATTCAACCAGGAGTTGAACCATCACATTCGTCGCCAGGAGCACCAGATGTGTGCACGGATGATAGATTTGAAGAAGGCCCTAAATAGGAATTTGGAGCTAGAAGAAGAACTCAAGTCTACACGCGACGGATATGAGGAGGAGATGAAAATACTTGTGGAGAAGAATGATGATTTGACCCGGAAGTTAGGAATACTCATGGGAGAAGAAGACGAGGAAGAAGAACCCAAGGAGATTCCACCGGAAGATTATATCATCATAGATGACACAGATTCGGAAGCTGAGGATAGCAAGGACGAAGACTATGAAGATGAAGCTGGAGCAGATATTATGGAATCCTCTGCCGACCAATATTTTTAGATGACCACCCTGTGACTAGTAGTTTACCTCCATATATATTAGATTTAGAGCACCTTTGTAACGATCGTTAGATTTGTAAGACCTTGTTTGAAATTGAATGGTGTGATATGATTGCGTGTTTGTCTCATGTGCATATGGGTAGTGATTTTCCCTTAGACCTCTTTTCTATTCTAATCTCTTCCCTCTACACCCATCAGATGCCTCCAAGACGTGAATTTGAGTTTCCCCCTGAGCTCACCCAGTTGATTCAGCAGCAGAACACCGTGATGCAACTTCTTGTTCATAACACTCAGAACAACCAGAACAACAACAACAACAACAACCCTCCACCACCACCACTCGTGGACAACCTGACACGTTTCTTAAGGTTGCTACCACCCGTGTTTGCTAGCAGCATCGAACCAATAGTGGCTGATGACTGGCTACGCAAGATTGGAAGGGATTTGACCACCGCCAATTGCTCGGATGCTGAGAAGGTGCGATTTGCGCACACCAGTTGTCTGGACCAGCCGCAGCATGGTGGGAGAATTACACAGCCACTTACCCAGTAGCCAATGTGACTTGGGATCAGTTTCAGCAAGCTTTTCGTACCGCCCATGTCTCAACTGGAGCCATGAGTATGAAGAAGCAGGAGTTTCGCAATTTGCACCAAGGGAACCATACTGTGGCCCAGTACGTGGATGAGTTTAGTACCCTATCTCGTTATGCCCCAGATGATGTGGCCACAGATGGCGCTAAGCAGGAGAGATTCATGGAAGGGCTGAATGATGAGATGAGTGTACAGTTGATGGTGGCAACTTTCAATAACTACCAGGAGTTGGTTGACCGCGCCCTAATGATTGAATGGAAGCATCAACAGATTGAGAGTCGCAAGAGGAAGTATGGGCAAGGAAAGTATAATTCTGGAGCTCAGCAGAAGCCCCGCTTTACCCCTAAAGCGGTAGGACAGTTTCAACATACCCATGGAGGAGGTAGCTCGCACAACCACAATGGCACCAAGAATGGCAATGGAAATGGGAATGGACCCAACGGGAACCAGAACCGCCCTACACCGTCCACACCCACCAAGAAGGATTTTAGCCATGTCAATTGTTACAAGTGCGGGAAGAATGGACATTATGTCAATGAATGCCCAGAAGTTAAGAATGGGAACGACAATGGAAGCGCTGGAAGAAGCCCAACCCGTTCAAAAAAGGACAAGTGAACCACGTGATCGTGGAGGAGGTAGAAGAGCAACCAGATGCTGTTGTCGGTAAGTTTTTGGTTAAGACATTTACCACAATAGTTCTCTTCGATACTGGTGCATCGCATTCATATATTTCAAGGGGATTCGTAAATAGACATAGGATGTCCACCCGAGTTCTTAAGAACCCCATGTTAGTAAGTTCGCCTGGAGCAGATTATATGGCACACCAAGGATGTTTTCAGATGCCATTATTCATAGGACGCCATACTTTCCCCTCTGACCTAATAGTTCTGGAATCACATGGATTGGATGTGATATTAGGTATGGATTGGCTATCGAAGTATGGAGGTAATATTGACTGTGCCAGTAAGTCTATTTTGCTCACCACCCCGGAGGGAAAAAGGATTAAGTATGTATCTAGGCATTCGCCTACAAGGACTCAAGTGCATTCTCTGACGGGAGTTGTTCAGGAGGAAGTGCTAGTAGTGAAGGATTATCCGGATGTGTTTCCAGAGGAGTTACCTGGCATGCCACCGGATAGAGATATAGAGTTTTTTATTGAACTTTTGCCAGGCACCGGGCCAATTTCTAAGAGACCATATAGGATGACCGCAAAGGATTTGGAGGAAATTAGGAAGCAGATTAAGGAGTTACTGGACAAAGGATTCATACGCCCAAGTTCTTCGCCTTGGGGTTCGCCAGTACTTCTAGTGGAGAAGAAGGATGGATTGTTAGGAATGGTTGTTGATTACCGTGGATTGAATGAAGTAACAATCAAGTATAAGTACCCATTGCCAATGATCAATGATCTATTCGATAGATTGCAAGGAGCTAAGATATTTTCCAAGATCGATGTGCGATCAGGGTACCACCAATTGAAGATCCGAGAGCAGGATATACCTAAGACGGCCTTTGCCACTAGGTATGGGTTGTACGAGTATACCGTTATGTCGTTTGGTCTGACAAACGCACCGACATACTTTATGAACCTGATGAACAAAGTGTTTATGGAGTATTTGGATAAGTTCGTCGTAGTGTTCATAGATGATATACTGATCTTCTCGAAGGATGAAGAGGAGCATGCAGAGCATTTGCGTTTGGTATTGGAGAAGCTTAGAGAGCATCAGTTATATGCCAAGTTTAGCGAATGCGAGTTTTGGTTGAAGGAAGTCGGATTTCTCGGACACGTTATATCTGGAGAAGGAATAGTAGTAGATCCCGCCAAGGTGGACACTCTGACCCATTGGGAAGCACCAACAACAGTTGGAGAGATCCGGAGTTTTCTTGGACTTGCAGGATACTACCGAAGGTTCATCAAAAATTTCTCAAGGATTGCAAAGCCAATGACGGAGTTGTTAAAGAAGGACACCAAGTTCAGTTGGACAGAAGAATGTGAGGCCAGTTTCCGGGAATTAAAGAAACGTTTGGTCTCATCCCCTGTGTTGATTCTGCCAGATCAACATAAGGATTATGAGGTGTACTGCGACGCTTCACGTCGAGGACTTGGAGCAGTTCTTATGCAGGAAGGAAGAGTTGTTTCGTATGCTTCACGACAACTAAAACTTCATGAGCTGAACTATGCCACCCACGATTTGGAGTTAGCAGCCACAGTGCATGCATTGAAGACGTGGAGACATTTTCTTATTGGAAACCATTGTGAAGTATATACGGATCACAAGAGTTTGAAGTATATATTCACTCAGAAGGAGCTGAATCTTAGGCAAAGGAGATGGCTGGAACTCATTAAGGATTATGACATGAGATTGCATTACCATCCCGGAAAGGCTAACGTAGTAGCCGATGCGCTAAGCCGTAAGAGCCATGTCAATACCCTAAAGATGAAAGAATTTCCAAAGGAGTTAGCCGAGGACCTACGAGAACTACGTATGGAGATAGTTCCGAGGGGCTATGTAGCAACATTAGAAATCTAGTCTACCCTGATGGATAATATTAGAGAAGCTCAGAAAACTGACAAGGAGGTTGTCGCTCTAAAGGAGAGGATGAGCGAAGGAAAAGCTAAAGTATTTCGTGAGGATGAACACGACACCTTATGGTTTGAGGACCGCGTGTATGTGCCTAATGACCCGGAGATCAGGAAGTTGATTTTACAGGAGGCCCGTGATTCGCCATATTCGATTCACCCAGGAAATACTAAGATGTTTTGGATTTGAAGGATATTTTCTGGTGGACCAGTATGAAGAAGGATATCGCGGAGTATGTAGCAGTTTGTGATGTATGCCAGAGAGTGAAGGCAGAACATCAGAAGCCCACAGGATTGTTACAACCTATGCCAATACCCGAATGGAAGTGGGAGAAGCTTGGCATGGATTTTATCACCGGATTGCCCAGGACCAAAGCAGGATATGATTCAATCTGGGTAGTAGTAGACCGATTGACGAAGGTAGCCCACTTTATCCCTGTGAAAACCACTTATACCAGTGCAAAGTTGGCAAAGATATACATGACTAGAATTGTATGTCTGCATGGAGTTCCGAGGAGCATCGTATCAGACAGAGGAACCCAGTTTACCTCAAAGTTCTGGAATCAGTTACATGAAACTTTGGGTACCAGGCTAGAGTTTAGCACATCATTTCATCCGCAGACAGATGGACAGACGGAGAGAGTCAATCAGATTTTGGAGGATATGCTAAGAGCCTGTGCATTAGATTATGGATCTAGTTGGGATGACAACTTGCCCTACGCGGAGTTCTCATACGACAACAGTTACCAAGCCAATTTGAAGATGGCACCGTTCGAGGCATTGTATGGAAGGAGATGCCGAACACCGTTGTCGTGGGATGAAGTTGGAGACCGACAGTTGTTTGGATCAGACTTAATCAAAGAGTCTGAGGAGAAGGTGAAGTTGATTCGAGATAGACTAAAGGTAGCTCAGTCCAGGCAGAAGAGTTATGCAGTCTCGAAGCGCAAGGAGATAACCTATGAGATCAGAGATAGAGCGTACTTGAGAGTATCACCTTTGCGAGGAGTTAAACGTTTCGGAGTTAAAGGTAAGTTAGCCCCGAGATTTGTGGGACCTTACCGTGTTTTGGAACGCATGGGAGAGGTTGCCTATAAGTTAGAATTGCCCGAAGGATTGTCAGGAGTGCACGACGTGTTTCACATTTCGCAGCTTAAGAAGTGCCACGCGGAGATGGCCGATATACCGCTTAGAGACGCAGTACCCCTGGAAGCAATTTAGTTGGACAATGATCTGACTTACGAGGAGAAGCCTGTGAAGATTCTCGAATTTTCGAGCAGAGTTACTCGCAGTAAGGTTATCAAGTTTTGAAAAGTTCAGTGGAGTCACCACACCGAGGAAGAAGCCATCTGGGAACGAGAAGATGATCTACGCAAGGACCACCCACACCTGTTCTCTAGCCAAGTCGAATCTCGAGAGCGAGATTCATTCTAAGGGGGATAGGTTTGTAACATCCCAAATTTTCAATTTGGAATGTTATAGGTAGATCATATTGCATTTCATGCTTTTGCATTTTTGTCTGTGGCGTTCCTCGAAATTCTAAGCAACTCAAGGACCTACGGAGAGAGTTGGGAATTTTACCGCTTTCATATTTGAGTTCGCTCGAATATCGGTACGACGATAGTGTGATTCTAATTATTTTTCTCTCCTAAAAATATTTCTAAATACAAAATATGAGCGGAGATAATATGACTTCTCCAAAATAACAGAAATATTGGAGGAAAAATATTAAAATCACTTTTGGTATTGTTCTGGATTTATTTGCATAGGAAAAATACGCGTTTTTCAAAATTTAATTTAGGTCCGGGAAAAATGTTGACTTTGTCCTAAATATTATTAGAGGACGGTGAAAATTTATTTTGAGAATTTTGGAGTCCGTTTGGTATTTCTTTCGTTAGTTTTTCTGCACCAGGACTCTATTTAGAAAAAAAATAGGAAACCGACTTGGAGTTGTGAAGGCCCAGGACTCTGGGCTTTATAAGCTAGCGCCCCCGGCCCGACCGCCCCAGCCCGCCTCGCCTCGCCCTGCCCTAACCCTAGCGCCGCCGCCGCCCGAGCCCGTGTCGCGCCGCCGCCGCTCGCGCCGCCTGCCGCCCGCGCCGCCACCTGCCGCCGCCACCTAGCCCCGCCGGAGCACCCTGCCGCCGGACCGCCATCGCCGGAGTTCGTCGTCGAGGTATATCGGTTTTTTTAGAATCCGATCGGTTCAGTAAAAACCGTAGATTCGGTTTTTTATTAGATTAGATCGGTTCGGTTTTTTGGTTTAGTTATTTAGCGGACGTTCGTCCGTACGTTCGTTTTAACGAACGGTTTTCGTCAGTTAGCCGCAGACAGCGAACGTTCGTTCGTTAGCCTGTTCGTCCATTTTCTTTTTCGTGGTTTTTATCCGCGGTTATTCCGATCGTGATTTCTGCCCTGATCTTGTTTCGCGTTTTTCTTTTCGCTCAAGAGTCGGAATCAGGTGATTCAAAATCCCAGATCTTCGTCTCGAAGCCCTCTTTACGTTAGATCAACTTGAACAAAGTTTTGGCTACTATAAAATTTGACTTTAGGCCAACTAGTAAACCGAAGCTCGTTTCTTTTGTAGTCTGAGTTTCGTTGCTTCTTTCGAGTTGATTCTTTTTTGCAAACCGGAGTTCTTAAGTTGAACTTTCTGCTTAGATCTTTTATTTGAGTTTTACCCGTGCATTAGTTAAGTACTTATTGTATGCTTGTTTGATTGCGATAGAGTACCCGGAGTGCGCTGCTTGCTACTTTGAGTCTCTAGGTTTTGCGGATCATCAGCATGGCAAGTAACACTTTGATCATACTTTCCAATTACCCAGTTTTCATTGCATTAGTCCAACCCTCACACATTGCATAAGTAGGATCAATTAACTTGTGGGATTGGGAAGTAGTTTGAGGTAGTACCTATTACCTGCATTACATTCAAACCTTCGGGAGTTACTTCTACGTTTGCTGTTAGGACATGCTATGCTCGTAGACGTGGATTGGGTAAGTGAAATCCATGACAGATGTGAGTTTATTAATTAATGGTTCAACTTAAGGTGGCAACATTAATACACATCTGGGTGGATTGAGGCATCTGGGTATTCCAGTGATTGCATGTTTTTATTTTGGACCGCCACCCAGGCTCAAAGGGATCATGAGATTTTTCATACTAGAAACTTCCGTGTGCAGCCACATGCCAATATGGGCGCTGGCATAGTTGAGTAAGTTGTGGGAAACCTTTCCATGATGGGCTAGCAGATGTAGTGGGTTTTGTAGGTGTACCGGCCTATCTATCTGGTTAAGGGGACCTCTTCGGAAAGACTGTGTCTCAGTCATCCGTTTCTCAAACACCATGCAGTGCGAGAAACCAAACGGAGGCGATTGAGTCTTGTGGGAAAAAGTGCACAAACCTCTGCAGAGTGTACAAACTGATCATGATTAGCCATGTCCCCGGTTATGGACGTCTTGAGTATCTAGTACTTGGATTATCATGTGAATCTCATCATGTTACTTTAATTAATTTTGTTGGGTTAATGATTATTTTAATTGGGGTTGAGAGGATGTCTATCTTCTCAACGATGTTTCAACTACCATGATAGTTAATTAAAATCTATTCCTTTGAAGTAGGGAAAAATTGGCTTTACGCAAAAAAAGTTAACCATAGAGCTTTCCACCAGCCATATTGCATATAATATAGCCTTACTTTCATTGCTTTCTCTTGAGTTACCTTGCCAGCATATTCCATGTGCTGATCCCGTTTTCGGGCTGCAACGTTTCATGTTGCATACTTTTCAGACGACGAGTAAGATGCCCCTTTTTAGGTCGTGGTTCTATACTCAGTGATGCCGCTGGAGTTGATGGACTCAGTTATCTTCAAAGCCTTCCGCTGTTATCGTGTTAGATGGCCTTCAGCCATATTATTTGTAATAAATTCATCGTTGGACTATCGATGTAATAAGTGTGTGATTGCTACTCTGTTATAAATCCTTCAAGTACTGTGCGTGTCAGCATTACTGATCCAGGGATGACACTGATGCACAGAGATCAGACTGTTTGAGGTCTGGTCGCTACACAAGGCCGTCTTGAGCATCCCTTGGTGGTTCATGGTTCGGTTCACGTATCACGAGCCTCAGTGCTTGCTTTCCTGAAGGGCCACCTTCGTATATTCTCCTAGACATTTTCTTTCTCTGAAAAAATTCTGAAATTTTTAGTGACTCAAAATAAAAGTAAACCAAACTCAACAAAATTGATAGGAACTACTCCTACAAGTGCCTAGAAGCTATATCATGCATCAAAACTACATTGGACCATATAAATTTGACATGCAAGCTCAAGAACAAGGTCACCACAGCGGCAAAAATTTGTAATAAATAAAGCACTAGAGCAAAAACTAATTGGACCATTGGAGGAGTCACATACCAAAGAACAATCCCCAGAAACAGTTTTGCAGATGATGAATTGAGCGGGGAGATATAAAATAGCAGCAAGATGAGCTAGAACACGGGTTTGAGCTATGGGATGATTTTTTTCTAGAGGAAGAAGGAGAGGATGGGTGCTGGAATAAGTGGAGGGGGGCCACGTGGGATCCATAAGGACAGGAGGCGCGCCTAGGGGGTAGGGCGGGCCCTCAACCCTTGGGGCCCACTGGTGCAGCCCCCTGGTGCATTCTCAGTGCCAAAAATTCTTAAATATTCCACAAAAAAACATGTAAATATTTTAGGGCATTTGGAGAACTTTTATTTTTGGGACATTTTTTATTGCATGGATAATTTAGAAAACAGACGGATAATATTATTTTTGCTTTATTTAATCTTAATAACATAAATTAAAAAGGTGGGTAAAGAAGGTAGTGCTCTCTAAATTCATCTAACTCATGCTCATCAAAAGGAATTCGTCAACGAGGTTGATCAAGTCTCATTAACAAACTTCTTTCGAATAACATAAAACCAGAGAATTTTCGAATAACACTAGCTTGCCTCAATGGGGATATGCATGTCCCCAACAATAAGAATATCATATTTCTTCTTGACAGTAGGAAGAGGGAATTCAAAACCTCCAATAGCGATAGTTATTTTTTTTCCAATAGAATTGATGTTATTATAACTCAGGGGTTGTTTCTTCGGAAACAGTATTGTATGCTCATTACCATTAACATGAAAAGTGACATTGCCTTTGTCTCAATGAATAACAACCCCTGTAGTATTCAAAAAGGTTCTACCAAGGATAATTGACCTATTGTCGTCCTCAAAAATATCAAGAATAACAAAGTATGTTAAGATAGTAACGTTTGCAACCACAGCAGGCACTGTCGGATTACGGGCTCCGCAAACACAGGGGCGTGAACGAAGATCTCTCCCACTCACGTCTACCTAGAATCTCGCCCTCGTCCGGTGAAGAGATTCAAGTGAACAACAAGTAAAGCACACGCGAATTTACCCAGGTTCAGGCCACCTTGCGGTGTAAAACCCTACTTCCTGCTTTGGTTGATTGGCCTCGGGAGGGCTTGAATATGAATGGGTACAGTGGTTCCTAAGCTCAGGAGGAGAGCTCGGGAGGGTCAGGAGGCAAGGGTTCTTGCTCCTTTGTGTGAGGGTAGAGTTTCTGGATCTGATCCCCCCCATAGTGGAGATCCTAGCTACTTATATAGGCGGCCAGGGTCCTATTCCCCCGAAATGTTTAGGCGGGAAGGGATCCCACAACGGCCATTTTGAGAGGGAACACAAGGACGTCCCTACCCTGACAAAAGCGGCCTTCGCTTGCAAAGGGATCCGGCGATGACGCGGTGGTGGGCTCGGTGGTGACATCCTCCCTGTCGCCCTCGCGGTCTTCGGTCTTGTTGCACCAATGGGGAAACCTTTGTCCTGCTCCTCGGGAACCTGCGCCTGTGTTGTCTCCTTTGCACCAAAACGGCAACTGCGCCGCTGGCGCGCGCTGGCACCCGCTGGCGTGGTGCATCACTGCCTCCTCCTGAGGCAGGCTTGGCCTTGGATTCTCCGCCCCTCCGGAGCAACCTAGATGAGGCCGCTCCTGAGGGGGTCTTGACGTCATTCTCCTCGCGAGGTCTGGGCCCCTGGTGAGGGTCTTGAGTAGCTGGTCGATCAGCTGGGCCATACCAGGCCATGGTAGGAGCACGTTGCAGCCTGCAAACAGGCAAGTATGGGTACCCTGGTTCCCAGGATGCTGACAGTAGCCCCCAGGCCCAAGGCACGCGCGGATTTGGCTTTGGGGCGAAGCCTTAGCCGAGGACGAAGCGTCGCGGGCCCCAAAAGGCTACGGGCCAGGCTGGCGCGTGACGGTTGGATGGGACGTGGCGACTCCGCTACCCACGCAGTCTTGGTAACCGTGTGACTTGACAACTCCCCGGCGCAGATGACGGGGTTGTTATGACTGTGACGCCAGTGACTGGCGGTTGGGCTCCTTCGCCCTATAAATAGGGGGGATCCCCCAAGCCATCTTCAAGCCAACACCGTCTGCCTCCTTGTTTGCTCCCCCCTCTCCTTCTAGCCGCGAGGTCTCTATGGCGCTGCCGAGGAAGCCGTCTGTCGCGGAGAAGGGGAAGGCCCTGAAGGATTTGGCTTCGCCGCCATCAAAGAGGGGTCGCGGCCGCCCCTGCAAGCATGCCGCTACGCGTGCAGCGACTCCTCAAGGGAGTGGGCGCGGCCTTCCGGGTCCCGATGCGGTCGCCGGTGAGAGGCACGGTGCCTCTTCCCGCGGTGAAGGTGGTCGCGGCCATGATGGGAGAGGAGGCACGAGGCGGCGTTTGGCGGTCGTGCGTCCTCCGCGCTCGCAGCTCCACTCCTTCGACGTGTTGTCGTAGTTCGTTGTGTGGGCGGAGAAGCCTGGCGTCTTGTGGCTCCGGCTTCCCCGCCCACTCGGCAACGTGCTACCAGCCGGAGGCCCCGGCGGCCTCTGGCTGCAGACTGACGGTTGCTGCAATGGTGCGTCCTGGGTGGAGGTCGATGTTGCTCCCTCGGGCGACGTGTTTCTGGAGTGCGGCTGGCAATCGTTTGCGCGTGCGCGCCGGCTGCAGGGGAGGTGCACGGTCCACTTCAGGTATGATGGCGCCTCCATGCTGTTCGTTCGAGTCTTGTCGGAGGAAGGGCGGCGCCTTGGGTGCTGTCCTCAAGCTGAAGACGAAGAGGATGGCGGGAACGGTGTCCAGAGGAGCAGTTCCTCCTCTGGAGACGAGCTTGGCCCTGGAGGGCGCCGCGGGTCCTCCCTCTGTGGCAGCAGCAGCTCCTCCAGCAGCGGCGGCTACGACGAGCCACCGCGCCGCCAAGCTCGGCTCGGCAAGGTGAGGGGGTCGTTACGCCGCTGTGGCTCGGTGAAGCGGGAGGAGTTGGGAGACTCCGACTGAGAGGGAGCGACCTCTGCTTCTTCTTTTTTCCTTCGTTTCCGTCCTGTGTCAAAATTTTAAGTTTCCTCGAGAAGGCGTGTAATGGACTATGACATATGTATGAAGCGAGAACTTGCTATCATGTTTTTGGTCTGGGTGAGGTTCCTTAGATTATGTGCTGCGATGTCTTGAGGCGAAGTGCTCCTGACTCATTGAAGTCATGAGCCCCCGACGGGCCATGAGGACGGCTGAATTCAGAGAACTTGGGCAGCCCCCGAGTATGGATGAGCCGCTGAGAGCTGCGGAGAGCGCCGAGCGTGGATTAAGGCGCCAAGGCCTAAGGCGGAGCCTGAGCAGGCTTGGCCAGGCGAGGTCACGGGACCGTGGAATATGAGAGCGGGGACTGACCGTGTCCCAGCCCCCACGCACGAGGCACGCGAAGGAGAGCAAGCCACGCAGCCCCCGCTTGACAAACTGAACTTAAAACCGGCGGGAGAAAATCCCAAACAAGACTTCCAACCAAATGCAAGAAACACGAGAACTCCATAGCATGGGGTAGAGGAAGCGCTGATTGCCAAGGAAGTAGAAAAGGCTGACAGCCAAACACCAAGCCAAAAAGGAAAAAAGGTCGCGTCCGACCCCTACACTACATCTTCTTCCCAGTGCGGAGCTAAGGACTGCCACTGGGACATGGGTGGGAGCCCCGTCTGATGGCCCGTAGGCAACGCTCAGGAGACTCCGAGGTGTGTACAGCCCCAACTCATTATTACGTGAGAGTGTCACGAGCGGAGACATTCACGGGCACAGAGCCTTGATTACGGACATAACCTCCTGAGGTGCTCAATGTTCCAGGAATTCTAGATAGGTATCCCATCCCGCGTCTCCAGGTGCACAGCACCAGGCCTACAGACACGGGTGATTCTGAATGGGCCATCCCACATGGGTGAGAGCTTGTGTAACCCCTCCCTGGAGAGGACCCACCTCAGGACCAAGTCACCAACTTCAAGTGTTCTTGCGCGGACGCTGTGGCAGTGGTACCGCCGTAGCGCCTACTGATATCGCGCCGCCCTGATGGTAGCTCGACGGCGGCCCTCCTCGCCGGGCACGAGGTCCATCCGCCAGGCGGCGTCCTGGCATTCCTCATTGAAAGCGAAGACCCGTGGGGAGCGATGCTTGACCCCGTGAGGGAGGACCGCCTCCGCCCCGTAGATGAGAAAGAAAGGAGTTTCTCCCATGGGTTTGGTAGCTGTGGTTCGGATCGACCGCAACACGGACATGAGCTCATCGATCCAGCCCCTGCCGCAAGCCTCAAGCTTCTTCTTAAAGATGCGCGTCTTGAGGCCATGCAAGACTTCCGTGTTGGCGCGTTCGGCCTGACCGTTGCTCCTGGGTGAACTTGACGGCCGACCCGGCTAGGATCGCGCGAACAGGCTCCACCACTGCCCACTTGGTGAATTTGTCGATGGCGACGTACAGGAAGCGGGTGCCCCCCGCCGCCCGGGGAAATGGACCCAGGATGTCCAATCCCCTGACCGCGAAAGGCCAGGAGAGCGGGATCGTCTGGAGGCCCTGCGCTGGCTGGTGGATCTACTTGGCGTGAACTGGCATGCCTTGCAAGCATGCACAAGCTCAGTGGCGTCGTTGAGCACCGTGGGCTAGTAGAAGCCACCGCGGAAAGCCTTGGCCACGACGGTGCTGGACGACGAATGGTGACCGCAGTCCCCACCGTGGATGCCAGCCAATAGCTCGCACCCTTGTTTCCTCGAGATGCACTTCAGTGAGACGTCGTTGGGGCGCCTCCTATAGAGTTCGTCGTCTTGGATGCAGTAAGCCGAGGCCTGTCGGACCACGCGCTCAGCATTTTCCTCCTTGTCTGGCAGGGCATCATGTTGCAGGTACATCTTGAGCTCTTGGGTCCAGCAACCCTCCTCGGGCTCTGCGGCGAGTAGCAGGCGGGCTACGGAGGCCGGTCCGCAGGGCGGGGCTCCGTCCGCAGGTGCCTGTCAGGCCCAAGATGCGATTCTATCCCGAAGACGAGACTCATACGTGATTGGGGCACAACCGCATCTCAGGCGCTTAGCAAGATGGATATAATTACATCGTACCATTACATAAATACATGGGGATACAACAATTCATACAAGTCACATGAATACAACAACATCAATACAAGGCATCCGACTACGGATGCAAACATGAAAAACACAATGACATTCATCTGCTATCCCAGGCTGCCGACCCGGAACCTAACCCAAGACTGACGAAGAAGAAGAAGAAAGAACTCCAACACAAAGGTAACATCGCTCTCACGTAAAGCCATCGGAAACCTGCACCTGCAACTGTTTTTGTAGTATCTGTGAGCCACGAGGACTCAGCAATCCCATAACCATGGGTAGCAAGACTAGCAAAGCTTAATGGGTAGGAAGAGGTTAAAAGGTGAGGTTGCAGCAGCGGGTAAGCAAGATATGGTGGCTAACTTACAAGTACAAGAATAAGATGAGCATCTATTCAAGCGGTCGCAAACTAGTAATGATCGCTAAAGATCCTGAACTACCTACGAGTCAAACATAACCCCACCGTGTTCTCTTCTCAAGGTGAAAAGAGACGGTAACGGTTACTCACATGGTTGTGTGTTTTACTTCGGATCCTCTGTCAAGTTTTCTACAACCGAACATTAACAAATTCCAATCTGCCACATAACCATGGGCACGGCTTTCGAAAGATCATAACCCTGCAGGGGTGTCCCAACTTAGCCCATCACAAGCTCTCACGATCAGTAGAGATAATAATAATATTACCCCTTAACTTAGGGAAGGCCCGAACAGACTCGGAATTCCCGGTGCTCAAGACATTTCGACAATGGTAAAACAAGTTCAGCAAGACCTCCCGGCGTGCCGATACCCTGATAGTAGCCGTGCGTATCTCGTCTCAGGCCACCTCCGGATTGGTGATTTTACGGGAGCCAGATACCTCGAGTTTCCCCGTGGCGGCCTCGTCGAACCCCCGTTTGGGACCAACACCATCAGCACTGGCCCCCCTGCTATGTAAAAGAATCCTCAGGGATGCGACCCCCTATGCAATTTAATTAATTAATTAAGTTATTATTATGAGGCAAATTAAAACCAATGTTGGGCCTTGCTGGAGGAGTTTTATTCAAAGACGAACTGTCAAGGGGTCCCCATATACCCAACCGCGTTAGGAACGCAAAATCAATGAACATAATGCCGGTTTATCGGCTCCTAAGGTGGCATGAGTGGAACAAAACACCGAGCAAAAGGCCAAGCCTTCCACCCATTGCCAAGTATATAGGTGTGTTATTATATATAAGATATATTGTGATATTCCCAAAACATCAAGTTCCAACATGGAGCAATCTTCATCTTCACCTGCAACTAGCAACGCTATAAGAGGGGTTGAGCAAGCGGGTAACATGGCCAAACAACTGTTTGCTGGGAAGGTGTCAAAGGTTAGAGGTTTCATGGTAACAAGGAGAGAGGCTGACAATAAAAGATAGGTAGCGCGACATATAGCGATAGCATCGAGACATCTAGCATAGCAATGATAGTAAAGGTATCCAAGGTGATGGTCATCTTGCCTGAGATCCCGCAAGGATGAAGGACGAGTCCATGAAGAAGACGAAGAAGAAGCCTTGAAGACGAACCACGTGTAGTCGAACGAATCCTCACGATCGCAACGGAACATGAACTAGCGAGAAGAAGCACACAACAAGGTAAACACACCACTCAAGAACATGACACTAAGCTCAACCATGTATGATGCAAGACAAGTCTATATGATGAAATTCATGGCAAGGGATGAAGCACACAAGAACAACACAAATCAACAAGTTTAAATGAGGCTGGAATCAACATATAACAATTCCGGTAAGCCCTCATATGCATGTTTCAAAAATGGTCCAGATCTGAACAAACCTTAAGTTAAAGTTGTTAAACATCAGGTTAACATGCACCAAGATGAGCTACACGAAATTCTAATAAAGTTTCATATAAAGTTTGTTTAATTCGGAGCTATGGCCTAGAAGATATGAGCAAAACAAGACAAGCATGTCAAGTAGGCAAGATGCATTCAAAAAACAAGCAAACACACTCCAAACATGTAACCAACATGATATTATGCTTCTACATGCAAAATCACACAAGTTTCATATAAGACACGCTCAAAACGGAGCAACGGGCTAAAAGATACGAGCAACCCAAGTTACAATGCAAAGCTGAAGTTAACAGCCACATAGCAACTTTGGAGCAAGGTATATATATGCTACAACACCCAAACATGATAACAAGAGGCATGGATGTCAAATATACATGATACTTAACAAGCATGAACTTAGAGCACAACCAAAAACTTGCTGGAACATAATTAAACTAGCATGGCAAGATGCAATAAATTTATCCAGACTTAGACAAAATCTGGGAAGGCAAGAACATCATCACGATGCTGCCTTCGAAGGCAGAAAACAACAAGCATATCAACTCTACTAAGTATATAAATATCATGGACATTTAATATACATATCATAAATCAAACAACTTCATTGGAACAACTCCATAGGAGGCATGGATCAATAACAACAAGCTTCACCAAATTGATCATGCTGATAACAGTCTGACAGGTACATTTATGGCAACTTTAGAGCAAGAAATAAATAAGCTACAGCAGGCCATATAAGCAAATAAGGGCATGGATGGAAAGAGCATAACATGGACAACAAAATATGATCCTTAGCCAACCCAAAACAAGCATGGATTTAAGTGAGGCATCAAGCAACCATAGCATCAGGTTTAACAGTTTCAGACTTTGCAGATTTTAACAAGTCTCATGAAACAACAACAGCGAGTAGGCTAATTTACAAGCTTGTTGCAAACAGCACAAGGCATATCATGAAAAGTGGATTGCACCACAGCAAAGATGGCATGATTGTGCTTCTAAAACATATAGACATGTGATACGTCTCCAACGTATCTACTTTTCCAAACACTTTTGCCCTTGTTTTGGACTCTAACTTGCATCATTTGAATGGAACTAACCCGGAATGACGCTGTTTTCAGCAGAACTACCATGGTGTTGTTTTTGTGCAGAAATAAAAAGTTCTCGGAATCGCCTGAAAATCAACGGAGGATTATTTCAGAAAATATAAAAAATACATGCATCTGTCCTCGAGGGGGCCCACGGGCTGTCCACGAGGGTGGGGGGCGCGCCCCACTTCCCAGGGCGCGCCCCACTCCCTCGAGGGCGCCCCAATGCCCCACCGACGTATCCCCAGGTCCTATATATTCCGTTTCGTGGAGAAAAAAATCAAGGAGATAGAATTATCGCGTTTTACGAGACGGAGCCGCCGCCAAGCCCTAATCTCTTTCGGGAGAGCTCATCTGGAGTTTGTTCGGGGCTCTGGAGAGTGGAGGTCGTCGCCATCGTCATCATCAACCTTCCTTCATCACCAATTCTGTGATGCTCACCGCCGTGTGTGAGTAATTCCATCATAGGCTTGCTGGACGGTGATGGGTTGGATGGGATCTATCATGTAATCGAGTTAGTTTTGTTAGGGTTTGATCCCTAGTATCCACTATGTTCTGAGATTGATGTTGCTATGATTTTGCTATGCTTTATGCTTGTCACTAGGGCCCGAGTGACATGATTTCAGATCTGAACCTATTACGTTTTCATGAATATATGTGTGTTCTTGATCCCATCTTGCAAGTCTATAGTCACCTACTATGTGTTATGATCCGTCAACCCCGAAGTGACAATAATCGGGACCACTCCCGGTGATGACCATGGTTTGAGGAGTTCATGTATTCACTATGTGTTAATGCTTTGGTCCGGTACTCTATTAAAAGGAGGCCTTAATATCACTTAGTTTCCAATAGGACCCCGCTGCGACGGGAGGGTAGGACAAAAGATGTCATGCAAGTTGTTTTCCATAAGCACGTATGACTATATTCGGAATACATGCCTACATTGCATTGATGAACTGGAGCTAGTTCTGTGTCACCCTAGGTTATAACTTCTACATGATGAATTGCATCCAACGTAATTTCCCATCACCGATCCAATGCCTACGAGCTTTACCTATATTGCTTGTCGCTTATTTACTTTTCCGTTGCTATTATCACAAAAACTACAAAAACACTATCTTTACTTTTATTGCTGCTACCGCCACTATCATATTACTTTGCTACTAAACTACCTTGCTGCAGATACTAAGTTTCCAGGTGTGGTTAAATTGACAACTTAGCTGCTAATACTTAAGAGTATTCTTTGGCTCCCCTTGTGTCGAGTCAACAAATTTGGTTTAATACTTTACCCTCAAAAACGGTTGCGATCTCCTACACTTGTGGGTTATCAAGACTATTTTCTGGCGCCGTTGCCAGGGAGCATAGCTCTATTCTTTAAGTCACTTGGCATTTATATCTGCTTATCACTATGAAGAATTTGAAGGACTCAAAAACCAAGATCTTACCCTCAACTACGAGGGGAGGTAAGGAATTGCCATCTAGCTCTGCACTAGATTCTCCTTCTGTTATGAGTAAACTTGCGACACCTACTCCTGCTATTGAATCTGATATGTCGTATGTTCTTGATGATGCTACTTCTTCTATGTATGATGAAACTACCTCTATGCCTGATACTGTGCCACTAGGTGAATTTCTAGATGAACAAATTGCTAAGGTTAGGGAGAGTGCAAATGTTGATGATATTTATGAAAGTGATGATGAAACTACTCCCAATAGATATGAATTACCTGTTGTCCCTGAGGGTTATGTTATGGATGAAGAAACTGCTAGAGACTTTCTTGCTTGCAATGATAGATATGATCTTAAGAAGTTATTAGCTAAGCTGAAAGAAAAGTCCTTGAATGCTAGAATGAAACAAGACCCTGCTTTAGCTACTTCACCTATTTGTGTCACTGATAAGGATTATGAATTATGTGTTGATCCTAAGTTAATTACTTTGGTTGAATCTGATCCTTTCCATGGCTATGAGTCTGAAACTGTTGTGGCACATCTTACCAAGTTGAATGATATATCTACCCTGTTTACCAATGATGAAAAGATTCGCTATTACTATATCCTTAAGCTGTCTCCGTTCTCCTTAAAGGGTGATGCTAAGACTTGGTTTAATTCTCTTGATCCTGGTTGGGTGCGTAGTCCCCAGGATATGATGTATTACTTCTCTGCTAAATATTTTCCCGCTCATAAGAAACAAGCTGCCTTACGGGAAATATATAACTTCGTGCAAACTGAAGAAGAGAGTCTCCCACAAGCTTGGGGGAGGCTTCTCCAGGTACTTAATGCTTTTCTTGATCATCCTCTTGAGATGGATGCTATACTTGATGTCTTTTATAATGGAATAACCGATACATCCAGAGACCACCTGGATACTTGTGCTGGTTGTGTTTTCAGGGAAAGAACAGTTGAACAAGCTGAATTACTATTGAATAATATGATGGCCAATGAAAATAATTGGACACTTCCTGAACCAGCCCCTAAGCCAACTCCAAAGAAGAGAGGTGTTCTATTTCTCAGTCCTGAAGACATGCAAGAGGCAAAGAAATATATGAAAGAAAAAGGTAATAAAGCTGAAGAGGTTAAGAATTTACCGCCTATTGAAGAAATACATGGTCTTAATAACCCGACACAGGTAGTAAAGGTAAATTCTCTTTATAGATTTGATGAAGGTGATATTCCTCGTTATAAGTATGCTAGCCAATGCTTAGATGAGTTTGACAATTTCATTGTGAAACAAGAAAACTTCAATGCTTATGTTGGTAGACAATTACAACACAATGCTTATATGATCGAACGCTTGAGTGATTATCTGTCTAGTGCTAAAGATGAACTGAAACTTATTAGTATACATGCTTCCATGGTCACCACTCAAGTAGAACAAGTACTTAAGGCTCTGAATGATTTGCTCAATGAATTGAATAGTAAGAATAATGATAATGCCATTAGAGTTGTGACTAGAGGTGGTAGAATGACTCAGGAACCTCTGTATCCTGAAGGTCACCATAAGATAATTGATCAAGATTCTCAGAGAGCAAATTTAGATGTACCTAGTTCTTCTAAGAAGAAGAAAAAGAAAAACGATATGACTTTGCATGCTTCTAGTGAACCTGTAGCTCACCCACCTGAGAATCTCAATGATATATCTGTTTCTGATGCTGAAACACAATCTGGTAATGAACATGAGCCTAGTGATAATATTAATGATAATGTGCATGATGATGCTCAACCTAGCAATGATAATGATGTAGAGATTGAACCTGCTGTTGATCTTGATAACCCACAATCAAAGAATCAACGTTATGATAAGAGAGACTTTGTTGCTAGGAAGCACGGTAGGGAAAGAGAACCCTGGGTGCAGAAACCCATGCCTTTTCCTCTGAAACCATCCAAGAAAAAGGATGATGAGGATTTTGAGCGCTTCGCTGAAATGATTAGACCTATCTTTTTGCGTATGCGTTTGACTGATGTGCTTAAAACAAATCCTTATGCCAAATACATGAAAGATATTACTACCAACAAAAGAAAGATACCTGATGTAGAAATCTCCACCATGCTTGCCAACTACACTTTTTAGCATGGAATGCCTAAGAAATTAGGAGATCCAGGAGTACCTACTATACCTTGCTCCATTAAGAGAAACTATGTTAAAACTGCTTTGTGTGATCTTGGAGCAGGTGTTAGTGTTATGCCTCTCTTTTTATATCGTAGACTTGACTTGAGTAAGTTGACACCTACTGAAATATCTTTGCAAATGGCCGATAAATCAACTGCTATACCTGTCGGTATTTGTGAGGATGTGCCTGTTGTAGTTGCAAATGTTACTATTCTAACAGACTTTGTCATACTTGATATTCCCGAGGATGATAGTATGTCTATTATTCTTGGAAGACCTTTTTTGAATACTGTAGGGGCTATTATTGATTGCAACAAAGGCAATGTCACTTTTCATGTCAATGGTAATGAGCATACGGTACACTTTCTGAGGAAACAACCTCAGGTTTATAGTATCAATTATATTGGAAAAACTTCGACTATTACTATTGGAGGTTTTGAGTTTCCTATTCCTACTATCAAGAAGGCATATGACATTCTTATTGTTGGGGACATACATATCCCCATTGAGGTAACATAGTGTTATTCGAAAATTCTCCAGTTTCATGTTACTCGGAAAGAGTTTATTAACAAGACCTAATCAACCTTGTTAATGGATACCTTTTGATGAGCATGGGATATGTGAATCTAGATAGCACAAACCTTCTGTACCCTTCTTTTACTTTCTGTTAATTAGATTAAATAAAACAAAAATAGCATTGTCTGTCTGTTTCCAGACTTATCCGTGCAATAAAAAAAAGTTCCCGAAAATAAAAGTTCTCCAAATGCCATGAAAATGAAATGTGATTTTCTCTAGAATATTTAAGAAAATATGGCACTGAACACACAGCGAGGGGAGCCAGCACGTGGCCTCGAGGGCACAGGGCACGCCCTCCTTCAGAGGGCGCGCCCACCTGCCTCGAGGGCCCCACGTGGCCCCCCTCCACTTATCCTTTCACCCATACTCTTCTTCTTCCTCCCAAAAAAATCCCCAACCAGCTCAAACCCGAGTTCTAGCTCATTTTGCTGCCATTTTCGATCTCCTTGCTCAAAGCACCATTCACCAAACTGTTTGGGGAGATTGTTCCTTGGTATGTGACTCCTCCATTGGTCCAATTAGTTTTTGTTCTAGTGCTTTATTTGTTGCAAATTTGTGCTGCTATGGTGACCATGTTCTTGAGCTTGCATGTCAAATTTTCTTGGTCCCAAGTAGTTCTAATGCATGATATAGTCTCTAGGCACTTATAGGAGTTGTTGCTATCAATCTTGTTGAGTTTGGTTAACTTTTATTTGTGAGTTACTAAAAATTTCAGAAAATTTCGAAAAATGTCTAGGAAAAACTTCCAAGGTGGTCCTTAAAGGAAGCAAGGACCGAGGCTTGCGTTCTGTGAGCCCGACGATGAACCACCGAGGAATGCTGATGTACGGCCTTGTGAATGGCCATCGGATGAATTTATGAGTCATGCGAGCATCAAAGATGAATTTTACGCATATGTGCGTAACGCTGACCTCGAGGACTTCATGCAAGATAAGTGCCTCCAATACTGTGGCTTGACTGATAGCTTTGTGAGCAGGTTTAAATTTTCATCTTCACGTAATTCTCACACTTTCTTGTTTGAGCTATATGATAAATCTTATACCATGGACTTATAGGATTTTAATGAAGCCTGCAAGCTCCCACAGTGGGGCGGTATGAGTGATCCTCATAAATCTGAATTTAGAGAATTCCTAGCTAGTATTACAGTGGGGGAATCCAGGGACATCACACAAGCCACCACTAGGAGCATACATTTTCCTGCTATTCATTACTTTGCTCTCTTTATCGGTAGATGCTTAAATGGTAAAGATGAGGCTTGTACATGTGTGTCCCTGATCTTAGCATTCTCAGGAGTGTTGTACTAGGTGATAGGCAATATAATCTGGGAGCTATTGTTGCACGTAGACTACACCATAATGGTTTGTATGGAGATTTATTTGGTGGGATCTATGCTACTCGCATAGCCCGCTACCTTGGTGTATCTGTGCACCCGTATGATGACCCCTTACCTACTGCGTATTTAGACTGTAATGCTATGGCTAGTCACCGGTTTATAGAGTTGGATAATCAATCTCTCAAATATCGACTAATCTTTAACCGGCAGCATGCCATCCCTATTGTTCTTCCTGCCCCTACTTTGTTTAACTTTCAGGAAAAGGGGAGATACACTATAACTATGGAAGAGGCAAATGCCCATTATAGCATGATGGAGGCAGCCCGCCTTCGAGCTGCAGCTCAGCAGGCAGCATTTGCTGCATCTCAGTATGACCCCAACTACAACTTTGTATATCCGTCAGGCCAGTACTGGCCATAGACCAACTTAGGCCAAAAGCCTAAGCGTGGGGGAGTACGTGTTTCTCACTAACTTACTTTCATGTTCACCCTTATTCTAGTTGTCGGTTCTCACACTCTTTCACTGTACCATACATGCTTAGTTTAAATTTCTTTTTCTTAGTCTTTTTCTTGTGTCCTAGAAAAACCCAGAAAAAACAAAAATATATATATTAGTTGGAGCTTCTAGCTAGTTTACTTTCTTTGCTAGTAGTAGTAACTAATAATGAAAACCCAAAAAGATTTCCCTTTCTTCTTTTGCTTGTAGGGAGCTTTCCCGTGTAAGTAGTTTCTTTTCTTTAGGGGTTAAGAGTATAATACCTTTATTGAAAATGCTTAGTGGCTCTCATATGCTTTGTTGTTGATTTAATCTTGAGCCATATTACCTTGTCTTCTCTCTTGTATTAAATGTCTGCAGATTCCAGCTTAGTCCAATGCACGTGCACTATTATTATTTTCCACACCGTTCGGTCGTGCGAGTGATAGGCAATAAGGATGATATATGATGAACTAATTGAGATGAGAAAAGATGGTATGAACTCGACCTCTTTTGTTTTTGTAAATATGATTGCTCGTCGTTCTTGATTCAGCTTGTTATGAATGAAACATGCTTGCAATGACAAATAGAGATCATAGCTGCTTATGCCCTGCTAAATTAGCTGAGAGTTTATAATGGTCTATCTTGCGTGCCAACATGATATTAAAATGGTTGTGACGTGGTATGATGGGTGGTATCCTCCTCTTAACGATTTAAGTGACTTGACTTGGCACATGTTCACGCATGTAGTTGAAACAAATCAACATAGCCTTCACGATATTTATGTTCATGGTGATTTATATCCTACTCATGCTTGCGTTCATTGTTGATTAATTTTAATTAATGTTCATGACAGTTGTTGCTCTCTAGTTGCTCGCTTCCGAGTCTCTCTCTAGCCTTCACCTGTATTAAGCGGGAATACTGCTTGTGCATCCACTTCCATAAACCCCAAATTTGTTCCATATGAGTCCACCATACCTTCCTATATGTGGTATTTACCTGCCGTTCCAAGTAAATTTGTATGTGCCAAACACTAAACCTTCAAATGAAATTCTGTTTTGTATGCTTGAACAACTCATGTATCAACTAGGGTTGTCTATATCTTACATGCTAGGTGGGTTATTCTCACGATGAGTGGACTCCACTCATCATTCACGAGAAAATGGCTGGTAACCGGGATGCCCAGTCCCATGCTTAACATCATAATGATTAAACAAAACTCCCCCAGGGTTGTTGCTTGTTTGGACGGTAACCCATGGATTTGGGTGGTCGTGGAGTGTGCTTGTTGGTGGTTGGGGGAGTATAAACTTTACCATTCCGTTTGGGAACCGCCTATAATGTGCGAGTCATGGGAGATATCGACATTCTTGGTTGTTATGTTGACAATGAAAGTATACCGCTCAAAATGTTATTCAATCTCTATTTAAAAATTGAGCTCTGGCACCTCTGCAAATCCCGGCTTCCCTCTACGAAGGGTCAATCTATTTACTTTTATGCAGAGTCATCATCCTCTTATCAAAGAGCACCAGTAGGAGAGCACCTCTGTCGTTGCATGTGTTACTATTAATTTGCATTGAGTATGATCATGACTGGATCTATTTTACCATGAATTACAATGTCTAGTCAGTCCTTGATCTTTAAAGGTGCTCTGCATTTATGTTTTGCGGTCTCCAACGTATCTACTTTTCCAAACACTTTTACCCTTGTTTTTGACTCTAACTTGCATGATTTGAATGGAACTAACCCGGACGGACGTTGTTTTCAGCAGAACTGCCATGGTGTTGTTTTTGTGCAGAAATAAAAAGTTCTCGGAATCGCCTGAAAATCAACGGAGAATTATTTCATAAAATATAAAAAATACCTTCAAGAAGATCCACACGTGGGGGCTCACGGGCTGTCCTCGAGGGTGGGGGGCGCTCCCCCTTCCCAGGGCGCGCCCCCCTGCCTCGAGGGCTTCCCGATGCCCCACTGACGTATCCACACGTCCTATATATTCCGTTTCATGGAGAGAAAAATCAAGGAGAAAGAATTATCGCGTTTTACGAGACAAAGCCGCCGCCACGCCCCAATCTCTCTCGGGAGGGCTGATCTGGAGTCTGTTCGGGGCTCCGGAGAGTGGAGATCGTCGCCATCGTTATCATCAACCTTCCTCCATTACCAATTCCATGATGCTCACCGCCGTGTGTGAGTAATTCCATCGTAGGCTTGCTGGACGGTGATGGGTTGGATGGGATCTAGCATGTAATCGAGTTAGTTTTGTTAGGGTTTGATCCCTAGTATCCACTATGTTCTAAGATTGATGTTGCTATGACTTTGCTACGCCTAATGCTTGTCACTAGGGCCCGAGTGCCATGATTTAAGATCTGAACCTATTATGTTTTCATGAATATATGTGTGTTCTTGATCCTATCTTGCAACTCTATAGTCACCTACTATGTGTTATGATCCGGCAACCCCGAAGTGACAATAATCGGGACCACTCCCGGTGATGACCATAGTTTGAGGAGTTCATGTATTCACTATGTGTTAGTGCTTTGGTCCGGTACTCTATTAAAAGGAGGCCTTAATATCCCTTAGTTTCCAATAGGACCCCGCTGCCCCAGGAGGGTAGGACAAAAGATGTCATGCAAGTTCTTTTCCATAAGCACGTATGACTATATTCGGAATACATGCCTACATTGCATTGATGAACTGGAGTTAGTTCTGTGTCATCCTAGGTTTTAACTTCTACATGATGAATTGCATCCAACGTAATTTCCCATCACCGATCCAATGCCTACGAGCTTTACCTATATTACTTGTCGCTTATTTACTTTTCCGTTGCTATTATCACAAAACCTACAAAAACACTATTATTACTTTTATTGCTGCTACCGCCACTATCATATTACTTTGCTACTAAACTACCTTGCTGCAGATACTAAGTTTCCAGGTGCGGTTGAATTGACAACTAAGCTTCTAATACTTAAGAGTATTCTTTGGCTCCCGTTGTGTCGAATCAACAAATTTTGGTTTAATACTTTACCCTCGAAAACTGTTTTGTCCCCTACACTTGTGGGTTATCAACATGTGGCATAGAAGACAAACACATCAATAGCTCTGAGCAATACAAAACAACATCTCACAACAAGTTTTGGCACTTAACAGCCACATGCAGTTTTGCAACAGAGATTAACATGGCAATATGGCTCCTAACATGAATGCTACAGTAACCAACATGTAGAGCACTTCACAATGAACATTTTGACATATCATACACTCAATTTGGACCAACATGCACAAAGTTATCACATCTCAAACATGCTAACAAAATTATAGTTACCAGCAGTTTTAAACTTATATCACTCTTGCAACGATGATTAGGGCATCAAGATGAACTCAAATAAGCATGCCACAGTGGAACAATATGAAGAGCATATCACAACGATCATTTTGACATATTATATGCATCAATTGGATAATCACACAAAAAGATACAACCACACAAAGTATGCACAAATTTACAAAACTCAGGGACTTAGCAGAATTTTGACTTAGGGAAAAAACACGGAGCGAGCGGGGAATAGCTAAGCAGCACCTAGGGCGAGGGATAAGGCTGCGGGGCTGCTCACCACATGGGCTCGGCCCATGAAGGCTGAGGCGACGCGCTGGGCCGGAGGGAGGCAGGTGGGCCGAGGCCCACGTGGGGGCGTGCCGATCGAGCAGGATCCTCCTGCCCCGATCGGGTTCGGGCGAGCGGCAGCGCCGCTCCCGTGGCGGTTGCCGGCAGGGGTGGTGACCGGACGGGGAAGCAGCGGAGGCGGCCAGATCCTGGCATGGCCCGTAGGGATCTGGGGCCGGTGGAGTCGTCGCGGACGCGGGGCTCAACGATGGGAGCCCCGGGCGGCGGAAGCTACACAGGCGGGGCGGCGGCGGCGAATCCAGGTGGTGGCAGACATCCAGGGCGGCGGGGGCAAGGCCCGCCGGCAGCGGGGGTGGAGGCGGCCGACACGGTCGGTGCGAGCGGCGGGGCAGGAGGCAGGTGTGGGCTGGCGCCTGCGGCTGGCGGCGGCGGCAGACGGAGCTCGTGGTGGCAGCGGGGTCCGGCTCCGGCGACGCTCCGACGGCCGGAGCGAGCGACACAGGAGGCGGCGGCTACGGTCCCGGCGCGGCCCGGTCCGACCCAGGGCGGGCCGAATCTGGGCCCGGGGCAGATGGCGGCGAAGTGGGGCGCTGGGAAGGTGAGGTGGCGGCACGAGAGTGGAGGAGAGCGGGGCAGCGCTGAGGTGGCGTAACGTGATTGGCCGGGGTGATGTGGCTGTGCGGACATGTCCGGCGGCGCGGGGAGGAGGATTTTTAGGGTTGCACCACGAATTTCGTGAGGAGGGGCATGTATATAGGTAGAGGGAGCTAGGAGTGTCCAAATGAGGAGCGCTTTTCGGCCACGCGATCACGATCCAATGACCGAGAGCATGGAGGGGGTTAGGATGGGCTAGAGGGCTATGTGGAGGGGTGCTGGGCCAAAACAGAAAGGGCCTCTGGCGGTTAACACGGTTAACCGTTGGGCTATCAAACGAACTCCGAACACGACGAAACTTGACAGGCGGTCTACCTATGCTATAATAAGACCACACGCCAAATTTAATCACATTCCGAGAACATTTTCTGGCCACTCATAAAATAAATATCCGGAGGTGCCGCGGGCGAGCGCAAGTGTGTCTGGACTCAGAACGGACAACGGAGAGGACAGACAGCTACGAACTGATGCATGTTTTGAAAACATGCTGATACAATGCACACGATGACATGGAAAAATGCAACATGCAAGCAGATGACATGGCAACAACGACGAATAACTGGCTGACACCTGGCGCATCGGTCTCGGGGTGTCACAGCGCCGCAGGTAGCACCTGCTGAGGGGACACCGGCTCGGGAATGGGCGGTGTTGCCGACGGTTTGAGCAGCCGCTCGTCGAAGACACCCGGCCTCTGAGGCTCCCGCCTGGAGGCTCGTTTGGCGATGTCGTCCGCTTCCATGTTGGTGCCTCTTGGTACGTGTTGCACCTCTAGCCCTCGGAATTGCTTTTCCATCTTGCGCACCTCCTCCAGATATGCCTCCATGTGCTCGTCCTTGGGCTTGTATTTCTTGTTGGAGAAGGTGACGAGGAGCTGCGAATCGCCTCTGATGGTGAGACGCTTGACCACCACTGCAGCGGCGGCCTTGATCCCAACAATTAGGCCCTCATACTCTGTGATGTTGCTGGAGACCTTCTCACCTTGCTGGAAGCAAAGCTACATGGTGTAGTACAACTTGTCCTTTGTGGGAGATACTAACACGGCGCCCGCTCCCACGCCAAGGCGTGAGAAGGCGTCGTCAAAGTATACCACCCATCCGTACGGGGCTTCATCACCGGGGGTCAGCGAGTGATCCTCGCTAGCCCCCTGCTCCGGCGCGTTGGTCCACACTGCCACAAAGTCCGCCAGAGCCGCTCCCTTGATCGCTCGCGTGGTGCTAAACTCCAACTGGAATGCCCAGAGCTCGATATTCCACTCGACGACCCTCCCGACGACATTCGGGCCCCGGAGCACTTTCGCGAGAGGGTACGACGAGACAACCTTGATAGGGTGGCCTTGGAAGTAATGGCACAGCTTCCTGGAGGCGACAATGAGTGCTAGGAGCAATTTTTGAGGCATCGGGAAGCGCGAGCGCGCATCGCGTAGTACGGTCCTGACGAAGTACACTGGGTGCTCCACGAGGGTCGGCGCTGCAGGATCCTCAGGCGCTTAAGGAGTCTCGGGTGCCTCTTGCTGGACGGCGGGGCCGCCAGTAATCGTGGTCGAATCTACCTCCGGAACCACATCAGGGGGCGACGGTGGTCCTGAGGATGCCGAGCTGCCCGGTGGCCTCGCGCTTCGGGGCCTCTCCTCGCACTCCACCACTAGCGCTGCACTGGCAGAGTGAGGCGTCGTGGCAAGATAGAGAGTCATGGGTTCCAGGGGTCACGGTGCTACCATCACTGGCGGGCTGGTGAGGTATTCCTTGAGATTCCGGAAGGCGGCATCGGCCTCCGGAGTCCACTCAAAGGGCCCCTTCTTCTTCATGAGCTTGAAGAACTGGAGGGCGCATTCACCAAGGTTAGAGATGAAGCGCCCCTAGGATGTTACGCATCCCGCAAGCTTCTGCATCTCCTTCAGCTTTGTGAGTGGCTTCATTGTTTCGATGGCCTTGATCTTCTTCGGGTTAGCTTCAGTGCCCCGGTGTGAAACCAGGAACCCTAGTAACTTGGTAGAGGGTACACCAAACACGCACTTCTCCGGGTTGAGGCATAGCTTCACCTTCCGCAGGTTGGCGAACGTTTCTGCTAGGTCTTGGATGAGGGTCCTGGCCTCTCTGGTCTTGACCACTATGTCGTCGACGTAGGCCTCCGTGTTCCTCCCGAGTAGAGGGCCGAGGGTGATGTGCATCAGGCGCTGGAAGGTGGCGCCCGCGTTTCTCAGCCCGAAAGGCATGCAGGTGTAGCAGTAGGCCCCGCGTGGGATCAGGAACGCCATTTTCTCCACATCCTCCACTGCCATCTTAATTTGTTGGTAGCCCGAGAAGGCGTCGAGGAAGCAGAGCAGGTCCCACTCAGCCGTCGAATCCATGATCTGGTCGATGCGCGGGAGAGGGAACGGGTCCTGAGGGCAGAGCTTGTTGAGGCTCGTGAAGTCGACGCACATGCGCTCCTTGCCCCCTTTCTTCGGGACTATGATGGGGTTGGCCAGCCACTCCAGGTGCCGTACCTCCCATACGATGCCTGCTTCCTCTAGCTTCCGAACCTCCTGAACAATGAAGTCTTGCTTCTCCGGGGCTTGTCTGCGCGCTTTTTGCTTGATAGGGTGTGCATTGGGGCACACCGTGAGGTGGTGCTTGATGACGTGCCTAGGCACCCCGACCAAGTCAGCGGCTTTCCAAGCGAACACATCCTTGTTAGCCCCGAGGAAGCTAACCAGTGCTGCCTCTTGCTTAGGGTCCATGCCCGTGCCGATGGTGAAGGTGGCTCCTGAGCCCTCCTCGTCAGCGGGCACCTGCTTCGTCTCGGCTGGGTCCTGAGAGAAGAGCTGCTTCTTCTTGGCAGGTGCGGCTTCCGGCGTCTCCGGAGCCTCTTTCGCACCTGAATGAGCTGCTGCAGCAGCCCTGTAAGCACACCCGAGGACCTGAAGGGCGGCCTTGGGGTCCCCTTCGATGGTGATGACGCGTAGCTCCCAGGCATCTTGATGGTGTTGTAGCCCGGGTGAGTCGTCGCCATGAATTTCGCCAAGGCTGGGAAGCCGAGGACAGCGTCGTAGGGTAGGTGGATGGGCGCAATGTCGAATTCGATGAGCTCAGTCCGGTAGATAGCGGGTGTGCCAAAGGTGACCGGGAGGTGGATCTGGCCGAGCGAGACGGCCGAGCCCGTGACCCCTAAGAAGGGCTTGGTGAGGAGGAGCTGCATGTAAGACACGGGCAGATGACCGAAGGCCTCGGGGGAGAGGATGTTGAGCCCGGCGCCGCCGTCGATGAGGGTCCTCGTGACGGCCACCTCAAAGATGGTGGGCGCTCACACCATGGGGAGGATGTTCGTGCCAGCTGCAACTGCGGCGCGGTCGCCAGGGCCGAAGGTGACGACATGGCCCTGCGCGCTCTGTGCCCACGAGGCCTCCTGCGGCTGGGCGGCGGCCCCGACCTGCCGAAAGTGCGACTTGACGTGCCGGGCCGACGCCGGCGTCTGGGATCCTCCGAGGATACAGGTGACCCCGCGACAGGGCAGTGCTACCTCTTGAGCTTGCGTTGTATTCCCTCAAAGAGGAAAGGCAGATGCAGCACAGTAGCGTAAGTATTTCCCTCAGTTTTTGAGAACCAAGGTATCAATCCAGTAGGAGACCACGCGCCAGTCCCTCGCACCTGCACAAACAAATAAGAACTTCGCAGCCAACGCGATAAGGGGTTGTTAATCCCTTTACGGTCACTTACGAAAGTGAGATCTGATAGAGATGATAAGATAATATTTTTGGTATTTTTGATATAGAAACAGAAAGTAAAGAAAGGAAATAAACAACGGCGACAGAAATTGGCTAGTTGACGGGAAAGTAATATGATAAAGATAGACCCGGGGGCCATAGTTTTCTCTAGTGGCTTCTCTCATGATAGCGGTATTCTACAGCGGGTAAACAAATTACTGCCGAGCAATTGATATAAAAGCGAATAATTATGAGACTATCTAGGCATGATCATTGTATATAGGCATCACGTCCGAGACAAGTAGACCGACTCCTGCCTGCATCTACTACTATTACTCCACACATCGACCGCTATCCAGCATGCATCTAGTGTATTGAGTTCATACGAACAGAGTAACGCCTTAAGCAAGATGACATGATGTAGAGGGATAAACTCAAGCAATATGATGAAAACCCCATCTTTTTATCCTCGATGGCAACAGTACAATATGTGCCTTGCTGCCCCTACTGTCACTGGGAAAGGACACCGCAAGATTGAACCCAAAGCCAAGCACTTCTCCCATTGCAAGAACTATAGATCTAGTAGGCCAAACCAAACCAATAATTCGAAGAGACTTGCAAGGATATTATGAGCACACATAAAAAGTTCAGAGAAGAACCAAATATCTTTCATAGATAACCTTGATCATAAACTCACAATTCATCGGATCTCGACAAACACACCACAAAAAGAGATTACATCGAATAGATCTCCTTGAAGACCGAGGAGAACATTGTATTGAGATCCAAAGAGAGAGAAGAAGCCATCTAGATACTAGCTATGGACCCGAAGGTCTGAGGCAAACTACTCACAACTCATGGTGAGGGCGATGATGATGATGATGAAGGCCCCCGTGATGGATCCCCCTCCCGGAACAGGCTCCAAGATGGGATCTCCACGGTTACAGAAGCTACGGCGGTGGAATTAGGGTTTTCTCTCTGCGTATGGAGTTTCTGGGGTACATAGGTATATATAGGAAGAAGGAGGGCACCGGGGGCCGTGTGGGCAAGCCTTGAGGCAGGGGGCGCGCCCTGGGAAGGGGGCGGCCCCCCCACCCTCGAGGGCTGGCCCTTCGTTCCCTGACTTGGTCCCGAAGATTCCCGACCGTGATTTCCTCCAAAAATATCTCTCGCGAAGGTTTCATTCCGTTTGGACTCCGTTTGATATTCCTTTCCTAAAAAACCCTGAAATAGGCAAAAAAAAAACAGCAATCTGGACTGGGCCTTTGGGTTAGTAGGTTAGTCCCAAAATGATATAAAAGTGAATGATAAAGCCCATTAAACATCCAAGACTTCATAAATAATAGCATGGAACAATCAAAAATTATAGATACGTTGGAGACGTATCAAGCATCCCCAAGCTTAATTCCTATTCGTCCTCGAGTAGGTAAATGATAAATAAAGAGTTTTTGATGTGGATTGCTAACCAATATAGTTTTTCAATGTAATTCTCTTAATTGTGGCATGAATGTTCAGATCTGAACGTTTCAAGATAGAAGTCTATATTGACATAAGAAATAACAATACTTCAAGCAATACTAACAAAGCAATCATGTCTTCTCAAACTATTATGGATAAAGGAAGTTATCCCTACAAAATCATATGGTCTGGCTATGCTCCCTTTCATCACACAAAATATTCATATCATGCACAACCCCGATTTCAGCCAAGCACTTGTTTTCATACTATATTCTTTTCAAACCTTTCAACTTTCACGCAATACATGAGCGTGAGCCATGTATATAGCACTATGGGTGGAATAGAGGTGGTTGCGGAGAAGACAAAAAAGAGGAAGATAGTCTCACATCGACTAGGCATATCAACGAGCTATGGAGATGCCCATCAATAGATATCTATGTGAGTGAGTAGTGATTTCCATGCAACGGATGCACTAGAGCTAAATATGAATGAAAGCTCAACAAAAGAAACTAGTGGGTGTGCATCCAACTTGCTTGCTCATGAAGACCTAGGGCATTTGAGGAAGCCCATTGTTGGAATATACAAGCGAAGTTCTATAATGAAAATTCCCACTAGTATATGAAAGTGACTAATCATGAGACTCTCTACAATGAAGATCATGGTGCTACTTTGAAGCACAAGTGTGGAAAAAGATAGTAGAATTGTCCCTTCTCTCTTTTCTCTCATTTTTTTGGAGGGGCTTTCTCTCTCTTTTTTATTTTTTTTATTTATTTGCCCCTCTCTATATTTTTTGGGC
Organism: Secale cereale; assembly: GCA_902687465.1. Lineage (NCBI taxonomy): Eukaryota > Viridiplantae > Streptophyta > Magnoliopsida > Poales > Poaceae > Secale > Secale cereale. The sequence continues at coordinate 283,462,715 of LR738711.1, read as the reverse complement.
CTTTTTTTATTGGCCTTTCCTCACACGGGACAATGCTCTAGTAATGACGATCATCACACCTTTTTATTACAACTCGATACTACAACAAGTATCACTCTACATGAATGCCTCTGGCGGTGTACCTGCATAAGCAATGAATCATGTGTGACATGTATGAAAAAATTATGCATGGTGGCTTTGCCACAACTACGATGTCAACTACATGATCATGCATGGCACTATGACAATATGATGTGTGTCATATGAACGGAACGGTGGAAAGTTGCATGTAAATATATCTCAGAATGGCTATGGAAATGCCATTATAGGTAGGTATGGTGTCTATTTAGAGGAATAATATGGTGGCTGTTTTGAGGAAGGATGTATAGTGGGTTTATGGTACCGGCGAAAGTTGTGCGGTACAAGAGAGGCTAGCATTGATGGAAAGGTGAGAGTGCGTATAATCCATGTACTCAACATTAGTCATAAGGACTCATATACTTATTGCAAAAATCTACGAGTCATCAAAAACAAAGTAATCAATGCATGCTCCTAGGGGGGAGGTTGGTAGGAGTTAACCATCGCGCGCCCCCGACCTCCACACAAAGGTTGGCACTCTACAAATACCTCATGCTCTAACTTCGTCACATAGCGGTTCACCATACGTGCACGATACGGGAATCACTAACCTTAACACAAGTATTCTTAAATTTCATTATAACTCTACTAGCATGACTCTAATATCACTATCCTCATGTCTCAAAACAATTATCAAGCATCCAACATCTCATTCTATTCAATGCACCTGGTGTGAAAATTTTACTACATTGACATTGGATGTTTATCATGTGAAGACTAGTTTATTTAGCCTAAACACATTACCATGCTCTTTTAATATACTATCAAATAGATATAAGTGAAGCATGAGAGTTCAACAATTTCTAAAAAATATAACCACCGCCATGCTCTAAAAGATATAAGTGAAGCACTAGAGCAAAAACTAATCAACTCAAAAGATATAAGTGAAGCACATAGAGTGTTCTAATAATTTCTAGGTCATATTTAACTCTCTCAAATAGGTGTGTCCAGAAAGGATGATTGTGGCAAACTAACAAGCAAATACTCCAATTATACAAGACGCTCCAAGTAAAACACATAGTATGTTGCGAATAAAAATATAGCTCCAAGTATACTTACCGATGGATGAAGACGAAAGAGGGGTTGCCATCCCGGGGCATCCCCAAGCTTAGGCTTTTGATTATCTTGATTTTACTTGGGGTGCCATGGGCATACCCAAGCTTGGGCCTTTGCTACTCCTTGTTCCATAGTCCATCAAAGCAATACTCAAAACATGAAAACTTCACAACACAAAACTTAGACAAAAATTCTCATGAGCTCCGTTAGTAAGAGAAAGCAAACCACCACTAAAAGGTACATCAAGGAATTCATACTTTGTTTATATTGGTGTTAAACCTACTGTAATCCAAGTTCTCTATGATTCATATCCTCCAATATTACTCATAGATGCATCGGAATAAGCAAACAACATACGAAAAACAGAATTTGTCAAAAACAGAACAGTCTGTAGTAATCTGCTGGGTTCGCCTAGTTCTGGAACTCAATAAATTCAAACTAAATTGGTAAATTTGCGCAATTTGTCTACCAATCATCAGCAAAAAGAATCAACTAAAAATCATGCTCCAGTAAATCTGAAGACTACTTTAGGCAGCTCTAACGATTCTGTTTTTCACAGCAAGATCATATAAACTTCACAGAAGTCTTCCCAAAGGTTCTACTTGGCACAAACACTAAACAAAACATGAAAACACATCTAAACAGAGGCTAGATGCAATATTTATTCCCTAACAGCAACAAAAGCAAGAAACATAAAATTGGGTTGCCTCCCAACAAGCTCTTTCTTTATAGCCATTAAGATAGGCTTGAGAATTCAATGACGCTCACATGAAAGACAAGGATTGAAGCACAAATGGAGCATCATAAAACATGTGACAAACACATCTAAGTCTAACATACTTCCTATGCATAGGAATCTTATAGGAAAACAAATTACCAAGACAAGCAAGATCTGGCATATGCAAGGAACGAGAAAGAAACAATAGCAATCTCACACAACGAGAGGTAAATTAGTAACATGAAAATTTCTACAACCATATTTCCCTCTCTCATAATAATTGCATGTAGGATCATGTTCAAATTCAACAAAATAGCTATCGCATAACATATTCTCAACACGATCCACATGCATGCGAAGTTGACACTCTTCCAAAATAGTGGGATCTAAAGTTGACAATCTTCCAAACCCACTTTCAATATTATTGCAAACATTATTATCAATCTTATATTCATCATGGGGATTAAATTTATTTTCAAGATCATAAGAAGAATAACCCCAATCATGATCATTGCAACAAATAGTAGTCATAGAAAAACTATCATCCCCAAGCTTAGGGTTTTGCATATCATTAGCACAAATGACATCAAGAGAATTTATAATAGCATCATTGCAATCATGCTTTTCATCGAAGGAACTATCAAGTATGGGTGCAATAGCAACGATCTCATGTTTAACATAGGGAACTATAGCAAATTCTTCTTCATAAATATTGGCATCATGTCCACAAGAATAGCAAGCATCATGTTCATCAAGGGATATTTCAATCAAATCATCGGAAGCAGAATTATCTATAGATTCATGCATATCATTATTTTCCTTCAAAGCAACAGTCATTCCTTCAATAAATTCTTTGTTATTGGCATTATGAGCATAGTCACTACAAGAAATATGTCAACTTGTGACCTTGACTATTGGTCACTGAAAGGTCATTGTTTTTCATTTGTGACCTTTTTTGACCAAAAACAGATGGTCAAAAGCTGAGGGTCGTAAACTGAAATTAACGACCTTCTCTGTGAGAAGGTCGTAGACGTTTACGACCAAAATATGCCTATTGTTTTGTTTTGGTCACTAGAAGCCTCCCCAGGCCACGTAGGCATCCGACGTGGCAATCTGATATGGCATAAGAATCAGCCCGGTCCAATTTGATTTTCTACATGGTCCTAGCCCAACAATTCAGCCTTTTTAATTTATATTTTTATGTTAATTTTCTCTAGCTATATGGGCCTAGCCCAACAATTCGGCCTTTTTAGTTTTTGAGATTCATGCAATTTTTTTGGCCCTCGGCCTTTTTGCAGTCCATTTTTTTGTAAGACCTTTTTCATTTCATCTTTAAAACTGTTTTATGCTTGTTGGGATGTGGCCTTTTTCGACCCAATTATTTGTCCAGTTTGGCCCAAGCTGACTTTAGCCCAATCACACATACATCCAACATTATTTCATTCAACTTAGGAAAACTCCAAGTCAAATTCAAATCAACCATCATATCACTTCACATAACACATCTCCCAGGTTTACATAACACAAAATATCATCTCAGGAATACATTTCCTTACACATGAATTTACAATAAGAAAATGTACATCTGCTACTATCATAATAGCACAATGCACTTTTTTAAACGGAACAGTACAATGGATTTCATTGCTCTCTCTTACTAGACATGCTCCAGCTGCCACAACTTGCCATCCTACAATGAGAGGTATATAACAACGAACATCATGAACATTAGAAGAGCATTTGAAATTTAGACAGTTGGTATAGCCTCATCAAGCAGGCAATCAATTACACAAATTAAATGAGGACCATACTTTACAATTACACTACCATAGGACAAATCCATCAATCCATGAGACAAAATATGAGTGAATCCAAAGAGAGGCAAAAAGGAATACCTATTTTGATCATGAGGGGCTCGTGAGCATGGCCATCTTCTGTAACAGGTTGGCCCTAACGCACCCTGGATCAGAGGCGCTGGGAGCTTGTAGCTTATCCTAAGTAACAAGAAAAATCAAAGCAATAGTTTAGACCTGGTGTTAACGAACAAACACTGTAAATCAATAGCAAATTAAGCACAAATTTTCTCAAATGCAAGGAGAAGACAAGAAAAATGACACAGAGAAGTGGAACATTTGTCGTACCTGTAGATGATGTTCGCAGCCAAGGAAGATACATGGGGCCAGCTTTGCATGTGTGCTTGCTTCACCGATGCATGCATCACCGTAGCAGCCAAGCAAGTAGGCATCATCAACATCTCCTCACCACTTTCCTGGCAATAGAAAAATAGTGAAAACAAAATATATTAGACCATAATATGACACCAGAGCAAAGATCACTAAATGTAAATCACAAAGTATATCCACAACACCATAAAATAGTCCTAGACCCTAGTGCTATTTGAGTATATCTCATGTAGTTTATTTTCATGAAGTGTTGTTATGCACGATAAATCCAGAAACGGGAGGAGGATAGCTTATCAACAAACTGAACTTAGAAATGAAACTTTGTAATGCCCAAGTTTCAGCTAATAGAGATTCCGGAATTTTAGATGGGACAAATTCTTCTAGTAAGAGAGAGCAATCATGCGCAACTCTTGGAGTACTATTGTATTCTTCTAGTACTATTATATCACAGATAGAAGAGTTTATAGTGAAGAAACATTTACAATCAAAGACACAGCCTGGAACATATCAATTTCGATGTGCAGTTTGTATACAATCGGACATCTCAGGTTGTATACTCATGATAATTCCACTAATCTACAGAGTTGAGGGATGCAACTTGTCAGTAGCATTTGAGGGGCAGAAGCTAATTCATAATGGCAATAGAACTAACTCATAGCATCATTATCGATTTCAAAAGAGCAAGCATGATATTGCATCCAAATGAGTAGGTAGCTCTCCAAATGAGTTCTGATGCATCAATGAGCTCCAACAAGACCCTATGACTCATTTGTTCAAACTATTCCTGATCTCATGGATAACCAACACATGCACCGCTCATGCATATATGCATTGTAAATTTGTAATTGTAGCAGAATCTGGAGAAGTGCAGAGTAAGAGTGGTGCTCTGCTGCTACGTAAAAGAAAGCAGAGGATGCTACTAAAGCAACAACACAAATGGGCAAAAACAACTGCGACTGGGCTAGCGAGCCGCCCGAGCTGACCGAGTATAGGTAAACTTGGCTCAGACCGAACTCTGCTCGAAGATGAGAATCAAACATTCATCAATGAAGCCAGAAGATGCGAAACAAACATCAATCAGCACCACAATCATCTTTATGTTGCAGACAAGCTAGTTTTATACTTGAAGAATGTCGCATGAATGAATGTAATTGATAGTATCCTAAATTATTACTGGTGATTGATAAAATATACTTGGCATGCTTCATCCAGAATACATGAGCTGAACAAACCTGACTTATAAACTTGTGCATCCTACCATTTTAGTTTAACTTCACTGTCTAGCTGTAGATCAGTGGCTGCTAGAGGAAAGAAGACTCTGGACGTGTTTGGTGCGTGTGACACATAACAATATAAGACCATTATGTCTGCTTAGATCCCATGCATCACTATATCATAGTAACAGTATCACACCACAGTTGGCATAAAGTAGAGATTCGACATGAATAAATCACATAACTAGAACAGAGAAAGAAAACATAGAAGTGGCAGCGAGGCATGAATGGTGTCCTGAGTTACTACTGCATCGGCCGTAACAGAGGCCGAGGAACTCGCTGTGATGGGTTGCAGCATATGTGTTGATGCAGTCTTCGCCACACGCTCCTCCTCACACCTGAAGTGAAACACGCAGGTTGGTTAGCAGAACTACAACAGTTTAGCTTTTGGAGATGATGAATAACTCAAATTACCCTTGATATCTGTTTCAAAAAAAAACCTTGTAGTATGGCCATGTTAATAGATACAATTCACCTTTTCCCTTTTACTTTCTATGAAAAAGGTAAGAGGCCAGAATTCTACATGCAGCTTCTGTAGACAGAAATCCAAGAGAAATACATCTATGTACGAGAATCACCCCAAATATGAACAGAACAATTCGATATCGCCTAGACGAGGAATTGAAAATAAATGAGCCGATGCTATTGTATGATACAGGTATATACTTCCATAAAAGAAGTGTTGTTTAAGTACACTCTCTTCTCTATATTCTGTCTATTAAGTATATACTCCCACAATAAATAAAAGAAGTATATACTCCCATAAAAGACCTCTAGCTGCCTTTCAGTGCCTACGTACAGTGCTTTGCAGTCAGGTTTAGGACTAGCACGGTGAAAATAAAACTATCTCCTTGCTGTACTTGTTAGGTTAAACTATCGAAATCAATCTGGTGTGACACAGGTACGTTATGCTATCCATGACACGAGTACTGCACTTGTTAATATCGACTGCAGTAACGAGCGACTATTCAATTCTACATTCAACCATGTAGTAAACTCAAATGAGCGTGGAAGAAGAGCTCACCTCGTTGAAGGCGAGGATCTGGCCATTGCTCTTCTTCACACATTCTCGAGAGGCTTCCGAATTTGAATCATGTCCTCACCAGAACTTGGACTTGGCGCGGATCTCGTTGGTGGTCCAGAGTTTCATGCGGTAGATCCTGGGCTGCTCCTCGGTCGGTATCGGCAGGCCCCTCTCGACCACCTGGTACTGGTGGAACTGCACGAGCGCGAGCGCCAAATGGTCAGTTCAGATCACACGACTGGTTCATATACAATTCTAAAAAGAACAAATATGTTCCATATCAGGGGAGGTTGACAAACCAAGTGAAGGTGCCCATAAGAGAAACGAAAAAATCCACTGAAAAAACATGACATCAAATGGAAAGAAAACACCAAGCTAAGACTCTGCGGTGAAGATCAACTGTGTGGATCAACATCAACTACAGTGCGTGCATACACACATGCATACAAGGTTCCCAAAAAGCGCGAGATCGAGTGCTCTTTCGCGCGTATCGGGATCGACATTCAGATGGAGGAGGAGACGGCCGGAGCGGCGTGGTACGCATGCGGCGCGCTGGACGTACCTCATCGGTGGTGCCGCCGCCGCCTCTAACGGTGGGAAGAGGAGGTGGGGACGACGACGAGCGCGCGCGGCCGGGGTCTTGGGAGGCCGGAACCGATCTCTCTCCCTCCGTGGGCGCCTTTTGCTTCTCCTGCCTCTGGGAGGAAGGGACGGGGAGCGGGCTAGGCTAAGATGGCGGCGGCGGCGTCCGAGGGAGGCCGAAACCAATCATGAGTAAGAGGCTGTGTCCGCCAAATCGGCATGGCCAAGGCCGCCAATCCGCCTCGCCTGCTCATACTAGGCCTCGAGGAGAGGAGGTGGTGGCCGTCGATGGTGGGGATGGGGCGCGATGGCGGCGGCGGCGTCCATCTCCGCTTGGATCGCACGCGTGGGGGTGCGGGGAGGGGAATTGGCTCGTGAGATTTGGACGGGAGGGGTGCTGGAAGGGAGGATGGCCGGCGCTGGGGGCGATGAGGAGGTCGGCGGCCGCGGGGATGGGGGTAGGCCGGCGGCGGGGTTGGGATGGCAGAGAGTGGGTGATCTGGGTCGGGGAGAGGGAGATCTAGGAGGAGGTGGCGGCGGCGAGGAGGAGTGCAGGTGCGGGTTAGGGTTAGGGCTACAGGTTTCCCTTTTCATTTTTTTTCTTTTTCTTTTTCTTCTTTTCGTCTGATCTGTAGATAGATGGCTGGATGGAGAGGTGGATAGTTGGACGGATGGATGGGCGCCATGTCATCGATCCGTGTGACAACTAAACACACCAATGAGAATAGAGCACATATAATTGTGTTTTTCTTTTTGTTTTTTCTACTTTTTCACATGAAAAAATAAAAAATGATCTTTTATTGTGCACAAGGGTGCATCTTGAAATGGCAAACATATTTGGCTAAGAAAGTTTTCTTTTTCTTTTCACGAAAAAATCATGTTCCATTTTTCGAGTGCTCAAAATGAGTTTTTTTGTAAAGGACCTACCATATATTTGTTGACAAATTGAATCAAATCATTTTTATAAAATATTAGGCCATATTTAATGCACAATTGATCAAATGGTTGGGTGTCAAAAGTTTTGATCCACCTCACATGAACAAGACAAATTTTCACCGATTCAGTAGGAAGCGGGTCTAATTTGAACTGCAGCCGTCTCATAGTTTACTCCTTATTTTTTCTAAAAATATTTTCTAGGTATATAAGTATCTATTTAATCAGAGAAACACAAAAAAAATTCCAAGATTCAATCACTAGCTAGGAACGGTCATGCCCGCCGTTTTGACCGTATTTTGAAACGGGCATAAAAAATTCAAAAAAATCAAAAAATTGGAAAACCTTTGCATTGTGTCATTATATGTGACCAAGTTATCAGAAAAACTAATAAACTTGTAATACGGCAATTCTTTAAAAAAAGTGTTCTCATAAATGAGCTATCATGCGTGAAGATTCGTGACTTTGAAGCCAAATGATTATTATCGCCGCATTCATGACATAGTCTGTTCAAATGATATCATATTGTGCACAAGGGTGCATCTTGGAATTCCAAACAATGTTGCCTAAGGGAGTTTTCATTTTCTTTGCACGGAAAATTCATTTTCCAATTTCTGAGTGCCCGAAATGAGTTTTTTTGTGAAGCACCTACCATATATTTGTTGCAAAATTGGACCAAATCAATTTTATAAAATACTAGGTCATATTTAATGCACAATTGACAAGATGGTTGTGTGTCAAAAGTTTTGATCCACCTCTGGTGAAAAAGACAAATTCCCGCCGATTCAGGAGGAAGCGGGTCAAATTTGAACTGCAGCTGCCTCATAGTTTGCTCTTTATTTTTTCTAAAAATCATTTCTAGGTACATAAGTATCTATTTAATCAGAGAAACGTCAAAAAAATATGAAGATTCAACCATTAGCTAGGAACGGTCATTCCCGCCGTTTTGACCGCATTTTGAAACGGGCATAAAAAATTAAAAAAAAAATAAAAAAATTGGAAAACCTTCTCATTGTGTCATTATATATGACCAAGTTACCAGGAAAAATAATAAACCTGTAATACCGCAATTCTTTTAAAAAAGTGTTCTCAGAAATGAGCTATCATGCGTGAAGATTCATGGCTTTCAAGCCAAATGATCAATCCTATGGCCACATTCATGGCATAGTTTGTTCAAATGATGTCATATTGTGCACAACGGTGCATCTTGGAATGGCAAACAATATTGCCTAAGGAAGTTTACATTTTCTTTGGACAAAAAAATCATTTTCCATTTTTCGAGTGCCCAAAAGGAGGTTTTTTTGTGAAGGACCTCCCAAATAATTGTTGCAAAATTGGACCAAATCAATTTTCTAAAATACTAGGACATATTTAATGCACAATTGACAAAATGGTTGGGTGTAAAAAGTTTTGATCCACCTCTCGTGAAAAAGACAAATTTCCGCCGATTTAGTTGGAAGCGGGTCAAATCTGAACTGCAGCAGCCTCATAGTTTGCTATTTATTTTTTCCAAAAATATCATTTCTAGTTACATAAGTAACTATTTGATCATAAATACATGGTTTGGTGGCGATACATCGAGGTTTGGGCAGTGGTCGAGGGGCCCAACTTGTGACGCCCGAGACCGACGTCCCAGAAGATTCCAGAAGATTCCAGATGTTCCGGGTTGCCCGTGTGTTTCATTTGTACTTGTGTTATTTTATTTTTGCATTGCATCATGTCATCATGCCATCATGTTATTTATTTTTGCATCTCAACCAAATAAATTGTGTGGACCTTCAGTCCATTTAAATCGAGGGAAGAATGTCTTCTCTTTAAAACATATAAAAGCCACTCAATATTATTAGGGAGCTATATAAATAAATATTCCATTGCTCCGGAATCACCATAACACACTTGCAAATTTCCCCATGTCTTTTTCACTTCGAGCTTCTCCTTCCAAACCTTGCCAATAATTCTTTTCCGTTGTTTCGAGGTTCCTCCGAAAATTCGAACATTTTTGTACACTTCTATATTCAAGTCTTAGTTCAAACCCGTTTGAATTCAATTCAAATATGTTCGAATTATTTTTCGTTCATGCCTTTTCTATTTTCTCGGACTCTGGTCTTTTTATGATGCCCGAGAAAAATAGTCCCATGTGCTATTTTTTCCCTAACCTTCCTTTCTCCTCCTTTTTCTTCTTTGTCATTTTTTTCTATTTTGAAAAACAACAGAAGAAAGGGCCCAACCGCAATATCCCAGCCGCCAGGCTAGGCCCAAGCCTCCTCCAGCCTGGCGCACCCCTCCTCCCTTCTAGGCCATCTCCATCTGGGCCCAGCCTTGGCCCATGTGCCACCAGCCTTCCAGCCCGCACCCCACCTAACCCTAGCCCGACACTCCCTCTCTCGGTCCCCCTGTGCGCCGCCGCCAGACCGCTCCCTCGCTCGCCTCCATCCCCTTCTCTATCGATTCCCTGGCAGCCTCGCTCTCCTTGACCCCCCTCGTTCGATCTCTTCCTCCTCCCGCTCACTCCCGAGCAACCCCTCGCCATCTTCCTCGAGCGCCCGGCCTCCCTTCCCGCGCAGGCCCCCTCGCCCTCTCTTCCATCGCCAGCGGCCAGGGGTCGCCGTGCCCGTCGCGACGAGCGCCAAGAGGCGGCCCGCGCCCGTCCCTCCGCCGTGCTAGGCCGCAGCGCCCACGGTCGGAGGCTAGTCCCTCGCCAGCCGCGCCTCTACGCCCTTCCCTCCGTCGCGAGCCCGTGCTGCCCCCTCCTCTCCAGTGCGTGACCACACCCTCCACGCCAAGTACCGCGACAGCGCCGTCCTCCATGCTCCGGCCGTCGCCATGGCCTCCCCAGGTTTTTCCTCCGCCGCGCCAAGGGCGCCCCTTCCACACCTCCAGCCAGCGCCAAGAGGCGTGTCCCGGTCGACCTCCAGCCGTTATCTTCACCGCGTCACCGGAGCCGTGCTGGTTTTGATTTTGCTGCCATGTTATGCCGCGCCTCTTTTGCTTGCTGCCGGATGCCAAGAGCTTCGAACAAGGGACCCCGAGACCCTCAAGTACCTCTTGGATTCGCCAAATCCGACGACAAGTGTTCCGGTATCGTCGCAAGTATTGAGACCGGCGAGTCCGAAGACACCAAGTACCACGACGTCGACGACCTCGAGAACGACTACATGAACGAGTACGACTACACGATGAGACGCCAAGTACCACTACGATCGGCGATGCGACAAGTACCTCGACACCGACCCGAACATCTACGGGAAAATGAGCTCGTGAACCACTACCGTCGACGAGGACCGTCAAGTACATCTACGTGTTCCTTTACCGACGCCGATGACCTTCAAGTTCGACTACCGTCCCCGACGCCAAGTACCACTACATGACGTGTACCCCGACGTCGCAAGTACAACGACACGTGACGTGAACGCCTACCGTCGCCGAAGCCCCGTGTACCACTACTTCCCTCTACGGAACGGCTACTTCCTCTTCGGAAACGTGAACCACTACTTCCTCTACGACCCGCGAGAACGACTACTTTCGCTACTTCCACTACGACCTCGAACCCCTCCGAGAACGATGGTTCCGAAGGTATAACCCCGAGACAATGACCCGTGTGATGCTTGCTTGTGTTGTATGAAATGTTTGCCTTGTGTGCACCGTGCCCGTTGTGCCCTTCTTTTGTCGTGTTCCTCGGCTGCCTCGTCGCCGACTCGTGGGAACCCGGTGACGGGATCGCCCCACCTTTCATCTCGTTTGACTCGCTCACGCCATCTTTCCTTTTGCACCGGACTCTCAACGAGTTACCGGAACCGTATGTTGCGTTGCATCACTTTCGGATCGTTGCCGTGGCACCCTTTCCTTCCACCACGGTGACAAATACTTCATATCTTCTTCATGTCAACTTTTAATAAACTTGCATAAACTTGATCATGTCATCCGCATCATTTAACAACATTATAATGTTTAATTGTTGTTTGCTTATAATTATTAAACATGCTCATGGGGATTTTCCGGATATGTTGTTGTTATTTCCGGCCTCATTTAAATTGCCTAGTTAGTGTAGTTTTATTATGCTTCACCTCTTGCCATGTTAAAAACATTTAATCTTGTCTTGTAAATAAACGAGAGTCAATTAAATAATTAATTGTGGTGTTTTGTCAATATGCAACTCGTTGCATATTGAGCTCCACTTAACTTGTAGCGTTGTTTGTGCACTTTGCCATGCCATGCATAATTAAACCGGACATGCATCATATTTGGATGTGCATCGTTTGTCATGTCTATGCTTGTGTGTTTACCGTGTTGTTTGTTTCTTTCCGGTTGCTTCTCTTGTTAGCTTCGGTTTCGTTCCGGAGTTGTGAGGATTCGCTCGACTGTTGCTCCGTCTACTTCATGGATCCGTTCTTCTCCCTTGTGGAATCCCAGGCAAGATGATCATACCCTTGGATACCTTTACTACCATTGCCATGCTTAGTTGTCTCGATGCTATCATTACATGTCGCGCTACCCATCTTTATGTCAGCCTCTCCTTGTTGCCATGAAACCTCTAACTTTGAAACCTTCCTAGCAAAACCACTGTTTGGCTATGTTACCCGCTTGCTCAGCCTTGCTTGCTCAGTCCCTCTTATAGCGTTGTTAGTTGCAGGTGAAGATGAAGATCGTTCCAGGAGGGAACTTGTTGTTGGCTATATCACAATATCTATAATTATTATTAACACACATATATACTGGGCATGGGTGGAAGGCTTGGCCTTTTGCTCGGTGTTTTGTTCCACTCATGCCACCTTAGGCGCCGATAAACCGGCATTATGTTCCTTGATTTTGCGTTCCTTACACGATGGGTGAAATGGGGACCCCTTGACAGTTCGACTTTGAATAAAACTCCTCCAGCAAGGCCCAACATTGGTTTTAATTTGCTCATAATAACAACTTAATTAATTAATTAAATTGCATAGGGAGTTAGCGCTACCCGAGGATTCTTAATTCTACATAGCAGGGGGGGCCAGTGCTGATGGTGTTGGTCCCAAACGGGGAGTCTGCGGGGCCGCCTTGGGGAAACCCGAGGTATCTGGTATACCTGTAGAATCGCCCATCCGGACGTGGCCTGAGACGAGATACGCGCGGCTACTATCAGGGTGTCGGCACGCCGGGAGGTCTTGCTGGACTTGTTTTACCATTGTCGAAATGACTTGTGCTACCGGGATGCCGAGCCTGATCGGATTTTCCCTAAGATAAGGAGTGATGATATTATATTTATCACTTCAGCTAATCGTGAGAGCTTGTGATGGGCTAAGTTGGAACACCCCTGCAGGGTTATGATCTTTCGAAAGCCGTGCCCGCGGTTATGTGGCAGATTGGAATTTGTTAATGTCCGGTTGTAGAAAACTTGACAGAGGATCCGAAGTAAAACACACAACTGTGTGAGTAACCGTGACTGTCTCTTTTCACTTTGAGAAGAGAACACGGTGGGGTTATGTTTGATTCGTATGTAGTTCAGGATCTTTAGCGATCACTACTTTTGCGATCGTTTGCGTAGCTTCTCATCTTCTTCTGGTACTCGTAAGTTAGCCACCATATTATGCTTTGCCGCTGCTGCAACCTCACCACTTTACCTCTTCCTACCCACAAAGCTTTGCTAGTCTTGTTACCCATGGTTATGGGATTGCTGAGTCCTCGTGGCTCACAGTTACTACAACACCAGATGCAGGTTCAGCCGAGTATGAAGCAGGAGCTGGTTCAAGTATTTCACCAGGAGTTCCATGAAGAGAGTGGCCGTATGTTTGTGACGTTTTCGACGATCAGTAGTGGTTTCTACTAGGATTCGATCTTGACCTGTGGCTTTATGTTGTTTTGGTATCTTTCTTTTGGATCTTCACCCGTAGTCGGGTTGTGATGTTTTATGATGTTTTGCTCATGTAATGTATTGTGTGAAGTGGCGAGTGTAAGCCAACTATCTTCTTTTGCAATTTAATCCCTCTTTTACATGAGTCGTGCAAAGATACCAAACTTGAGATCATTCTAGGATGGGCTTATACCTTTAAGTCGTGCCTCGACACGTAGGAGGTATAGTCCCATCCTGGGCATTACAAGTTGGTATCAGAGCCTTCTCCGACCTAGAAGCCCCCACTGATTGATCGAATCGTTGACGGTTGAGTCTAGGCACACACTGAAAAATGTTTTGAGTCCTATATTTATATCGGAGAGTAGGATTTCTTTGCTTCTCATACCCTTTCTCTCTGGTGAGGACTCCTGACGGCTACTCTTGCCTCTTCTACTTTAAAAAAATGCACCAATTTTTTTTTAGGATCACGCGAGTATTGTTTGGATTGTTCCGATGTCTTTGTGACGAGAACATTGTTCTCGATGCCTCCTGTCATTAGGGGTTGTGGCAGTGTCCCGGGGAGTTGAGCTCCGAGGTGTTGTCGTCACAAATCCATCACGGCAGTACTAGAATACTTAAGACGGCCGACATCGAAAACTCTACTATGCGGTTAGTGGCAAGATAACCCCGACATCACCCAGTACTGGGGAGGTAGTTCGAGAGTATTGCCATAGCTTGTATAGTGGATGCGTTTCGAAGGTCCGAGGTAAACGGTTTCCGAGAACAACTGGTTATGTGTTGGAGGATGGATACACCTGGATGTAGGTTTAGAGTTGATTGCGCGGTGCTTCCCGTGTATCCCCAACACCTGATTGCATAACTGGAAACTTTCGGAAATTAATAGGTGGGTTCATCAAGTAGTTCTAGGCATTCTTCCAACGGATGCACGATATGAAGTTCGGGGTTCTACATTGAGTGAAGTGGTTTATGGACTTGTTCTGATCAGGAGTTGCATCTTAAAGGGTCCTTGGCTATGCTGATCCGGGGATTGCAAAACCCTTTTGTAACACGTTCCATGAGCTTTCAGCACGAATATGTCGGACGAAACTTCTATCTTGTATTTGTTCTATTTGTTCCTTGTTCCTTTTATTTATCTTTTGTTCTTCCAAGTGGCTTCTCGTCAAGTTGATATACCTAAGGAATTCATTCGTTCAATCCTCTGTTCGGATGATATTGTGAAGATTCTGCTGCGAAATATCTATCCTTTGTTTTTGTTTTGATTCTGGTATTCGAGTTGCTTTGATGTCAAATGTTGATTCCATACCTTTTTCTAATCGGTGTTCTCATATTAATGTGATGTTTCTTCATTCTTTTCCTTCAATGTTCTTATCCGGTGATTTATCGTGAAGATGCTCAAGAGCTTCAAGTTCATCATTCTTAATTCTAATATTCTTCTCCGGTGGACTAAATTCAAGATTTCGGTGTTGATCTTATCCTTTTCCTCTTTTCACAATGCTTTCTTATTCCGGTGCACCAATTAATCATTCTCCTCTTGCAATTCATATCCGGAGTGCTGAAGATTCATAATTCCATTCTTAATCCGTTCAAGCTATTTTGAGGATTGCTATCTTATTCGAGCCATTTAATTCAACCGGTGCAATATCTCTTAAGCAATCTTTTTTTTCAACGGTGATTTCTTTGAGTGGGCCCTAACCCACAGGTCTTTTCCCAGGATCTTACCTGACTCTTCTAATTTTTCTGGAGTTATTCTCAAATTCTTTTTAAAGTGTGACGTAAGAATGATTTCCATCAGTCACATGCCTTCCCCAAGATCGCTTTCAAATTCTTTTTCTTCGTTGGTTCAACCTTTTAATTCTTCATTCCGGAGTGCTCAACAATTCTTATGGCATTTCTCGTCTTCATTCTCAACATCTGAAGACCGGAGAAGAATTTCTCTTAAATCTTGGCCCGTTCTCTTCAAGATTCGTGGTTCTAGCTTCATGCCATCCTCATTGTCGTTTTGATTGTGAGGAATTATTTTCATAACCATCCGAAGCATTTTATGAATTCTTTTCTTTGTGATCCTCCGAAGGCCATCATTTCAGAAGATTCTTCGTTCTCAGTTTTCAACTTCGTCCTCCAAATATTCATCATCGATGCCTCTTCGTTCGTCTCCATATTCTTACGGTGGTTCATTCAAGTTTACCCTTCCGTTGTTATCGTTTAATTCATTTGTTCTTTCATAATCCGAGCTTGTGTTAGATCTCTCTTTAATTCTTCCCAACGAGAATAAGTAGTATGCCAAATCCTTGGTTGTCATCAATATAAATTGGTGAAGGTGATGCATGACACAATTCTTATTCTTATTCCTTCAAGGTCATGTTAATTCTTTTGTCTGGAGCTTGTTCATCTTATCATATCCTTGGTTCTAAGTTGTTCATCTTGTTTTTCGGAGCTCCAAGTTATTTCAATTATATCATTTCAAGCTCCATCTAATTCATCGCAGGCCTTGAATCTTATTCTTTTCATCTTTCACTTCTCATTCTTTCATTACCGGAGTTCTTCATGGTGGTTCATCATGTTTTAATTCATCCTCGAAGTCTTCATCAAGATTCTTGTTGGAGGAGCTCAAATATTTCTTCTTCTTGCATTTTGAAGTGCAATTCTTTCTACCTTGTCTTTTCAGGTGGTGTTATGTCATTCTTGATAATTTTCCTTCATGTTTCATGATTCACAAGTTGTCAAGAATGAGATATTTAAACCCATCATTTTCTTTGTTCAGAAGATCTTTCCAACCGTTCAATTTATTCATTGGAGTTATCTTGGGTTGTATTTCACCTAAAAGCTTTCCTTGAGAATTGTTGCTAATTATGGTGCTTATAAATGACCCAAGTTCTTCATTTATCCTTCCGGTGAAATAAGTTTATCGTCTCCTTATTGATCTCAATCCAATCAAATATTCTCGTCAGTGGCTGGTTGTCACCTCTTAATTTTGAGATGTTTTCCATAAGCCCACAACGAACTTATTATTTTCGTTGTTGAATTCCAACAACTCTGTTCAACCCTTCTCCGTAAGGAGGATTTTCTAATTCATTCGTGGGAGAAGTTGTCATCTTCTTCTTCGATCTTTTCTTTCCAACGATCTAGCATCTATTATTTCGTTCCAGAGGCTTTGTAATGTTGCTCTCTCCAAACCATCATCTCGTTTTATCGAGATCATGTTCTTTTCTTTTCTAGTCCATTTAACCGGAGTGTTATATTCTTCATTCAAGTTCTGTCATCTATCTAGTTTTGCCTATCTTTTTAACCGGAGTGATGTCTGAATCTTTCTTACCCCTTTGTGCCTTTCTTTCAATTGTTTCGGAGGCAATATGTTGTTGTTCTCATCAAGTATCATTCCATATCCTCAAGTTCTTGTTCAATTCCTTCCATTTTCAGTCGGAGTGCTGTCCAAATTCTGCCATTCTTATTCCTTGGCTATACCATTGCAGTTTCATATTCTTTTGGTTCGTAAGCTCTTGTTTCATGTCTTTCTACCTATAAGGTTCTCATAATGTTCCTTGTTCCTCTTTTCTAACGGAGTGCTTTCATATTCGTTCATCTCCGTTGCATTCTTTCCGTCAAGATTGTTCAACCTCTCAACGTTCGTGGTTTCACTCGTTTGTCGAAGAAGCAACTTTGTTTTACCTCTTCTTTTTCGTTTCTACCCGGAGATATCTCTAGGATCTCGGGTCGAGATCCTCTGTTAGTGTGGGAGAGTTGTGACGCCCGAGACCGACGTCCCAGAAGATTCCAGAAGATTCCAGATGTTCCGGGTTGCCCGTGTGTTTCATTTGTGCTTGTGTTATTTTATTTTTGCATTGCATCATGTCATCATGCCATCATGTTATTTATTTTTGCATCTCAACCAAATAAATTGTGTGGACCTTCGGTCCATTTAAATCGAGGGAAGAATGTCTTCTCTTTAAAACATATTAAAGCCTCTCAATATTATTAGGGAGCTATATAAATAAATATTCCATTGCTCCGGAATCACCATAACACACTTGCAAATTTCCCCATGTCTTTTTCACTTCGAGCTTCTCCTTCCAAACCTTGCCAATAATTCTTTTCCGTTGTTTCGAGGTTCCTCCGAAAATTCGAACATTTTTGGACACTTCTATATTCAAGTCTTAGTTCAAACCCGTTTGAATTCAATTCAAATATGTTTGAATTATTTTTCGTTCATGCCTTTTCTATTTTCTCGGACTCTGCTCTTTTTATGATGCCCGAGAAAAATAGTCCCATGTGCTATTTTTTTCCCTAACCTTCCTTTCTCCTCCTTTTTCTTCTTTGTCATTTTTTTCTATTTTGAAAAACAACAGAAGAAAGGGCCCAGCCGCAATATCCCAGCCGCCAGGCTAGGCCCAAGCCTCCTCCAGCCTGGCGCGCCCCTCCTCCCTTCTAGCCCATCTCCATCTGGGCCCAGCCTTGGCATATGTGCCACCAGCCTTCAGCCCGCACCCCACCTAACCCTAGCCCGACACTCCCTCTCTCGATCCCCCTGTGCGCCGCCGCCAGACCGCTCCCTCGCTCGCCTCCATCCCCTTCTCTATCGATTCCCTGGCAGCCTCGCTCTCCTCGACCCCCTCGTTCGATCTCTTCCTCCTCCCGCTCACTCCCGAGCAACCCCTCGCCATCTTCCCCGAGCGCCCGGCCTCCCTTCCCGCGCAGGCCCCCCTCGCCCTCTCTTCCATCGCCAGCGGCCAGGGGTCGCCGCGCCCGTCGCGACGAGCGCCAGGAGGCGGCCCGCGCCCGTCCCTCCGCCGTGCTAGGCCGCAGCGCCCACGGTCGGAGGCCAGTCCCTCGCCAGCCGCGCCTCTACGCCCTTCCCTCCGTCGCGAGCCCGTGCTGCCCCCTCCTCTCCAGTGCGCGACCACACCCTCCACGCCAAGTACCGCGACAGCGCCGTCCTCCATGCTCCGGCCGTCGCCATGGCCTCCCCAGGTTTTTCCTCCGCCGCGCCAAGGGCGCCCCTTCCACACCTCCAGCCAGCGCCAAGAGGCGCGTCTCGGTCGACCTCCAGCCGTTATCTTCACCGCGTCACCGGAGCCGTGCTGCTTTTGATTTTGCTGCCATGTTATGCCGCGCCTCTTTTGCTTGCTGCCGGATGCCAAGAGCTTCGAACGAGGGACCCCGAGACCCTCAAGTACCTCTTGGATTCGCCAAGTCCGACGACAAGTGTTCTGGTACCCTCGCAAGTATTGAGACCGGCGAGTCCGAAGACACCAAGTACCACGACGTCGACGACCTCGAGAACGACTACATGAACGAGTACGACTACACGATGAGACGCCAAGTACCACTACGATCGGCGATGCGACAAGTACCTCGACACCGACCCGAACATCTACGGGAAAATGAGCTCGTGAACCACTACCGTCGACGAGGACCGTCAAGTACATCTACGTGTTCCTTTACCGACGCCGATGACCTTCAAGTTCGACTACCGTCCCCGACACCAAGTACCACTACATAACGTGTACCCCGATGTCGCAAGTACCACGACACGTGACGTGAACGCCTACCGTCGCCGAAGCCCCGTGTACCACTACTTCCCTCTACGGAACGGCTACTTCCTCTTCGGAAACGTGAACCACTACTTCCTCTACGACCCGCGAGAACGACTACTTCCGCTACTTCCACTACGACCTCGAACCCCTCCGAGAACGATGGTTCCGAAGGTATAACCCCGAGACGATGACCCGTGTGATGCTTGCTTGTGTTGTATGAAATGTTTGCCTTGTGTGCACCGTGCCCATTGTGCCCTTCTTTTGTCATGTTCCTCGGCTGCCTCGTCGCCGACTCGTGGGAACCCGGTGACGGGATCGCCCCACCTTTCATCTCGTTTGACTCGCTCACGCCATCTTTCCTTTTGCACCGGACTCTCAACGAGTTACCGGAACCGTATGTTGTGTTGCATCACTTTCGGATCGTTGCCATGGCACCCTTTCCTTCCACCACGGTGACAAATACTTCATATCTTCTTCATGTCAACTTTTAATAAACTTTCATAAACTTGATCATGTCATCCGCATCATTTAACAACATTATAATGTTTAATTGTTGTTTGCTTATAATTATTAAACATGCTCATGGGGATTTTCCGGATATGTTGTTTTTATTTCCGGCCTCATTTAAATTGCCTAGTTAGTGTAGTTTTATTATGCTTCACCTCTTGCCATGTTAAAAACATTTAATCTTGTCTTGTAAATAAACGAGAGTCAATTAAATAATTAATTGTGGTGTTTTGTCAATATGCAACTCGTTGCATATTGAGCTCCACTTAACTTGTAGTGTTGTTTGTGCACTTTGCCATGCCATGCATAATTAAACCGGACATGCATCATATTTGGATGTGCATCGTATGCCATGTCTATGCTTGTGTGTTTACCGTGTTGTTTGTTTCTTTCCGGTTGCTTCTCTTGTTAGCTTCGGTTTCGTTCCGGAGTTGTGAGGATTCGCTCGACTGTTGCTCCGTCTACTTCATGGATCCGTTCTTCTCCCTTGTGGAATCCCAGGCAAGATGATCATACCCTTGGATACCTTTACTACCATTGCCATGCTTAGTTGTCTCGATGCCATCGTTACATGTCGCGCTACCCATCTTTATGTCAGCCTCTCCTTGTTGCCATGAAACCTCTAACTTTGAAACCTTCCTAGCAAAACCACTGTTTGGCTATGTTACCCGCTTGCTCAGCCTCGCTTGCTCAGTCCCTCTTATAGCGTTGTTAGTTGCAGGTGAAGATGAAGATCGTTCGAGGAGGGAACTTGTTGTTGGCTATATCACAATATCTATAATTATTATTAACACACATATATACTGGGCATGGGTGGAAGGCTTGGCCTTTTGCTCGGTGTTTTGTTCCACTCATGCCACCTTAGGCGCCGATAAACCGGCATTATGTTCCTTGATTTTGCGTTCCTTACACGATGGGTGAAATGGGGACCCCTTGACAGTTCGACTTTGAATAAAACTCCTCCAGCAAGGCCCAACATTGGTTTTAATTTGCTCATAATAACAACTTAATTAATTAATTAAATTGCATAGGGAGTTAGCGCTACCCGAGGATTCTTAATTCTACATAGCAGGGGGGGCCAGTGCTGATGGTGTTGGTCCCAAATGGGGAGTCTGCGGGGCCGCCTTGGGGAAACCCGAGGTATCTGGTATACCTGTAGAATCGCCCATCCGGACGTGGCCTGAGACAAGATACGCGCGGCTACTATCAGGGTGTCGGCACGCCGGGAGGTCTTGCTGGACTTGTTTTACCATTGTCGAAATGACTTGTGCTACCGGGATGCCGAGCCTGATCGGATTTTCCCTAAGATAAGGAGTGATGATATTATATTTATCACTTCAGCTAATCGTTAGAGCTTGTGATGGGCTAAGTTGGAACACCCCTGCAGGGTTATGATCTTTCGAAAGCCGTGCCCGCGGTTATGTGGCAGATTGGAATTTGTTAATGTCCGGTTGTAGAAAACTTGACAGAGGATCCGAAGTAAAACACACAACTGTGTGAGTAACCGTGACTGTCTCTTTTCACTTTGAGAAGAGAACACGGTGGGGTTATGTTTGATTCGTATGTAGTTCAGGATCTTTAGCGATCACTACTTTTGCGACCATTTGCGTAGCTTCTCATCTTCTTCTGGTACTCGTAAGTTAGCCACCATATTATGCTTAGCCGCTGCTGCAACCTCACCACTTTACCTATTCCTACCCACAAAGCTTTGCTAGTCTTGTTACCCATGGTTATGGGATTGCTGAGTCCTCGTGGCTCACAGTTACTACAACACCAGATGCAGGATCAGCCGAGTATGAAGCAGGAGCTGGTTCAAGTTCTTCACCAGGAGTTCCATGAAGAGAGTGGCCGTATGTTTGTGACGTTTTCGACGATCAGTAGTGGTTTCTACTAGGATTCGATCTTGACCTGTGGCTTTATGTTGTTTTGGTATCTTTCTTTTGGATATTCACCCGTAGTCGGGTTGTGATGTTTTATGATGTTTTGCTCATGTAATGTATTGTGTGAAGTGGCGAGTGTAAGCCAACTATCTTCTTTTGCAATTTAATCCCTCTTTTACATGAGTCGTGCAAAGATACCAAACTTGAGATCATTCTAGGATGGGCTTATACCTTTAAGTCGTGCCTCGACACGTAGGAGGTATAGTCCCATCCTGGGCATTACACAACTCTAGAGCGCGTAAACTCGCATGCCCGCCGCGTGTTCACCGCGTGACTATGGCGTTGCCATGTGTTCTGGGTGGCCTAGGCATGTCTAGTGGGTTGGGCACTCCCCAGGTAGGTGCAAGGAAGAAAAGTACAACATAGGATTCTCACGAGGAGACCGATCGATGCTCAAACATGAATTAGCAGCCAAGTGTTTGATTAGCGGTACGGGAAAAGCACATGGCTAATGGGCGTGAGTTTTGGTTGAGGATGATCTGTTACTAAGAAGGCTGTCTTCACAAATTTTCAGTTCAAAAGGAGGAGTCTAGGTGGTACTTGCTTTGCAAAGTACCACATTGGATATAAATACGGATGTTGAAGCTGGGCTCAAAATAATGAATGGATTGAGCTGGAATTTGGTGGAGGATAGTTATTTGTGCATAGGAAAGCACTGTAGAAAATGGATACCATTTGGACATGCCAAAGTGGTACTTCCTTCACAAAGTGTTTTTTGAACAGAATAGGAAAATGAATATCTTTGAATTATTTTTGAACTAGGCAAGGAAGGTTTTTTTACATATTTGACGAAGATATGACCCAAAGAATTTATGAGATTTTTTGGGGAATTTTGGGAATGACAGAAATATAGGTTGCTTCACAACCTAGGGCAAAAACTGCCACATGGACATGACACATAGGCAAAAACTGATGAGGTGGCGCCTAGTCGTAGCAACCCACCACAATTTACAAGGTTATGACCATCTATATTGGTCATGATCAGCTACAAATAAGGCAGCGGACCAGTGCTATCTGCTTTATGACGATTTCGTGTAAGGAAATTATGACCTTTCTGACCAAAATGGTCGTTATAGTTTAGGGTTTGGAGCCCCGCGAACAACTTTTGACCAATTGGTCTGAAATGGTCATAGATCTATGAGCAATTCTTCCAGGGTCACTGACAGAAGGTCACTAGTTGACATATTTCTTGTAGTGAGTTTTCATAGCAGTATTTAAGTATGTCAAAACTTTCAGTTTCATAGAGAGTAATACCATACTTTTCAATCAAAGAAGCAACTTCATGAGCACCCTTAAAAGCAACGAATTCTTCAATTCATTCGGTATCATAGTAACTATAAACACCCTTTGCATAAGAAGATAAGATTTCATTATCATTAAACTCACATAGGTAAGGGAGGTGTTTTTCAGGGTTCTTAGAGCAACAAGTAAAATCACATATTTCACAAAGATTCCCAGCATAACACAGCAATCTGTTTATCTGATCCCATAAGAGTATCCCCTTTTCAGACAAACAGTGACGCACAAAATGAGCATGATCATATAAATATTTCCCATCAACTAGGCTAGTTGGGGTTTTAGCACGAGCGCATAAGGATCGAAGATGATCCAAGTAGAACACCTTAAGGTGATCCATAACAATAGATTTTTAGCAAGCAAAGATGCAAGCACATAGAAGGCACATAGCATACAAGCAACACACAAGCGAACAAGAAGCAAGCGAACGAAAAACACACGGCGGAAGAAGGGCGAATAAAACGGCAAGGGTGAAGTGGGGGAGAGGAAAACGAGAGGCAAATAAATGTCATGCGAAGGATAAGGGTTTGTGATAGGTACTTGGTATAAGACTTTTGCATAAGCCTCCCCGGCAACGGCGCCAGAAATTATTCTTGCTTCCTCTTGAGCTTGCGTTGTATTCCCTCGAAGAGGAAAGGGAGATGCAGCACGGTAGCGTAAGTATTTCCCTCATTTTTTGAGAACCAAGGTATCAATCGAGTAGGAGACCACGCGCCAGTCCCTTGCACATGCACAAACAAATAAGAACTTCGCAGCCTACGTGGTAAGGGGTTGTCAATCCCTTTACGATCACTTACGAAAGTGAGATCTGATAGAGATGATAAGATAATATTTTTAGTAATTTTGATACAGAAATAGAAAGTAAAGAAAGCAAATAAACAACGGCGACAGAAATTGGCTAGTTGACGGGAAAGTAATATGATAAAGATAGCCCCGGGGGCCATAGTTTTCTCTAGTGGCTTCTCTCATGATAGCGGTATTCTACGGCGGGTAAACAAATTACTGTCAAGCAATTGATAGAAAAGCGAATAATTATGAGACTATCTAGGCATGATCATTGTATATAGGCATCACGTCCGAGACAAGTAGACCGACTCCTGCCTGCATCTACTACTATTACTCCACACATCGACCGCTATCCAGCATGCATCTAGTGTATTGAGTTCATACGAATAGAGTAACGCCTTAAGCAAGATGACATGATGTAGAGGGATAAACTCAAGCAATATGATGAAAACCCCATCTTTTTATCCTCGATGGCAACCATAGAATACGTGCCTTGCTGCCCCTACTATCACTGGGAAAGGACACCGCAAGATTGAACCCAAAGCCAAGCACTTCTCCCATTGCAAGAACTATAGATCTAGTAGGCCAAACCAAACCAATAATTCGAAGAGATTTGCAGGGATATTATGAGCACACATAAAAAGTTCAGAGAAGAACCAAATATATTTCATAGATAACCTTGATCATAAAGTCACAATTTATCGGATCTCGACAAACACACCGCAAAAAGAGATTACATCGAATAGATCTCCTCGAAGACCGAGGATAACTTTGTATTGAGATCCAGAGAGAGAGAAGAAACCATCTAGATACTAGCAATGCACCCGAAGGTTTGAGGTAAACTACTCACTACTCATGGTGAGGGCGATGATGGTGATGATGAAGGCCTCCGTGATGGATCCCCCTCCCGGAACAGGCTCCAAGATGGGATCTCCACGGGAACAGAAGCTACGGCGGTGGAATTATGGTTTTCTCTCTGCGTATGGATTTTCTGGGGTACGTAGGTATATATAGGAAGAAGGAGGGCACCGGGGGCCGTGTGGGCCAACCTCGAGGCAGGGGGGCGCGCCCTGGGAAAGGGGACGCGCCCCCACCCTCGAGGGCTGGCCCTTCGTCCCCTGACTTGGTCCCAAAGATTCCTGAGCGTGATTTCCTCCAAAAATATCTCTCGCGAAGGTTTCGTTCCGCTTGGACTCCGTTTGATATTCCTTTTCTCCAAAACCCTAAAATAGGCAAAAAAAATAGCAATCTGGACTGGGCCTTTGGATTAGTAGGTTAGTCCCAAAAATGATATTAAAGTGAATGATAAAGCCCATTAAACATCCAAGACTTCATAAATAATAGCATGGAACAATCAAAAATTATAGATACGTTGGAGACGTATCAGGCAGCCCTTCGCCAGCAGCGCCCCGCAGCTCGCCGACGCGGGCCGTTCGAGCGCCGAGCTCCTCCGTGGGTGGCTGGCACCGGGGCAGCCATCGTGCTACCAAGAGTGCCGCCGGCGAGGCCACATGTAGCGGAAGTGGCGGAGCAGGCCGCTCTCCGGTGGCCCTGCTGGCGAAAACGTCGTTGGGGAAGAAGGCGGAGCGCCCATGGGTGACGCGGTCTTCCGATGCCGCTTGGATGACGAGGGAAGCGCCAGCCTCCACGCGGGTGTGGCGGGCCGTGGTCATCGTGGCGGCGCAGAGCAGGAGAGGGGAGGCGAGGTCGTCGGAGAGGCGAGATTTCGACACGCCCCCTACCTGGCGCGCCAAATTTCGGATTACGGGCTCCGCAAACCCAAGAAGTTCGAACACAGGGGCGTGAACGAAGATCTCTCCCACTCACGTCTGCCTAGCGTCTCGCCCTCGTCCGGTGAAGAGATTCAAGTGAACAACAAGTAAAGCACACGCGAATTTACCCAGGTTCAGGCCACCTTGTGGTGTAAAACCCTACTTCCTGCTTTGGTGGATTGGCCTCGGGAGGGCTTGAATATGAATGAGTACAGTGGTTCCTGAGCTCAGGAGGGTCAGGAGGCAAGGGTTCTTGCTCCTTTGTGTGAGGGCAGAGTTTCTGGATCTGATCCCCACCCATAGTGGAGATCCTAGCTACTTATATAGGCCGCCAGGGTCCTCTTCCCCCGAAATGTTTAGGCGGGAAGGGATCCCACAATGGCCATTTTGAGCGGGAACACAAGGACGTTCCTACCCTGACAAAGGCGGTCTTCGCCTGCAAAGGGATCCGGCGATGACGTGGTGGTGGGCTGGGTGGTGACATCCTCCCTGTCATCCTCGCGGTCTTCGGTCTTGTTGCACCAATGGGGAAACCTTTGTCCTGCTACTCGGGAACCTGCGCCTGCGCTGTCTCCTTTGCACCAAAACGGCAACTGCGCCGCTGGCGCGCGCTGGCACCCGCTGGTGCGGTGCGCCACTGCCTCCTCCTGAGGCAGGCTTGGCCTTGGATTCTCCGCCCCTCCGGAGCAACCTAGCCAAGGCCGCTCCTGAGGGGGTCTTGACGTCATTCTCCTCGCGAGGTCTAGCCCCCTCACGAGGGTCTTGACTAGCTGGTCGATCAGCTGGGCCGTACCAGGCCATTGTAGGAGCATGCTGCGGCCCGCGGGCAGGCAAGTCTGGGTACCCTGGTTCCCAAGATGCCGACATGCACATCCTCACAAATACCGATAGGTATAGCAGTTGATTTATCAGCCATTTGCAAAGAGATTTCAGTAGGTGTCAACTTATTCAAATCAAGTCTACGATATAAAGAGAAAGGCATAACACTAACATCGGCTCCAAGATCACATAAAGCAGTTTTAACATAGTTTCCTATAATGGAGCATGGTATAGTAGGTATTCCTCGATCTCCAAGTTTCTTTGGTATTCCTTCCTTAAAAGTATAATTCGCAAGCATGGTGGAAATTTCAGCTTCTAGTAGCTTTCTTTTATTAGTAACAATTTCTTTCATATACTTGGCATAAGGAGACATTTTTAGCATATCAGTCAAACGCATATGCAAAAAGATAGGTCTAATCATCTCACAGAAGTGTTCAAATTCCTCATCATCTTTTTTCTTGGATGGTTTAGGAGGAAAGGGCATGGGTTTCTGAACCCATGGTTCTCTTTCTTTACCATGTTTCCTAGCAACAAAGTCTCTCTTATCATAACGTTGATTCTTTGATTGTGGGTTATCAAGATCAACAACAGGTTCAATCTCCACATCATTAGCATTACTAGGTTGAGCATCAGTATGAACATCATTATTATCATTATCACCAGGTTCATGTTCATCACCAGATTGTGTCTCCGCATCAAAAATAGAAATATCATTGGGATTCTTAGGTTTATATATAACAAGTTCACTAGAAGCATGCAAAGTCCTGTCAGTTTTCTTTTTATTTTTATTACTAGGACTAGGTTTCTCAGTATTAATTCTTTGAGAATCTTGCTCCATTTTCTTAAGATGGCACTCGGTGTACAAAGGTTCCTGAGTCACTTTACCACCTCTAGTTGCGACCATAGCAACATTATAATTCTTATTTCTATTCAAGACATTAAGCAAATCGTTTTGTGCTTTAAGTACTTGTTCTACTTGAGTAGTACCATGGATGCATGTTTACTAATAAGCTTAAGATCGTTAATAGTTCTAGTCATATAATCACCCAAGTATTCAAGCGTATGAGCATTATGTTTCAGTTGTCTACAAACATAAGCATTGAAGTTTTCTTGTTTAACAATAAAATTATCAAAGTCATCCAAGCATTGACTAGAAGACTTATTATGAGGAATATCGTCTTCATCTAATCTACAGACAGAATTTACCTCTACTACCTATGTCGGGTTATCAAGACCATGTATTTCTTTGATAGGTGGTAAATTCTTAACATCTTCAGCCTTAATACATTTTTTCCTTCATTGATTTCTTTGCCTCTTGCATATATTCGGGACTAAGAAATAGAATGCCTCTTTTCTTTGGAGTTGGCTTCGGACTTGATTCCGGAAGAGTCCAATCATTATCATTACTCAATATATTATTCAATAATTTTTCAGCTTGCTCAACAGTTTGTTCCCTGAAAACACAACCAGCACAACTATCTACATGGTCCCTAGAAGCATCGGTTAGTCCATTATAAAATATATCAAGTATTTCATTTTTCTTGAGAGGATGATTAGGCAAAGCATTAAGTAATTGGAGAAGCCTCCCCCAAGTTTGTGGGATACTCTCTTCGTCAATTTGCACAAAATTAAATATTTCCTGTAAGGCAGCTTGTTTCTTATGAGTAGGAAAATATTTCGCAGAGAAGTAGTAAATCATATCCTGGGGACTACGCACACAACCAGGAGCAAGAGAGTTAAACCATAACTTAGCATCTCCCTTTAATGAGAAAGGAAACAACTTAAGAATATATATAGTAATAGCGAACTTTTTCCTCATGAGAAAATAGGGTGGCTATATCATTTAATTTAGTAAGATGTGCCACAAAGGTTTCAGATTCATAACCATGAAAAGGATAAGATTAAACCAAAGTAAGTAACTTAGGATCAACAGAGAATTCATAATACTTATCAGTAACACGGATAGGTGAAGTAGCAAATTCAGGATCATATTGCATTCTAGCATTCAGAGATTTTTTCTTTCCACTTGCATATTAACTTTTTAAGATCATTCCTATCCTCACAAGCAAGAAAGTCTCTAGCTACTTCTCCCTCCATAACATATCCCTCAGGCACAATAGGCAATTCATATCTAGGGGAAGTAGGTCTAACAGGTGTTTCAAAGTTTTTAGTATCAATAATTTCATCAGTTCCGTAAATATCATCATCTTCAGCATAATCAATGGCTCTAGGTCTAGCAAGATGCACATCAAGTAACTCACCCAATGGCAAAGTTTTATCGAATATAGTAGTAGCATCATAAGCATCATTCATAGAAGAAGTGGCATCATCAATAACATGCGACATATCTGATTCAATAGCAGGTGTAGGTGTCGCATGTTTACTTAAAACAGAAGGAGAATCAAGTGCAGAGCTAGATGCCAGTTCCTTACCTCCCCTCGTTCTAGAGGGAACGATCTTGGTTCTATCATCCTTCAAATTCTTCATTGTGATCAGCAGATATAAACCCAAGTAACTCAGAGAATAGAGCTATGATCCCCGGCAACGGCGCCAAAAAAAGGTCTTGATAACCCACAAGTATAGGGGATCGCAATAGTTTTCGAGGGTAGAGTATTCAACCAAAATTTATTGATTCGACACAAGGGGAGCCAAAGAATATTCTCAAGTATTAGCAGCTGAGTTGTCAATTCAACCACACCTGGAAAACTTAGTATCTGCAACAATGTATTTAGTAGCAAAGTAGTATGAAAGTAACGGTAACGGTGGCAAAAGTAACAGTAGCATTTTTTTGGTGATGGCGACAGATGACCCACAAGTATAGGGGATCTATCTAGTCCTTTCGATAAGTAAGAGTGTCGAACCCAACGAGGAGCAGAAGGAAATGATAGGCAGTTTTCAGTAAGGTATTCTCTGCAAGCACTGAAATTATGAGTAACAGATAGTTCTGTGATAAGGTAATTTGTAACGAGTAACAAATAATAAAAGTAAATAAGGTGCAGCAAGATGGCCCAGTCCTTTTTGTAGCAAAGGACAAACCTCTACAAACTCTTATATAAGGAAAAGCGCTCCCGAGGACACATGGGAATTATCGTCAAGCTAGTTTTCATCACGCTCATATGATTCGCGTTCGTTACTTTGATAATATGAGGTTTTTGAGACAAAGATTGGATACAAGAGATGAACTAGGGTTTGAGAGGAGATGGTGCTGGTGAAGATGTTGATGGAGATTGACCCCCTCTCACTGAGAGGATCGATGGTTATGACGATGGTGACAATTTCCCCCTCCCGGAGGGATGTTTCCCAGGCAGAACAACTCCGCCGGAGCCCTAGATTTGTTCCGCCAAGGTTCCACCTCGAGACGGCGGCGCTTCGTCCCGAAAGCTTCCTCCTTATTTTTTCTAGGGCTAAAAACACCTTATACCAGAAGATGGGAATCGGGGGCTTGCCACGGGGCCCACGAGGCAGGGGCGCGCCCAGGGGGTAGGGCACGCCCCCCACCCTTGTGGACGGTGGGTGGCCCCCCTCTGGTGCTTTCTTCGCCCAATATTTTTAATATATTCCAAAACTGACTTTCGTGGAGTTTCGGGACTTTTTGAGTTGTGCAGAATAGGTCTCTAATATTTGCTCCTTTTTCCAGCCCAGAATTCTAGCTGCCGGCATTCTCCCTCTTCATGTAAACCTTGTAAAATAAGAGAGGAAAGACATAAATATTGTGACATAATGTGTAATAACAACCCATAATGCAATAAATATCGATATAAAAGCATGATGCAAAATGGACGTATCAACTCCCCCAAGCTTAGACCTCGCTTGTCCTCAAGCGGAATCCGATATCGAAAAATATGTCCACATGTTTAGAGATAGAGGTGTCGATAAAATAAAATACGGACATGAGGGCATCATGATCATTCTTATAACATCAACATATGATTTCTTATGCTAAAGTAGCAATCCATTCACAATGTCAAGTATGAATCAGAAACTTCATTGAAAACTAACAAACTATGATCTCGGTCATTGAAGCAATTGCAATTTATCATAACATCGAAAAGAGTCAATATAAGAACTTTACAGCAAGTCCACATACTCAACTATCATTTAGTCTTTCACAATTGCTAACACTCACACAATACTTATGGGTATGGAGTTTTAATCGGACACAGAGAAATATAGGGGCTTATAGTGTTGCCTCCCAACCTTTTACCTCAAGGGTAATGTCAACAATAATAGTTTATGTTAACTTACATCCAATTGGGTATATATGTCAGGATCTTTCCAACACAATGTGCTTGCCAAAGGATAAAATTTAAAAAGGAAAGGTGAAGATCACCATTACTCTTGTATAAGGTATAAGAGAAAAATAAAAGATAGGCCCTTCGCAGAGGGAAGCAGAGGTTATCATGTGCTTTTATGGTTGGAGGCACACAATCTTAACGCAAAAGAACATCACTTTATATTGCCACTTGTGATAGAGACCTTTATTATACAGTCCATCGCTTTTATTGCTTCCATATCACAAGATCGTATAAAGCTTATTTTCTCCACACTAATAGATCATACATATTTAGAGAGTAATTTTCATTGCTTGCAACAATGACAACTTACTTGAAGGATCTTACTCAATCCATAGGTAGATATGGTGGACTCTAATGGCAAAATTGGGTTTAAGGATATTTGGAAGCACAAGTAGTATCTCTACTTGCTGCAAGGAATTTGGCTAGCATGAGGGGGAAAGACAAGCTCAACATGTTGGATGATCCATGACAATATAATTTATTTCGGAGGTAAGAAAACATAACCTATTACATTGTCTTCCTTATCCAACATCAACTTTTTAGCATGTCATATTTTAATGAGTGCTCACAATTATAAAAGATGTCCAAGTTAGTATATTTGTATGTGATAACCTCTCTTTCTTTATTACTTCCTATTAATTGCAACGATGACCAAAACTATGTTTGTCAACTCTCAACAACTTTTATTGATCATACTCTTTTATATGTGAAGTCATTACTATCCATAAGATCAATATGATCTCTTTAATTCTTTTTATTCATTCTTCATTTTTACTATTTTCTCAAGATCATAACAAGATAACCAAGCCCTCGACTCAAGACTAATCATTATTATATATAGCTCACAGACTTGATTACATAGAAGGATCATAAAGCAAAGCTCAAAACTAGATCATACTAAAGTTTATTCTACTAGATCAAGATATAACCAAAAGGATGGAACTAAGAAAACGGCAAAGGTAGGAGTGTGATGGTGATACGATACCGGGGCACCTCCCCCAAGCTTGGCACTTGCCAAGGTGAGTGCCCATACCCATGTGATTATGTCTCTTTCTTCGGTGGTGGTGATGATGGAGTTGTTGATGACGTAGGCTTGTCGTCCATGTTCCAAGGCATAGGCTCACCATCATAGAAGGACGATCGAGTCTCCGGGATCCTTAAATCTGCAGCCAAACTCATCCTCTTGAATCTATATTCATACTCACAGTTTTGGTTTTGCAGGTCATAGATCTGGGCTTGGAGGTGCTCGATTTTCTCGTGAAGCTTGGAGATGATCTCCCTAATGTTCTTGGCATCCAGCTTGTGGTGGTTGGTCAACTCCCCGACCAGCATGTGGTTGGCGTTGAGTCCGCGTTCCACCATCCACTGGCACTTGAAAACTTGTTGCTCCCATTGCTTCGAGTCTTGTCTCCATGCTTCTAGTCCTCCTTGGTCCCTCAACATCGCGGATGTGCAGCACCCCCTCATGCATCTCAATGGTTTGAGGGTGTTGCAGCACCTCCGCGAGGTAGGGGTTGATGACCTTCTCAAAAAACTTGTCCTTAGGGGCGCTTGAAGACGTCATGGTGATCTAGATCTGTCAGAAAAACATCTCGAAACAAAAGCAGCGGATTTTGTCGTGGTACCGTGGTGAAAACCTTCGGGGGGTTATATAATGAATTTTTACCCACTAAAAGAAGTATCGTGCAAGAAAATGGAGTCCATAGGGCACACGAGGTGCCCACGAGGCAGGGGGTGCACCCATGGGGTAGGGCGCACCCTCCACCCTCGTGGATGCTTCGTGTCCCTTTCGGACTACTTCTTAATTTCCAATTTTCTTAAACCTTCCAAAACGGAGAAAAATTACTATTAGAACTGTTTTGGAGTCATTTTACTTACCATACCACATACCTATTCCTTTTCGGAGTCTGAAATGTTCTGGAAAGTGTCCCTTATGTATTCTTCCAGGGTTACTGTTTCAATAACATTAGTTCAACATTTATGGGATTACCTGGGATATAATGTTTGATTCTTTGACCGTTCACCACCTTCGGATTTGTGCCTACGATGTTGTTGGTTTTTATGGCACCGGAACGATAGACCTCCTCGACTACGTAAGGACCTTCCCATTTAGAGAGGAGTTTTCCTGCAAAAAATCTTAAACGAGAGTTGTATAGGAAAACATAATAACCTACATTAAACTCACACTTTTGTATCCTTTTCCCATGCCATCTTTTAACTTTTTCTTTAAATAGTTTGGCATTCTCATAAGCCTGGGTTCTCCATTCATCAAGTGAGCTAAGGTCAAATAACCTCTTCTCACCGGCTAGCTTGAATTCATAATTGAGCTCTTTAATGGCCCAATATGCCTTATGTTCTAGTTCGAGAGGTAAGTGACATGCTTTTCCATAAACTATTTTATACGGAGACATACCCATAGGATTTTTATATGCAGTTCTATAGGCCCATAATGCATCATCAAGTTTTTTTGACCAATACTTTCTAGATATATTAACGGTCTTTTGCAAAATTAATTTTAGCTCTCTATTACTCAGTTCTACTTGACCACTAGAATGTGGGTGGTATGGGGATGCAGTTCTATGATTAACATCATACTTAGCAAGCATTTTACGAAAATCACCATGAATAAAATATGAACCACCATCAGTCATTAAGTATCTAGGGACTCCAAACCTTGGAAAAATATGTTCTTTAAGCATCTTAATAGAGGTGTTATGATCAACACTATTAATTGGAATAGGTTCTACCCACTTAGTAACGTAATCAATAGCAACTAAAATATGTGTATACCCATTAGAGGAAGGAAACGGTCCCATATAATCAAAGCCCCAAACATCAAATGGTTCAATAACAAGTGAATAGTTCATAGGCATTTCTTGACGTCTACAAATATTAACAATTCATTGACACTTGTCACAAGACAAGACAAACTTACGGGCATCCTTGAAGAGAGTAGGCCAATAAAAACCGGATTGCAATACCTTATGTGTAGTTCTATCTCCAGCATGGTGTCCTCCATAAGCGTCGGAGTGACACTTGCGTAGGATCTGTTCCTGTTCATGCTCAGGTACACAATGTCTAATAACACCATCTACTCCTTCTTTGTAAAGGTGTGGGTCATCCAAGAAGTACTGTCTTAAATCATAGAAAAACTTTTTCTTTTGATGGTATGTGAAACTAGGTGGTATAAATTTAGCAACAATGTAATTAGCATATTCAGCATACCATGGAGCAGTACGAGAAGTATTTATGACAGCTAATTGTTCATCAGGAAAGCTATCATATATAGGTAGTGGGTCATTAATAACATTCTCTAACCTAGATAAGTTGTCTGCAACGGGGTTCTCAGCTCCCTTTCTATCAATAATATTCAAATTGAATTCTTGTAGGAAGAGAACCCATCTAATAAGTCTAGGTTTAGCATCTTTCTTTTCCATGAGATATTTAATAGCAGCATGATCAGTGTGAACAGTCACTATAGAATCAACAATACATGGTCTGAACTTATCACAAGCAAATACAACTGCTAAAAATTCTTTTTCAGTCGTAGCATTATTTCTCTCGGCACTGTCTAGAGTTTTACTTGCATATTGGATAACATTTAGTTTCTTATCAACTCTTTGTCCTAGAATAACACCTACAACATAATCACTAGCATCACACATAATTTCAATGGCAAATTCCAATCAGGTGGCTGGATAATAGGTGCAGAGATCAAGGCTTTCTTAAGTATTTCAAATGCTTCTACACAATCATCATCAAAGACAAAAGGAACATCTTTTTATAAGAGATTAGTCAGAGGCCTAGAAATGTTTGAGAAGTCTTTAATGAACCACCTATAAAAACCAGCATGACCAAGGAAACCTCTTATACCTTTGATGTCCTTGGGATACGACATCTTTTCAATAGCATCAACTTTAGCTTTATCAACTTCAATACCTCTTTCAAAAATTTTATGCCCCAAGACAATACCTTCATTAACCATAAAGTGGCACTTCTCCCAATTCAAGACAAGATTAGTTTCTCCACATCTCTGCAAGATTAGTTTCTTCACATCTCTGCAAAACTCGATCAAGGTTGCTTAAGCAATCATCAAAGAAAGTTCCATAAACGGAAAAATCATCCATGAAAACCTCAACAATATTTTCACAAAAATCAGAGAATATAGCCATCATGCATCTTTGAAAGGTAGCAGGTGCATTACATAAGACAAAAGGCATACGTCTATAAGCAAAGGTACCAAAATGGCAAGTAAAAGTGGTATTTTCTTGATCCTCTTTTGACACAGGTATTTGAGAGAAACCAAAAAAACCATCTAGAAAGCAAAAATGTGTATGTTTGGATAATCTTTCTAGCATTTCATCAATAGAAGGTAAGGGGTAGTGATCCATTTTAGTAGCTTTGTTTAATTTGCGGAAATCAGTTACCATTCTATAGCCTGTAACAATTCTTTGTGGGATCAATTCATCTTTATTATTAGGAACAACAATAATGCCTCCCTTCTTAGTGAC
Organism: Secale cereale; assembly: GCA_902687465.1. Classification (NCBI taxonomy): domain Eukaryota; kingdom Viridiplantae; phylum Streptophyta; class Magnoliopsida; order Poales; family Poaceae; genus Secale; species Secale cereale. The sequence continues at coordinate 283,427,544 of LR738711.1, read as the reverse complement.
ACAGTGGACATGACTTACCCACTGTCTATCAGCAACTGGATAAATTATACCTGCCTCTAGAGTCTTTAGTATTTCTTCCCTTACCACTTCTTTCATCCTAGGATTTAACCATCGTTGGTGATCAACAACCGTTTTAGCGTCTTTCTCCAATTTTATTTTGTGCTGGCATAGAGTGGGACTAATGCCATTAAGATCATCAAGAGTACATCCAATGGCAGAATGGTGCTTCTTCAGAGTTTTCAATAATTTATCTTCTTCTTGCTCTGAAAGGTTAGCACTAATAATAATAGGATATATCTTGTTTTCATCAAGATAAGCATACTTAAGAGTATCAGGTAATGGTTTGAGCTCAAACATGGGATCACCCTTGGGTGGAGGAGGATCTCCTAGGATTTCAAACGGCATGTTGTGTTTCAATAAAGGTCCCTGTTTAAATAATACTTCATCTATTTCGCTTCTCTCCTCCATAAACATATCATTTTCATGGCTGAGCAAATATTGTTCTAAAGGATCGTTAGGAGGCATGTCAATAGAAGCAAGACCAATATATTCGTCCCTACTAGGCAATTCTATATCATGGGGTTGTCTACGAAATTTATCAAAGTTAAAATCATGAGACATATTCCCTAAACCAACAGTAACAACATCCTTTTTGCAGCTATCTTAGCATTAACAGTAAATATGATGGGACAAAAGTCATCTTGTGGGGAACCAAGAACAAGAAAATCAGTAGGGTATTTAACTTTCCCACACAAAACTTCAACATCTCTAGTAATCCCAATTGGTGAAATAGTATCTCTATTGGCAAGCTTAATTGTAACATCAATACCGTCTAGCTCAGCAGGTGCAATATCGTGCATAATTTATTCGTATAAGGAATGAGGTATTGCACTCGCACTAGCACCCATATCACATAAGCCATGATAGCAATGATCACGTATTTTAACAGAAATAACTGGCATGCCTACAATAGGTCTATGTTTAATTTTAGTATCGGGTCTAGCAATTCTAGCAGCCTTATCACAGAGATAAATAACATGCCCATCAATATTATTGACCGAGATCCTTAACCATAGCAATACTAGGTTCAACTTTAATTTGCTCGGAGGGTGTAGGTGTTCTAGTATTACTTTTACGAACCACAGTTGAAGCTTTAGCATGATCCTTTATTCTAGCAGGGAAGGATGGTTTCTCAATATAAGCGGTAGAAAAATTAGGATCAACATTATAAGTGATAGTCTTTTCTTCAACTTTAACATGTTCAACTACTTTTACTTCAATGGGAGGATGATATTTAAACCACTTCTCCTAAGGTATATCAACATGAGTAGCAAATGATTCATAGAAAGAAGCTACTATCTCAGAGTCAAGTCCATATTTAGTGCTAAATTCACGAAAAACATCGGTATCCATAAAAGATTTAACACAATCAAACTTAGGTGTTATACCTGACTCATTACCTTCGTCGAGAACCCAATCTTTAGAGTTGCATTTAATTCTTTCCAATAAATCTCATTTGAATTCAGTAGTCTTCATCATAAAAGAACCAGTACAAGAAGTGTCGAGCATTAAGCGATTATTGAGAGAAAGCAGAGCGTAAATTTTTTGAATAATAATTTCTCTTGAGAGCTCATGATTGGGGCATGAATATAACATTGACTTAAGCCTCCCCCAAGCTTGAGCGATAATTTCTCCTTCACGAGGCCAAAAATTATATATATAATTACGATCACGATGAACTAGATGCATAGGATAAAACTTCTCATGAAATTCCAATTTCAACTGGTTGTAGTTCCATGATCCAATATCGTCGCATAGCCTAAATCATGTCAATGCCTTTCCCTTCAAAGATAAAGGGAAGACCTTCTTCTTGATAACATCCTCGGGCATACCTGCAAGCTTAAATAATCCATAAACTTCATCCACATAGATTAGGTGCAAATCAGGATGCAATGTTCCATCTCCTGTAAAGGGATTAGCAAGCAGTTTCTCTATCATACCCGAAGGAATTTCAAAGTAAAAATTTTCAGTAGGTTCAGTAGGTTGAGGAGCAACTCTTTGATCTACTGGTTGGGGTGAAGATACCCCGAACAAGCACCTCAAAGGATTATTTTCCATAGTAACAAGTGACAGTAAATTTCAGCACACTATATAAATTTTTCCTTACCAAATTACACTTACCAAAGGCACTTCACTCCCCGGCAACGGCGCCAGAAAAGAGTCTTGATGACCCACAAGTATAGGGGATCTATCATACTCCTTTCGATAAGTAAGAGTGTCGAACCCAATGAGGAGCAGAAGGAAATGATAGGCAGTTTTCAGTAAGGTATTCTCTGCAAGCACTGAAATTATCGGTAACATATAGTTTTGTGATAAAGTAATTAGTAACGAGTAACAAGTAATAAAAGTAAATAAGGAGCAGCAAGATGGCCCAGTCCTTTTTGTAGCAAAGGACAAGCCTGGACAAACTCTTTCATAAGGAAAAGCGCTCCCGAGGACACATGGGAATTATCGTCAAGCTAGTTTTCATCACGCTCATATGATTCGCGTTCGTTACTTTGATAATTTGATATGTGGGTGGAACGGTGCTTGGGTACTGCCATCTCTTGGAAAAGCATCACACTTATTGATTAACCCCTATTGCAAGCATCTGCAACTACAAAATAAGTATTAAGGTAAACATAACCATAGCATGAAACATATGGATCCAAATCAGCCCCTTACGAAGCAACGCATAAACTAGGGTTTAAGCTTCTATCACTCTAGCAACCCATCATCTACTTATTACTTCCCAATGCCTTCCTCTAGGCCCAAACAATGGTGAAGTGTCATGTAGTCAACGTTAACATAACACCACTAGAGGAAAGGCAACATACATCTCATCAAAATATCGAACGAATACCAAATTCAGATGACTACTTATAGCAAGACTTCTCCCATGTCCCCAGGAACGAACGTAGCTACTCAGAAATCATATTCATGTTCATAATCAGAGGGGTATTAATACACATAAAGGATCAGAACATATGATCTTCCACCGAATAAACCAACTAGCATCAACTACAAGGAATAATCAACACTACTAGCAACCCGCAGGTACCAATATGAGGTTTTTGAGACCAGGATTGGATACAAGAGATGAAATAGGATTTGAGAGAAGATGGTGCTGGTGAACATGTTGAGGGGTATTGACACCCTCTCGCTGAGAGGATCGATGGTGATGACGATGGTGACGATTTCCCCCTCCCGAAGGGATGTTTCCCCGGCAGAACAGCTCCGTCGGTGCCCTAGATTGGTTCCGCCTCGAGAAGGCAGTGCTTCGTCCCGAAAGCTTCCTCCTTATTTTTTCCAAGGCAAAAGACACCTTATACGAGAAGATGGGCATCGGGGGCCTGCCATGGGGCCCACGTTGCAGGGGGCACGCCCAGAGGGGTAGAGCGTGCCCCCACCCTCATGGACGGTGGGTGGCCCCCTCTGGTGCTTTCTTCGCCCAATATTTTTAACATATTCCAAACTGACTTTTGTTGAGTTTCAGGACTTTTTGAGTTGTGCAGAATATGTCTCTAATATTTGCTCCTTTTCGAGCCCAGAATTCCAGCTGCCGGCATTCTCCATCTTCATGTAAACCTTGTAAAAAGAGAGAGGAAAGGCATAAGTATTGTGACATAATGTGTAATAACATCCCATAATGATATAAATATCGGTATAAAAGCATGATGCAAAATGGACGTATCAGTGACAGCAGCAGTAACAAAAGTAACAAAGCAAGTATCAATATGGAACGAACTCGTAGGCAATGGATCGACAATGATTGGTGTCGGATAATATTCATCATGTAGTAGTTATAACATAGGGTGACACAGAACTAGCTCCAATTCATCAACATAATGTAGGCATGTATTTGGAATATAGTCATACGTGCTTACGGAAAAGAACTTGCATGGCATCTTTTGTCCTACCCTCCCGTGGCAACGGGGTCCTAATGGACACTAAGGGATATTAAGGCCTCCTATTAATAGAGTACCGGACCAAAGCATTAGCACTTAGCGAATACATGAACTTCTAAAACTATGGTCACCATCGGGAAGTGTCTCGGCTATTATCCCTCCAGGGTTGTCGGATCGTAACACATACCTGGTGACTATTAACTTGCAAGATAGGGTCAAGAACACAAATATATTCATGAAAACATAATAGGCTCAGATCTGAAATCATGGCACTCGGGCCCTAGTGACAAGCATTCAGCATAGCGAAGTCATTGCAACATCAATCTCAGAACATAGTGGATACTAGGGATCAAACCCCAACAAAACTAACTCAATTATATGATAAATCTCATCCAACCCATCACCGTCTAGCAAGCCTACGATGGCATTACTCATGCACGCCGGTGATCATCATGAAATTGGTGATGGAGGATGGTTGATGATGATGACAGCGACGATCTCCACTCTCTGGAGCCACGAACGGACTCCAAATCAAGTCTCCCGAGGAGGAAGAGGAGGTGGCGGCGGCTTTGTATCGTAAAACACATGAAATCTTCTCTCTCATTTTTTTCTCCCCGAATAAGAATATATGGAGTTAGAGTTGACGTCGGTGGAGGTCCAGGGGGCGAGCCCTAGGGGGGCGCCTCCACCCTTGTGGCCAGGGTGTGGGCCCCCTCCGGTAGTTCTTTTCGCCAATATTTTTATATATTCTTAAAATATTCTCCAAGAAATTGCAGGTCATTCCAAGAACTTTTATTTCGGCAGAAAAATAACACCAAGGCAATTCTGCTGAAAACAGCGTCAGTCCGGGTTAGTTCCATTCAAATCATGCAAATTAGATTCCAAAACAAGGGCAAAAGAGTTTGGAAAAGTAGACACGACGGAGACGTATCAAGATCTAAAAATCACCTCGCACCAAGCAAATCCAGTTTTTTCCTTTTCCTCGTCACCGTCCCAATCGCCTACATGGAGCCGCAACATGCACCAGCTGATGTTTTACAACATCAGGTGGCCGCAATTGATGCCAGTGGGAAATGGAAGTGGCAGGCCAGCCACATTGTCCATGGAGTCGTGGCCACTAACGCACAAGTTTTCGCCATGGCTCCATCGGCGTCGCCTTGTCCCCTCGTAACTGCAGCAACTGCCTCCTTCATCCCCTTCGGCGGTCTTGCAAAGATGCAGACCAAGGGCCCCAAGAAGAAGGCAGTGCCAGTGTGAGGGCGGGCCCCTCCACCACCCCCTCCGTCTATCAATGTGTCGGTCGATCCCGTCGATTCTATCGGCGCCGTTAACATGCTCGATGAAATGTCGGATGGGTAAAGAATATCTTATTATTCCGGTCAACTTTGATTGAACTTTGCAAGGGATTCTTAGTGTTTCCGTCATTCTATTTTGTAGCTTTTTGAACAGAGGGTGAGATTTATTGACTCAAAATGAAGCATAAAGATGATACAAACATGACAAGCACATACCCGACCTCGTCATAGCTAGGATGCACACAACCAACACAAATGCACACACTCAAAAAGACACCCCGACAAATACAAAAGTCATGTAACACCAAAGCTATGCATCACAAAGGAAAAGGTAAACCTAAAAAATCCGATCTGCGATCGGCACACTACGAAAATTACCATATCCGCATCAATCATCTCATGGCATCACATGGACAACAAGATTCTTCAATAGCAACACATTCAAGAAGGGAGCGACACTCAAGCGCCTTCATCACCGGATCCAGCCACTCGATGTTAGAATCTATGTTTTCACCCTGAAAAACAAATCCGAGCATATCCGAGCACTGCCTTGAACAAGGTAAAGATAAAAAATATTGCCATTGCTAGGTATATCCAATGCAGAGACCTAAGCGTGCACAACGGAACTAGAGACTGGGTGCTTGCATAGCACCTCCATCGACGTCACTTATGTGTTGGTGCCACCACTTTTCTATGACCCCAGCAACTACATGCGATGTGGAATGCCTTCACCGCACCACCATCCCTCTGGGTCAAGACGTTGTCTATAGTTTGCATCTCCCTACCAAGGTCAGCCACCGGGTCTGAAGAGATGATCCCTCATAAATACCTTTCGGTGGCCATCAAAATCCGCAATGAGTCCTCAGCCATAGGCCAGAGTAGTCGCCAATGACCAACACCAATAGGAGAAGACACCATTGCTGACTACCATGGCCATTGTAGACGTGGCCGGAGCGAGAGCACGAGTGGCAGATCAACATTGCATGCACAAAGCACATCCACCGCCTAGGCGCAAGATCGACACCCTATACCTCCATCATCGTGGCCTAGCCGCCGTTGGGCCAGCAGCCTCAGAAGCATTAGATCTCGGTAGAGGATGATAGACCATACTGGTCCCTGGCCATGCTGCCTCATGCTGCACCTGAGAACATAACCGCTTCATATCAGAGTATCTTCGCCTCGTGCATGCTAGCCACCAGCCATCCCACCATGAATTAAGGCCACCCCACAGCCATTGACCCATGCCAGCTGCCCACCGGAGCGCGCGTTGCACCAGCGCCACCGTCTCCTAGACCCTAATCGCCATGGTTGTGCATGACCCAGGCCGGGAGAGAGAAGGCCAGCCAGGATAACGCCTCGCTGCCACTGTCCCTAGAATCGCTCGGGCTTCGCCGATAGGGCCTCAAGCGGCGATGAGATAGGAGGGGCGCCGGGAGGATGGATGTGGCAGCATGATGGATGGCCTCCCATGTCACCAAGAGATGATGCGGGGGCGATCCACTATTCTTAGATTGAGAGGCTAATTGATCGAACATATACCAGGTTACTAGAGGAGAACCTGGTGGACTTGAGTGTGCCACTTGATAATTTTGAATCAGGAATGCAACCGCAATTCGAGCCAAGTCCAGAGATGGAGGAGAGGGGTGACAATAATGATGAAGTGGAAGAGCTTGATGAGGAGGTGTTTGATGCTAGCCAAGCCAATTTCGGGAAAAGGACTGGAAACTACACCGAGGTGGAGCACACTTGCTTGATTCGAGCATGGGAGAGTGTGTCTCTCGATGGAGGGAGCGGCAAAGATCAAAATGGAAAGAGGTATTGGCAATGTATTGAATACAAATATCATAAGTTCGTGATAGTTCCCTCGAGTCGTTCCTTGAAATTAATTCAAGGATGGGCAACTATCAAGAAAATATGTAACCATTGTAGTGGGTGTTTGACCCAAGTGAGAAATACCCATCCTAATGGATCCACTATCGACGACTACATGAGTAGTGTTGTGTGTGCATAATTCATAATTTTGTTGATGGCTAATTGATTTTGTTGTTGCATCTTTTCGAATGACTTGCAAGATCACAATGCCAATGAATTGTTCAAGAAAACCCCAGCTTTCAAGGGTAAGTCATTCACGCTTGGTCGTTGTTGGTTGATAATGAGATGTGCAGGTTGAGGAACAAGGAAGCTCCTCCAAAGAAAGGCTCCTTTGTTAACTTGGAGGACATTGAAGATAGTGATGATTCACAAAAGGGAGGGAGAAAGAAGGCCAAGTCCCATGCCATGGAAGCCTAGGACCATAGGGGAAACCCTTCTCCCATCTAGGGGGAAGGTGAACGAAGAAGGATAAGAAGGGGGGTTCTCTCCCCCTCTCTCCCGGTGGCGTCAGAACGCGGTCGGGGCCATCGTCGCGACAACAATCTACACCAACAACTTCACCGCCGTCATCAACAACTCTCTCCCTCTCTATGCAGCGGTTCAACACCTATTCTCCTCGTTGTAATCTCTACTTAAACATGGTTCTCAATGCAATATGTTATTTCCAAATGATGTATGGCTATCCTACGATGTTTTAGTAGATATGTTTTGTCCTATGGGTTAATTGATGATCATGATTGGTTTGAGTTGCATGTTTTATTATTGGTGCTGTCCTATGGTGCTCTCCGTTTCGCGCAAGCGTGAGGGATCCCCGCTGTAGGGTTTTTAATATGTTCAAGATTTGCTTATGGTGGGTTGCTAGAGTGATAGAAGCTTAAACCCGAATAAGTAGGTTGTTTGCATATGGGAGTAAAGAGGACTTGATGCCTTATAATGCTATGGTTGGTTTTTACCTTAACGATATTTAGTAGTTACGGATGTTTGCTAGAGTTCCAGTCATAAGTGCATATGATCCAAGAAAAGAAAGTATGTTAGCTTATGCATCTCCCTCATATAAAATTGCAATAATGATTACCGGTCTAGTTATCGATTGCCTAGGGACAAATAACTTTCTTGTGTGACAAAACCTCTCTACTTAAACTAACTCAATTGTTTCTTTATTTAAAACAGCCCCTATTTTATATATACGTGATCTTTATTATCTTGCAAACATATCCTACAACACCTACAAAGTATTTCTAATTTCATAGTTGTTCTAGGTAAAGCGAACATCAAGCGTGCGTAGAGTTGTATCGGTGGTTGATTGTACTTGAGGGAATATGTGTTCTACCTTTCTCTCCTCATTGGGTTTGACACTCTTACTTATCTAAAGAGGCTACAATTGATCCCCTATACTTGTGGGTTATCAAGTCCTTTTTCAGGCACCATTGCCGGGGAGCAATAGCGTGGGCTGAACATTCTCGTGTGTGCTTGTTTGCTTTATCACTAAGTAGATTTTATTTGATGTTCTAAGTTGTTCTCTATCTTTAGTTATGGATATGGAACGTGAAATACCAAAAATAAGAGGTTTACTTGCTACTCATAGAGATGAGGAAGCTCCTAAAACCCTCGATGCTCATTATGTGAAAGATATTATGTACTACTTTGATAATACTGAGAAAACCCCATTCAACTATATAATGGGAGTAACTTTGGATCAACGTGAATACTTTAGGGATTATCGCTTGACTCAAAAAGGGAAACTGTTATGGGATCAAATTCATATGTTGCATTGGTATGCTCGGCAACTATGCTTGAGATCTGATTATACTTGTTGCTCTAGGATGAAGGCTCTACACCTTCCCTTTTCATGCAAATTTAATGATAATGAAACCTTAGATTCTTATGCTAATGGTAGATATGATTATTATGATGTGGAACGAATAGAAGAATTCATTGCTTTTAAGGGTGCTTATGAAATACAATCTTTGTTTGAAAAGTGTGAAAATCTTGATGATGCTATTTACACACCTGAAAATTATGCTATACTTAAATATTGCTATGAGAATTATGAATACAATTCTGATATTGATTTGTTTATTGAGAAAGTCTCCGCTGTCCAAGAAGAGACTAATATTTTGTAGGAATCTATGGAAGAAGAAATTGATGACACTGTGAGCTCATTGGATGAAAAAGATGAGGAGGAGAGCGAAGAATAAAAGGAGGAAGAGTGGATTAGCTACCCATGCCCACCTTCTAATGAGAGTAACTCTTTATCCCGTACATTGTTTAATTTCCCTTCTTGCTTATCGAAGGATAAATACTATGATGATTGCTATGATCCCTTGAAATCGTTTGAAATATCCCTTTTTGATGAAATTGATGCTTGCTATGCTTGTGGCCAAGATGCCAATATGAATTATGCTTATAAATATTAACTTGCTATAGTTCCTTATGTTAAGAATGAAATTCTTGCTATTGCACCAACACATGATAGTCCTATTATCTATTTGAATTCTCCCAACTACACTATATCGGAGAAGTTTGCTATTATTAGGGATTATATTGATGGGTTGCGTCTTACTACAACACATGATGATTTTGATAAATATAATATGCATGTCACTAGTCCGCGTCGGTGCTATACAAATGGTTTTTAACCACTTTCCGCGATGGCATTTGGAACCGTCGCCAAGTGAGTGTGTGTGATAGGGTGTCCTTCCCACACGACCCAGAAATCATCGGGGATAGGCCCTCCTGGGACCCAGGCTGGGGCCGTGTGCGATCGGGCGAGGCATCGAAACCCAATCATTTTTTTAGGTATGTACATCCCACACGGTAATCCGAGAAAATCATTTCTGTAGGTATGTAGATCCCACACGGTGAATCCCAGAAAAACATTTCCGTTCTTATGTATATCACACACAGTCAATCCAAGGAATATGTTTCCGTTCTTATGTACATCCCACACAGTCAATCTAGGGAAAATGTTTCCGTTCGGATGTACATCCCACATAGTTTTTTGTATACGCTCGTGTGTGAAAGGTGTAACTATCACACACGCTCTGCCTTGGTTAACTATTTGCTTTCATTAACTACATCACACATGATTTGATGTAAAAAACTGTGTGGCATTGGGCTATCCATCACAAGCGCTTTTACTCCCAGAACGTTTGCAAAGTTCCATGACCGTCTGTTATTTTTTTAGTTTTTCATGTAATTTATTATTCTAATTGGAAATTTTGAAATATGAAACGTGCAATTCAAATTCTCAGCACAATGGTTTAATAATGAATCCATAAATAAAATTGCCAGTACAATATGTTCAGTAATTACAGGATTAGGCAGCAATTAACTATGATGAACCACAATATTTAAAGGCGGTAATGGTTAAGAGACAAGTGTAAATCATTTTGATAGCCGTCGGTGTTGAAGAAGCAGAATGCCCATAATGTGGCTTCCTGCATGCCATAGACATGAACCACTTTTGTCCAACCCCTTGTGACGATCGCCCGCCCATCCTTCACCGCCTTCAGGAATACTTCTAGGGCATTATCATGGTGGCATGAATTATATACTTTAACATTGGCTGCCTCCCCTCCGGTCATGTAGTTTGCAAGGTAATCATCAGTAAATAGCTTCAGAAACCACTAAAAAGAGAAAAATATCAGATATTGAGGTCTAAAAGAGTAACTTGTTGTGGGTAGGGGGAAAGGGCAACACATTAGTAACCATTCTAAAGTTCATTGTTGTCTTCGACAAAGTGTAAATAAAGAGCTTAATTCCAATCACCCATTTCTTTCGCCTAACAATCTTTCTTAGTTTCCTCACTTGACGCTTGTTCATGAATATCTCATTGCCCCATACGCAAAAGGGATCGAAGCGTGGATCAGTACCGCTCATATATGTACCTACAAGCAACCAGTAAATGTTAGAAGCTAAACAGAGATTGCACAAATGATGTAAAATACAACTACCTATGTTCTTAAGTACAAATATTTTTTCGATATCTATGAACTACATATGGATGTATATAGAATTATATATATAGTTTAGATTAGAATCTAGAATTCTAGATTCACTCATTTTGCTCCTTATGTAGTCTATATTGGAATCTCTAAAAATACTTATATTTAGGAATAGATGGTGTATAAGACATGGGATGCAGCTAACCTCGACGGCAACCAACAACATCTCCCATTGTAGCCATGTGTAAGTACATGAACTACAAAAAAAAGACACATCCTTGACATTTTGGTCTGAACGAAATTTGTTTCCAGTCATACTTATGACACTTCTACGACAATAATTGTGACAAAACACAGTATCATCATACAAGTGGTGGGGGTCCTACTTCTCTGACAAAAAATCATGACAGAAAATGGGCTTTTCGTCCTGGGCGGTCCGGAGACGTAGCTGCATGACATTCTTTGGGCCATCCATGACGGAAAAAACTGTGGTACAAGCGAGGGCGAGGAAAATATCGGGGTGTACCCGGTTACGGTGGGTGGTCGGGGCCGAGTGATGCGCGTTTCTCTCGTACACGCATGCGTGTGGGTGCGATGTGTTGGGATCTAACTGAACCCAAGCGATTGCACTGCAGGCTACGCGTTACTGAACCCGAGCGATCGATCGATGGCTATTAACTGAACCCGATCGAGCGATCCCTTCGCTACTGCTACTAACTGAAGCCGATCGATGCTGCCTCTGCATGAACAGTGAGCGTTCCTAGGGGGTTTGGATGAACAGTTCCCGGAGGGGTGGCTGAACAGGACCCCATGGTGTTGCCTCTGCATGAACAGGACCACGTTCAATCGAGCCGGTTGGGGCTGCACGAACAGGACCCCGTGGAGGGCTGCATGAACAGGACCACCCCATGGAGGGCTGGATGAACAGTAGACGGTGGAGGGCTGGATGAACAGTAGCCCGTGGAGGGGTGGTTGAACATGAGCCCGTGGAGAGGGGTGGTTGAACAGTAGCCCGTGGAGTAGCACGCAGTGGAGGCTGAACAGTCGCAGCTGGAGGCAGGAGGAGGTCGACGGTGGATGAACTGTAGCCCATGGAGGCCGGAGGGGGTCGACGGTCGAGATGAACAGTATCCCATGGAGTCCCGTTTTAAGGTACACCACACCCCTCCCGATGAACATGACCCCCGTTTCGACCGTAGTGCTCCAACACAAGTCTGTTTCCTCTGTTTTGCGGTACGCCACACCCTCCCGATCAACAGGACCCCCATTTCGATTGTAGGAGGTCTGTTTCCTCCGTTTTGCGGTACGCCAGACCCCTCGCGATGAACAGGATCCCGTTTCGACCGTGGCCCGTCCAACACAAGGCCGTTTCCTCCATTCTGCGGTACGCCAGGCCTCTTTTCCATCGGCTATTCCGTCCAACCCGGTTGGCTCCCACGCTTTCCGTTGCCTCCCGATGAACACAACGCATTCTGTTGCCTCCCCATGAAGACGACGACGACGCAGTTTCTCCGTTGCGACCCAGCCATGTACACGAGCCCTGGCCGTACGTATGCACGAGTAGGCGTTCGAGACCCTGCCCGTATGTACGTACGTGGCCGTATTTTCTTTCTTGCACACTGGCCGTTGTACGTACGTGTACATGCTACGTGCGTGCCTCTGCTACGACACGTGCGTGCCTCTACGTCGACCAGTATGTACGTACACATTCGTGACCAGAATGACAACGCTGCGTACGCTTCGACCAGGTGGGTCCTGACTATCACGCACTTCCTTGCGTGCGAAGATGCAGCTGGTGGGTCCCAGCAGTCAGGGGGGCGAATAGTTTTTTTTTTTGCCGGGACACACTTCCTTGCGTGCGAAGATGTAGCTGGTGGGTCCCAGCAGTCAGGGGAAGCATTTTTTTCGCGAAATACGGTGGCCTGTTCGGTGGGTCCCCGATGTCAGGTGGAGGAATAATTATTTTGCGCGTAATAAGGAGGCACTTCCTTACTACGGCAGTGAACCCAGCTGTCATCCACTCCACGTTCAGTACTCTTCGGATGGAAGTCGTTCCTTGACCATGTTAACCACGCCGCGCCGAGAGCACCAGGGCGGTGGACGACGGCGAGGCCTAGGAAGGTGTGACACCCCGAGACCGGTGTGCCAGGTGTCAGCCAGTTATTCGTCGTCGTTGCCATGTCATCTGCTTGCGTGTTCCATCTTGCCATGTCATCATGTGTGTTGCATCATCAGGTTTTCAAAACTTGCATCCGTCCGAGTCCGCCCGTCCTTTCCGTTTTCTGTTCTGAGCCAGACACACTTGCACGCGCCCGCGGCACCTCCAAATATTTCTTTTATGAGTGGCCGGAAAATATTCTCGGGATGGGATGAAACTTGGCGTGTGGTCTTATTATAGCATAGGTAGACCGCCTGTCAATTTTCGTCGCATTCGGAGCTCGTTTGATAGCCCAACCGTTAAACTATAGCGGCACTATAGCCGGACAAAACGTCGGACGTTTTCGGTCTCTCAAAACCTCCGCGGGCCTCCCTCTCTCTTCTCTTCCCTAAGCCAAGGCCTTCTACACAAACCACTAGGCCTCTCCTAGTCCCTCTTTGCTCCGGTGCCGTCCGATTGC
>LR738711.1:283394240-283413790 GCA_902687465.1 Secale cereale | reverse complement strand
AGCCCTATGCCTATATAAGCTCCTCTCCATGCCATTTTTGGGCATCCTAGCCTTCCCCTACCCTAGAACCCCTCCTCCTTGGGATCCCCACAGCCGCCATCCTCCTCCACCTCAAATTCCGGTGGAAGCCACCTCCGTCCCGCCATGTGGCGCGCAGCCACTGGCCGAGCCGTCCCGCCAGCCTCGTTATGGCCTATCCCGCGCCGCCAAGTGGCCTGAGCCACGTCTCCCCGCCGCCAGCCCACTCCAAGCCCGCCCCCGGGCCGGATCTAGGCCCGCGAGCGCCGCCACCCGAGCCCGCCTCTCCACCTCCTCCCGCGAGCAGATCCGCCGCCTGCGCCTCTAGCCCCGCCGTCGCGCAGCATCGTCGCCGGCGCCTCCAAGCCCCCACGCCTCCCCAGCTCCCTCCACCACCTCGCCTGCGGGCATTGCCTGCACCGCCGCCGCCGGGAGCCCCGCCACCGGCCTCACCAACCTCCGCCTCCGGTCGCTCCTCCCCCGTCACCCTCGCCGCCGATGCAGATCCTCCCCGCTGGCCTCCTCGTCGAGCCCCGCCGATGCTCTCCGTCCGCTCGTGCCGCTCGCCGAAGTGGGCCCTTCGGCCGGATCCGAGCCACCGCCGGCGCCGGCCTCCCGCTTCTCTGGACCGGGCAGGCCTCGATCCGCCGCCGATCCCGTCGCCAAGTCACTGTCGGCTGGGCTCCGCGCCAGCCGCCAGGCCGGACATGTCCACTAGCCGACGGACAATGTCCACCCGTCCCTCGCCCGTGTCACTTCCATGTGGGCCCCGAGCCCCAGGCACCGACGGACACGTCCGCTCCAACCGGACAATGTCCATTCCTCCGGAGGTTGATTTCTTCTAAGTCCCTAAGTTTTGTTATCTGATGCATAATTTGTGATGTTGTAACTTTTTGTGTGCTTATCCAAATTGTGCAAATAATATGTCAAAATGATCGTGGTGATATGCTCTTCACTTTGTTACATTTTGCCATGCTTGTTTGACTTTATCTTGATGCCCTAATCATCGTTGCAAGAGTGCTACTTGTTTAAAACTGCTGTTAGTTGTAAATTTGTTGCATGCTTGTGGTGATGGTAACTTTGTGCATGTTTATCCAAATGAAGCATATGATATGTCCAAATGTTCATTGTGAAGTGCTCTACATGTTGGTTGTTTTAGCATTCATGTTAGGTGTCATATAGCCATGTTAATCTCTGTTGCAAAAGTGCATTTGGCTGTTAAGTGCTGAAACTTGTTAGGAGATGCTGATTTGACTTGCTCATTGCCATTGATGTGTTTGTCTTTCATGCGACATGTCTATATGTTTTAGAAGCACAATCATATGGTATTTGCTGTGGTGCAATTTACTTTCCATGTTATGCCTTGAGGTGACTTAAACAAGCTTGTAAACATGTCATGTTGTTGTTGTTGTTGTTTTATACTAGTGAAAAAACTGCTAAGTCTGGAATCTGTTAAACCTGATGCTATGTTTGCTTGATGCCTCACTCAAATCCAAGCTTGTTTTGGAGTGGACAATGATCATGTCTTGTTGTCCATGTTATCCTCTATCCATCCATGTCCTTTTTCCATATATCGCCTGCTGTAGATTATTTATTTCTTGCTCTCAAGTTGCTATAAATTTACATGTCAGGATTTTATCAGCATGATCAATTTGGTGAAGCTTGTTGTTATTGATCCATGCCTCCTATGGAGTTGCTCCAATGGAGTTGTTTGATGTATGATATTTCTAATACATGTCCATGATCTTTATATACTTAGTGGAGTTGATATGCTTGTTGTTTTGTGCCTCCGAAGGCAGCATCGTGATGATGTTTTTGCCTTCCCAGATTTTGGCTAAGTCTGGATAACTTTATTGTAACTTGCGATGCTTGTTTAATTGTGTTCCAGCAAGCTTTTGGGTGTGTTATAAGGTCATTCTTTATAAGTATCATGTCTACTTCACATCCATGCCTTTTGTTATCATGTTTGGGTGTTGTAGCATATATTTACCTTGCTCCAAAGTTGCTATGTGGCTGTTAACTTCAGCTTTGCATTGTAACTTGGTTTGCTCGTATCTTTTAGCCCGTTGCTCCGTTTTGAGCGTGTCTTATATGAAACTTGTGTGATTTTGCATGTAGAAGCAGAATATCATGTTGTTTACATGTTTGGAGTGTGTTTGCTTGTTGTTTTAATTCATTTTGCATAATTGCCATGCTTGTCTTGTTTTGCTCATATCTTCTAGGCCGTAGCACCGAATTAAACAAACTTTATATGAAACTTGACTAGAATTTCATGTAGATCATCATGCTGCATGTTAACTTGCTGTTTAACAACTTTAACTTAAGGTTTGTTCAGATCTGGACAAATTTCAAATTATGCATATGAGGACTTACCGGATTTGTTATGTGTTGATTTCGGCCTC
The DNA here is from genome assembly GCA_902687465.1 of Secale cereale. NCBI lineage: Eukaryota > Viridiplantae > Streptophyta > Magnoliopsida > Poales > Poaceae > Secale > Secale cereale. The sequence continues at coordinate 283,411,370 of LR738711.1, read as the reverse complement.
ATTTAAACTTGTTGGGTGATGTTGTTCTTGCGTGCTTCATCCCTTGCCATGTCTTGCATCATATAGACTTGTCTTGCATCATACTTGGTTGAGCATCTTGTCATTTCTTGAGTGTGAGTTTACCTTGTTGTGTGCTTTCTTCTCGCTAGTTCTTTTCCGTTGCGATCGTGAGGATTCGTTCAACTCCACATGGTTCGTCTTCGAGGCTTCTTCGTATTCTTCATGGACTCATTCTTCTTCCTTGCGGGATCTCAGGCAAGATGACCATCACCTTGGATACCTTTACTATCATTGCCATGCTTAGTTGTCTCGATGCTATTGTTATATGTCGTGCTACCCATCATTTATGTCAGCCCCTCACCTTGTTGCCATGAAACCTCTAACCTTTGACACCTTCCCAGCAAACCATTGTTTGGCTATGTTACCCACTTGCTCAGCCTCTCTTATAGTGTTGTTAGTTGCAGGTGAAGATGAAGATTGTTCCATGTTGGAACTTGATGTTTTGGGAATATCACAATATCTACTATTATTATTAACACACCTATATACTGGGCATGGGTGGAAGGCTTGGCCTTTTTCTCGGTGTTTTGTTCCACTCATGCCACCTTAGGAGCTGATAAACCGGCGTTATGTTCCTTACACGGTTGGGTATATGGGGACCCCTTGACAGTTCGTCTTTGAATAAAACTCCTCCAACAAGGCCCAACATTGTTTTTAATTTGCCTCATAATAACAACTTAATTAATTAATTAAATTGCATAGGGGGTCGCGTCCCCGAGGATTCTTTCTACATAGCAGGGGGGCAGTGCTGATGGTGTTGGTCCAAAACGGGGGTTCGACGGGGCCGCCACGGGGAAACTCGAGGTATCTCGCTCCCGTAAAATAACCCATCCGGACGTGGCCTGAGACGAGATACGTGCGGCTACTATCAGGGCGTCGGCACGCCGGGAGGTCTTGCTGGACTTGTTTTACCATTGTCGAAATGTCTTGTGCACCGGGATTCTGAGTCTGATCGAGCCTTCCCTAAGATAAGGGGTAATATTATTATTACTTCTGCTGATCGTGAGAGCTTGTGATGGGCTAAGTTGGGAGACCCCTGCATGGTTATGATCTTTCGAAAGCCATGCCTGCGGTTATGTGGCAGATTGGAATTTGTTAATGTCCGGTTTTAGAAAACTTGACAGAGGATCCGAAGTAAAACACACAACTGTGTGAGTAACCGTGACTGTCTCTTTTCACTTTGAGAAGAGAACACGGTGGGGTTATGTTTGACTCGTAGGTAGTTCGGGATCTTTAGCGATCATTACTAGTTTGCGACCGTTTGCGTAGATGCTCATCTTACTCTTGTACTCGTAAGTTAGCCACCATACTTTTGCTTAGTCGCTGCTGCAACCTCACCACTTAACCTCTTACTACCCATTAAGCTTTGCTAGTCTTGTTACCCATGGTTATGGGATTGCTGAGTCCTTGTGGCTCACAGATACTACAACAATAGTTGCAGGTGCAGGTTCCCGATGACTTGACGCGAGAGCGATGTTCTTTGAGTTGGAGTTCTTTCTTCTTTCTTCTTCTTCAGTCTTGGGTTAGGTTCCGAGTCGGCAGCCTGGGATAGCAGATGGATGTCGTTGTGCTTTTCATGTTTGCATCCGTAGTCGGATACCTTGTATTGATGTTGTTGTATTCATGTGACTTGTATGAGATTGTTGTATCCCCATGTATTATGTAATGGTACGATGTAATGATATCCATCTTGCTAAGCGCCCGAAATGCAGCTGTGCCCCAATCACATAATTGTCACGTGATCGGGATAGAATCTCATCTTGGGCCTGACAGAAGGGGACGACGCGGAGCCGGGGAAGACGTGGCAGTGGAAGCCCGCGCGATGAGGAGTTCCAGGGTTCACTGGTTCTGCTGCGGTGTGAGGCTGCCGTCACCGCAAGGCCTAGCTAGCGGTGGGAATAGTAGGGGCAGTGAGGCCTCCGTGGCAGCACAACCGACCACGGGAGGTATGAGCATGCGGCACGACCGGCGCTGCTTAGGGCAGCTGGAGCAAGAAGACCAAAGGTTGAAGAAGCACTTCGGCCGTTGGATGGACATCGTACGGTCACTGGAGCTAGAATCATTCATATTGACTAAGTTGACAAAGCACTCCATCCCTATCAACTTAGTAGGCCCACGAGTCAGCCACCCACCAAGGTGGGTCCCAACTAGCAGGGGGGAGTATTCATTTTTTTGTGCAATAAGGCGACACTTCCGGTGGGTCCGAGCTGACAGTGGGGGAAACATTTTTTCCCAAAATACGGTGGCCCGTCCGGTGGGTCCCAGCAGTCAGGGGGAAACGTTTTTCGCCCAATACGGTGGCCCGTCCGGTGGATCCCTGCTATCAGGTGGAGGAATAATTATTTTCCGCGTAATAAGGAGGCACTTCCTTGCGACTGCCGTGGACCCAGCTGTCAGCCTCTCCACGTATAATACTCTTCCGATGGAAGTCGTTCCTTGACGACGTTGACCATGCCACGCCGAGAGCACCAGGGCGGTGGAGACGGCGAGGCCTAGAAAGGGGATGACGTGGAGCCGGAGAAGACTCGGCAGTGGATGCCCACGCGTAGAGGAGTATGAGGGTTCACTGGTTTGCTACGATGTGAGGCTATCGTCGCCGCAAAATTAGAGGGGGTGTGGGTGAGTAGATGGATGGCCTGGCCAGCAGTGGGAGTAGTAGGTGGTGGTGACGACTCCGCCGCATCGCAGCCGGCCACGGGAGGCAGAATCACGAGGCACGACCGGCGCTGGTTTGGGCGGCTGGAGCAAGAAGACCACAGGTTGAAGAAGCACTACGGCCATTGGATGGACATCATACGGTCACTGGAGCCAGAATCGTGCATATTGACTAAGTTGACAAAGCCCTCCGTCCCCGTCAACTTAGTAGGCCCACAAGTCAGCTAGTAGGGGAGGGTATTCATTTTTTTGTGCGTAATAAGGAGGCACTTCCTTGCATGCGAAGATATAGCTGGTGGGTCCAAGCTATCAATAGCGTTAACGTTTTTTTCACGAAATACAGTGGCCCTTTCGGTGGGTCCCAGATGTCAGGTGGAGGAATCATTATTTTGCGCGTAATAAGGAGGCATTTCCTTGCGTGCGGCCGTGGACCCAGCTGTCAGCCTCTCCACGTACAGTCCACTTCAGATGCATGTCGGTCATTGACCACGTTGACCAGGCCGCACCGAGAGCACCAGGGCGGTGGACGATGGCGAGGCCTTGGAAGGGAACGACATGGAGGCAAGGAAGACTCGGCAGTTGTTTCCCACGCGGAGGGGAGTACGACTGTACGAGGGTTCACTGGTTCGTCTGCCGTCGCCGGAGAATAACAGTAGGTGTGAGTGTGTAGAGGGATGGCTAGGCTAGCGAGGGGAGTACGGTGGAGTGGTGAGGCCTGCGCGGCAGCACAGCCGGCCGCGGAGAGGAGGGAGCAGGCAGTCACGCAAGCACTTGTTTGAGCGGCTGGAGCAGGAAGAGCAGAGATTGAAGAAGCACGACGGCCGTTGGATGGACATCCAATAGTCACTGCTTGTGCGTCAACCTTTTTTTAGGAAAGCCTCAAATCTTTGAAAACATCATACAACCCATCTGCCATTATTTCTAATAATTTGCAGCCCATTTGCTAATTCTTAAGGTTTTTTTGGAGCCCATATTCTTTTGTTAGCATTACAGCCCATATTGTGGCCACGGTTAAAAAATTATACAAAATTTTGTATATTTCGGTGCGGTCTGAACTGTTTTTAATCCCGAAATTTCGTGTCACATTCAAATTGATTTTAAAAATAAATGTATATCAATATAAATCCAACAAATTATCCACTCATAAAAATCAATGCAATTTAAAATCTCGAAATGAATAAAAGAAATTTGAAACTAATTATCCACTCATTACTGATTGGCCATTTTCTCGGCCAGCCGAATGAAGTTCTCCTCGTCTTGAAAGATTTGCAGCCCAACAGGCCTGACAAAGCGACTTACTTGGCAAATCACAAAAAAATTGGGCTGTGGCCATGGACCCAGCTGTCAGCCTCTTCATGTACAGTACTCTTCCGATGGAAGTCGGTCATTGACGACATTCACCACGCCGCGCCGAGCACCAAGGCGGTGGACGATGGCGAGGCCTAGGAAGGGGACGACGCGGAGCCGGGGAAGACGCGACAGTGGATGCCCACGCGGAGAGGAGTACGAGGGTTCACTCGTTCGGCTGCGGTGTGAGGCTGTCATCGCCGTAGAATAATAGGGGGTGTGGGTGAGTGGAGGGATGGCCTGGCCAGCGGTGGGTAGTATGGGGGCAGTGAGGCCTCCGCGGCAGCACAGCTGGCCACGGGTGGCAGGAGCAGGCAACACGACCGGCGCTGCTTTGGCCGGCTGGAGCAAGAAGACCAGAGGTTGAAGAAGCACTAAGGCCGTTGGATGGACATCGTACGGTCACTGGAGCTAGAATCGTTCATATTGGTTAAGTTGACAAAACCCTCCATCCCCGTCAACATAGTAGGCCCACAAGTCAGCCTCCCACCGTGGTGGGTCCCAGCTGGCAGGGGGGTATTCATTTTTTTGTGCACAATAAGGAGGGACTTCCTTGCGTGCGAAGATATAGTTGGTGGGTCCAACCTATCAGTGGAGGGAACCTTTTTTCACGAAATATAGAGGCCCTTCTGGCGGGTCCCAGATGTCAGGTCCAGGAATCATTATTTTGCCCGTAATAAGGAGGAATTTCCTTGTGTGCGGCCGTGGACCCAGCTGTCAGCCTCTCCACGTACAGTCCACTTCCGATGGATGTCGTTCGTTGACCACGCCGTGCCGAGAGCACCATGGGGGTGGATGACGGCGAGGCCTACGAAGGGAACAACATGGAGCCGGGGAAGACATGGCAGTGGCTGCCCACGCGGTGGAGAGTATGAGGGTTGACTGGTTCGGCTTCCGTTGCAGGAAAATAACAGGAGGTGTGGGTGAGTAGAGGGGTAGACAGGCCAGGGATGTGAGTATATGATGGGGCCATGAGGCCTACCCGGCAGTACAGCCGGCCACGGGAGGCGGGAGCAGGTGGTTCCGACGGCGCTAGTTTGGGCGGCTGGGGCAGGAAGATCAGAGACTGAAGAAGCACGATTGTCGTTCGATTGACATCTAACGGTCTGACGCTGGTAGAGTCGATTGTTGACTAAGTTCCTTTTTTGATAAACCTTGTGTACGCATGAACTTAGTAGGCCCACAAGTCAGCCTCCAAATCTATGGCAGACAACATAGAGCCCATTTGCTATTTTTTAATAATTTGCAGCCCATTTGCTAATTCTTAAGTAATTTATTACATCCCATTTTCTGCCCAGGACCACGGTCAAAAAGTTCAACCTTATTTTGCATATTTCGGTGGAGTCGGAACTTGTGAAATCCCGAAATGATAAACATTTTTTAAGAACTTATTGATTTGCCAAAAAAATCGTTTTGTTTTTGTTAGCAAATAAGACGTGGGACAATTGAGTTGGTTTAAGGGAAAACCAATGGTAAAAAAAATTAGCACTGGGAGGGAAAACAACAACAAAAATAAGGATGTAAATATGAAAAGTGAATTGTATGTATTTTCAATATAATGATACATTTATATGAACTAGTAAAACTATAGGTAGAGATTAGAAAACGAATGTAGGGCATGCGTTTCAAGAGGAAAATAGAACTGGGATTTGTGTTTGATTGAGTAAATAAAAGTGCCTGCGGATGTTGTAAGACAAAATATAACTAACGCTGGCGAGCCAGAGGCCAGTGGATACCTGCTGGATCTTTGTGCCCCGTTGTCATCATGGGCTAGGCCTGTTAAAAACAAAACCAAGCCTAGGCAGTCTATAGCCAGTTGAAACTTGCTCGACCTGAGAAAACAATATACGTGCTCAATAAACGAGAGAATTCTGCATGTACAGACAGATAACTGGGATGCAGCAGGGATATTTTTTTTCATCATGATAATAAGAGCATGCACTTGGTTAATTTTTTTTGTAGAACTAGGAATTCAAACGGCAGGTGCTTATGCTACCCATCAAATAAAAATCAGGTGCCTGAAAATTCTTTTCGAAACAAATGATTCAACTTTATATCCACGTCGACCCTCGGCATGATGGTTGGAAGAAAATGCCAAGTTCATAACAAAAGATCATTAACAACAATACCAACTTGCGAACGACAAGGTAGTACAAGTACCAATACCAAACTAACTTATAATCTTTTTACTCCTGGCCCTAGTGTTCGTCTGGTAGAAAATCTTGCATAGGACCAGCTCCCACTCCGTCTCTTGCTCCAGGTCCCCGAGGTGGTACTAGTGCATCACCCAGTTGGTCCTCTGCTGGTCTAAGTTCTTGTTGGTGTGCATCACCAGAACCTTTTTGCAGCCCGTCTGCCGGTCGTTGACCATCACCGGCAAGGTATTGCCGGTGTTGTGCTACATCGCGTGCATGCTGCACTCCGACTGTATCTTGCCATGCGTCCACATGCCGCTTCTGAACGCCCTTGAATTGCGCTGGAAGAAATGCTTGCTTAGGCCACTCAGTGTGGTACCTGCAGTATTGTCGAATACAGGTTTTAGTGTATGTAGTTGGCATTTTCATAACATCTTCGGCATGTTGCAGTCACTTGTTTCACTTTTTATTAACTGTCAAATTGTAATTGCTTCACCAGGTATGCGTCTATAAAGAAAAATAGAGCTATAAACAAAGGAATATGTTTGTGCAAGTAGACGGTCGATTGGTGTCTTACCTGGAAGTTTCTCATGATGGGTGTAGCATATGCCGTGATCGCTGTCGATGGTTGGATGAACAAATCCATGAGAGGGTGAGATCTCGCGCTGTCAGCACTCACATTGGCCTCAAGGTGCTCGATCCGCTCCTGACCCGTGGGATCGAACTTGACGCCAGCCTGCAGCATCGGCCAATCATTCTTCGACTTGCATGGGTTAATTCCAGTTATATGGTACTCAATGTATGATCAATCGACTGTTTTAAGTGAATGATGAAAGATTTCGACAGATAAGTGGTACTCAAAATCTGAAGTCCAGAATACCCGAACACGCCGCCGGGATTCTTGTGTCACCTCACGCACAACGTGTTGTCACGTCAAATCAATGTGTGGACATGATGAATAATTTGACCGACGTATACTAGTACTGCTACTGTACTGCTTACTAGTGGTATTTAGTGTCACATTTTAACCATAGGTTTAACTAATAAGTACGCACTTGAAGCCTAAGTGATATATATATACTGCACATCATCACCATCATCATTATCAGTACATCCTGCGCAGGTGAGTTAGGATGCACTTGATCCCAGAAAGCTATCTATCCTTCAAACCAGAGGAGTGCTTCAAACTAACAACAGTACATAATATCCAACAAAAGAGGGTCGTGCTACAGCATTAGAATACATGGCTCAGTCTACATGTCAGTACGAATCAAATTGTGCATATTTGATGTTGGCATGAACCACATCGCCGCATGTTGGGTTTGCAAAAGCCAGCCATCGCATGGAAGCTTGATGCCTTTCACACACTGAAGATTATCTGGCAACAAGCTGTGTCGACGAATCTCTGGATATGGTGATTCATGAAACCCAGGATGTGTAAACATAGCCCCCCTGGCGAATGGAAGTTGCATAGCACGGTAATCATCGCCGGTGATATGATCGATGATTGGTTGGATGATTGGATAATTGATCCCGAGGAACATGGAGTGGTTGCCAAGGTTGTAAGCCCGCCTCCAGTTGAATACGCCTGGCCCAACGGAGTTGGGAACTTTCTTGAACACGAAGCAGCCATAGCCATCAATGTCACGAATGCCCCAAGCATTATACTGGATGCGGTTTGATGAAATGGTTTGGTCAATTTGGTACGTGCAAATGAGCATCAAATGACCACCGTCAGCTGAACGAGCGATAAACCACCACCCATCGGCTGGTATGATTCCAGGTCCTGGAATCATGAAGGCCAGCGCATTTGCGTCTGCTGCAACAATTGAAATTGGAGACCAAAAGGACAAAAATAAACAATCATGTTCAGAGTATGTGTAGAATTAAGATTATTATAACAGTGACACATATCATAGACATAGAATTGCAATGCCGTGGTCATAATCATACCCCAAGTAAAAAAATAAGCCAATGGCTTTCATATTCTAGAAATATATCATGGTTCAAACATCATGTAACATTGAGAGGAAAACTGATCTGACAGGGCCTACTCATATTCTACCATAGCACTTACTACAGTTATCATATCAACTCTAAGCAATAACATCTGTTGTTATAAGAATCCTGGAAATGAGAGTAACATATAGCAATCATGAGGTTATACTCATAATATCTATTCTAACAATCATTAGATACCAATTTTTCTCATATAAACTCTAACAATAACAAGTGTGGTCATAAAGATCTAGGAAATGAGAGGAACATATAGCAATGATGTGGTTATAGACATACTATATATTCTAAATTTGTAACAATGAACATGCTGTCGTATTATTAAGGTAAAGATGAGATGAGATAGAACAATTACATGATGATAGATTCCACCAGTATAGGCAGCCAATCTGTGCGTCGACCGCATAAACGATGCCATCGTGCACTATAGCATCAGATAGAAGTGTTAGGTAAAGAGGATCGACGATGAGCCATAACCATATATGGCGACTGGATTCCAGATAGACTAATCCCATGTTGAACACGGCAATGAGCTTGTAATCCATGTAGTCTTCTGATGGTGTGGCACTTCGCAGATTACAACCTTCAGGAAACAGAGGTCGAGCCAAAAGCTCGACGCGTCTCGTGCGTAGTAGGCAGGAGTGTCCAACGGGCCGCGAGGCTCGATGGCGGTGGTATCCAAAGATGGAAGGGTGATCTCTCACTGGGTGTGGATATCCACGAGACACCACGGACTACCGGATTGATGGATGAGGACGATCCAGTTGGCCTTAATGCCCGCCCAGTAGTGGCCGCGCTTGAAGGACAGGTGGACGGGTAGTGGTAGCATGTCGAGGGGCACCACGGCAACCTCCGTAGGATCGTCAAGTCGGTGTCCGGGCCACCTGCGAGGATCGGGCATCAGGAAGCAGGGTGTCTTGAAAAGAGCCAGCCGGTTGCAGGCGAGTAGACATTACAAAGACACCGAGCATGGGGTTAGACGAACGGTGCTGATTAGGTCCATACGATTACAGATCTGCTCCAAGAGAACATCGGGGAGGGAATTCCAATCGCGGCTCTGCATGTCAGTCGGTTCTGCCATTGGGGTTTTCGGTGCATGCGAGCCAGCGGGGAAGTGGATTCGGGCGGGCAAGCGAAGAAGCTTCTCCTTGTGTGGCCGAGTAGTGAGCGGGGGGTTATGGTACGCGCGAGCTACCAAGGAAGATAGCGTGGGCGGGCGAGCAGAGAGCGGGGGGAAATGGTGTGCGGCCGACGATGGGGAAGAGAGGAGGAAGAAGAAGAGAGGAGGAAGAAGAGTGGAAGATGGGGAAGAAAGTGCATTAAATCACAATTCTACTACTACTACTAGGATATACCGTCCTTCGGAGTGTAAATAGTTACACCGATGACATATATGTCTACCACAAGAGGGCCCATATGTTAGTTAATGGAGGACGGAAGCGTGCTCTACTGGCAAACATGATGGCAGTACTGGGTAAGGCTGATTTAGTAACACCAACACGCTGGTTCAGCTTATTAATTAAGTTTACCATCTGCTGCAGCTTGTATTGTCACTTCACTGTGAAGACTAGTTGAATAGTTCTCTCTGACCGAGATGGGGAATAATGGATAGCGAAGACTTCATTTCTACATTATCCCTATGCCTCTACGTTCACTTCACTCATTTTGCTCCGTACGTAGTCACTTGTTGAAGTCTCTAGAAAGACAAATACTCTTTATTTGGGAACAGAGGGAGGATTTTACTCCGTATTTGGGAACAGAGGGAGGATTTTACTTCGTATTTGGGAACAAAGGGAGTATCACCATATGAAGGGAACAGAGGAAGCTTGAAATATGAACATGTCAATGGGAGGGAGTAAGCCCCATGCATGCATGCATGCATGCAACATGCAACACTCACACGTACACATGGACGCACGCAACACTCACGCACCCATGCAACACACACGCTCATGCTCAAGTGCTCAACCTACTCCCTACGTCTATGAAAGACTGTACATTTAGAGATTTACACATTGACCAGGGCACAATTAATGCCCAAAAGTAGTAGACTTGTGTGTGCATGCGACCATTGAGAGAAGAAGATTAAATGAAGGTCGTTGCATGCTGTAGTTAAGGATAGACATGAAGCCTATACCTAGAGAAAAAGTTGGTGCATTAGTCAATCAATATCGATTTAGATTAACGGCTAAATGCATTGGAAATGTAGATGTACTACACTCTTTGTTTTTTAGCTGATTTCTTTGCTCTACTTACTGAAAGGTGGGACCTAGAAACCAGGTGACAATTTAACTAGTCAACAAAGTGCCACGTCGACTATGTGGCCAGTCAGTAGGGTGCAATACAGTGCTCTAAGATGAGCTAGTGATCGTATAATCACAACGAAACTATATATAGTAACCGTTAAGAGCGTATTGTTACATGCGTTGACCGCCAGTGTATTTTTCTCGTTTCAAATTAATCCATATTAACCGGAAAGGATGCAGTATGGACTAGTACTAGTACTGCGTTGATGTGTCCCGTCAACTCGCAGAACGAGGAGAAGCTTGCTTACTACACCTCTACCTCGCCCACGCGCGCGGTGGTTCGTAGAACAAGGAGAGGGTTTTGACTACATCGCCCTCTCCCTCGCCCTCGCCCTCGTAGTAGATGTGCAGCAGTTCAATCGGTGTCAGATTGCCAGAAGCATAATGTGTACTGTAGTATCATCATTGTTGGACCTTCCGAAGAGGCGAAGCACCAAGTGCAAGGTTCACAAGAGTACGGACTGTTGAACCTCCCGAAGAGGCAAAGAGCCAAGCGCAAGGTTTTATAGGATTTGTCGTCCTAGTAGGAGCGTACTACACGGAGTACAACTATAGCGAACGATGCTACTGTATGATGCTGCCACGTCACGTATATCCAAAGCTGTGCCACCTTTTTTTTCTCAAAGAGCGTGTTGGAGCTCGTGCAACAACCACACAAGTTGCACATACACATAACACATTTACTAGTAATAAATTCTAAAGGACAAATGCCAGTATGCCACACAAGTTCATCTCCAATTCATGTGATAAATTTGTGCACGGCTAGTCTACATATATTCACAGCACTACCGTTCACAATTTACCGTACTCCACTTACACATTATAGATGGGCTACATGTCCTCCTCCAGGTTCCAGTCCCACATGTTCTTCATGCATGGCACGATCCATAGCGGTGGGCAATGGGAATCATTGTCGCAGATTTCTAGTACGGTTCCACACGATGGAGACTCATCCAAGCTGAAGCGACATAAATCAGGGATAGCGTGTCCCAGCATGTCGTGCATCCGCCAGTGTGCACTGAAGACACAACCATGCTTCAAGAAAAGCGAGTACTCTCCAAGAGTGTTCCTCGTCACCCACGTGGCATGACGGGGGTCGAACTTGGCGCCGTTCATCTGGTACACGCGGCATCTTAGATCTGGACACATGGTGACCTACATAGTCAAGGTCCATGCATAATAATGTTGTGCTCAAATATGGCGGTCAGTAATACTGTGCAGCGAATAGTACTACTCCGGTATAGAAGAAATAAAATAACCGACTTATTATATATAGCCACTCTTGGCTACATGGATGTGATAGTAAGACATGGAAAAACAAAAATGGTGGCAGCTAGTGGGTTCAAGTCTTCAAGGGCCTAGCTAGCTATACGCGTCATCCAAGGTAAAAAGTACTCCTACTAGTACGTAAGTAGAGTACTAGTACAACAATGAAAGAGAAGGCGAGAGGATTAAAAAATAGAATACATGGGTAGAAGGTGACGGTCTGATCGTGGTAGATTGTGTGACCATGTTGCACATCAGTGGTACCATGGGTAAGAACTGCTAAGATAGTTGATCCCAATATGCCATAGTCAGATACAAGGTTCCAGGTTAGACCGAATCACGGATGCAAATGCATATCCAGGATCGGCAATCTTATTTTGATCTCGGGATGGCTGGTCCCTGCAAAATAATGGATTACCGTTAGGGAAGCAAATTATGGTTTGTGCATTCCATTTGTAATCTCCCGTATCGTAGGATGGCAACCATATGAAACAAGTCCCCTGGCTTGTCACCGTGAAGATGCAGCCTAGATGGCGCACGGCGGCGTCAAACGTGTAGGTGTACAAATCTGCCACTGCCAACATGCACCAGCAACTGCCGTTAGTGCCTCTTGCATTGATGGCAATCCTTATGTCGAACACCGCTATGAGATAGTAATCGTCGTAGCCGCGTCGCTTTTTCGGCGGGTTCGCAATTGCTATCTTCTTCAATCTCATGTAGGCATCATCATACGTATTCAAGCCCAGCCAGTCCGGAAGGCCGATCCCAATGGTGGAGAATGGGTCTCCCGGAACGACCGCACTGCTATGGATGTTGTGCAAAATGATGGTGGTAACCGGCCGGAGGTATGCAAGCCAATCTTTGTTGGCACCGACCCAGACCTATATATAAAACAGTGGGCAGCGGAGAAATTACGGGATGGAAATGGAATAACTAAGTACTACATTATCAAACTCCATTACTGACCTGCTCATCGGACAAAATATGACTACCTCTCAACGTCGGCAACCCTAGCGGAGTCAACGTGCAACCATGGCCAGGGAGCGGTGGACTGTTCGAAGGATTGTTCCATAGAAGAACCTTCTCCTCGAGGACGCATGGAAGACCAACAAGCATGGCCTGTTCCCAAGCCATTTTAAGCACCGTCTTGAAAAAGTTAGTGCAGGAAGCACCGAGTCTTACGATGGTGAGGACGTCGGAGCGATGTGCGATTTCTCCCAGAGGATCGTCGTCCAAGGTCTCCCAGCCCCGACGAGGAGGAGAACTGCCTAGTGAATCCATGGGAGCAGCGATGAACTGCCTTCTCTTCGGGGGGAGGGGAACTGGCGAGGAGGAGATAAGAGCGTAGTAACCGCAGGGCCTCGTCCCTTCCAACTGTAGCGAAAGGGTGAGGCTATTATTTACTACTAGTACTAGCATTATGAGACGTTATGGGATTGCATTATACTGTAAATAATAGCACTAGTAAGAAATTTTTGGCACTAGCTAGTAGTTTTTGGCGTGGATTAAGAAATTTTGGGTATGTTTTTGCTCTTTTTTGTACACGCCAACTAGTGTAAAAAACATCTTACATTATGTGACGGAGGAGTATGTACTCGTACTGTAGCAGTACTAGTACTGCTTTCTCAACTAGTAGTGCGAGGGTACTACTAGTGCTATGTACTGTACAGTATAGTGCACCAGTTTTGAACTCTTGAATCTCAGGGCCAAGGAGCTACAGTTGGAAGTGGAGGGTACTACTGTTCTCTAGAACCATCGTTGTACTATCAATGCAGGGAAAGTACACCTACGTAGTGGCCTAGTGGGTACTCTCGGTGCTCTATTCAGCCGCTCCTCTCACGTAGCTCGCCTACTCAGGCCCTCCACTATTTATGCCAAAACCGGTGCCAAATTCACTTTTTGAACATTTGGCACTGGTGTCCTACATTGCCCAGTCGATGCCATATAAAAATTTCAGGGCATCGATGCTTCTACTTGCTCCGATGCCATATTTCGTTGAGGCAATAAACAAAGCAGCCACTGTACTTTTGCATGCGAAGCACCACTAGCACCACTAGCGAGACAATGATTTGGGCTGATATATTACTAGTTTAGAGCTAGGTGGGCCAGAGGTGGATGGATGCCAAATCCTTCACGTTGTGGTGCCGGTGCTAAATATTTTTCATTTGGCATCGAAGTGTACATGGCAAACTTTTTAGATTTCTCGCACCGAACACATAGTGGAGGGCCTCAGCCGCTCCTCTCTCACACACACACTAGCAGCCTGTTTATCAGTGACGGTTACTGCGGGGGCAGAACATTTGAGTTACTCAGTACAACGAGACTAGGCTTTTCGCTTCCATTTGTGCATGTGTAATGGATCTCGTCGAACTTTGTTAGTAGTTGATTCTTTATGAATGAGATGAAGCAAAGCTTTTGCCTCCATTTAAAAAAACACACGTCAAGAGGAATTTCTTTTATAGTAGAGCCGATAATGGAGTGAAGTCCATGCGTGCAACGCCACAAGCTACAGAGTAGTAGTAGAGCAATTTACGTACAGAGCCATATTGCACAGTTCCCAATTCCCCGCCAGGCTTTTCCGGCTCCTCGGGCTTAATTGGGAGGCGCTAGTTTAAGTATGCTACTAGCTGATGAGGAAGCTGCAAGCGAGGTGCGGCTAGGGCGAGCCACGAGATGCTGGGAAGGAAAACCCGTTCACGTGGCTAGGCTATCCAGGCACCTAGATTGTGGTGCCGCACGTTCGTTTGACTTCAAAACTCAAACTACCCGTGTAAAATATTGGCTTGCAGCGAAGTTACTATTTCAAAAAAAGGTCATTGTGCATTCGGCCGGGATCGAACCCACAAAACGAGGTATACACTCCTGCGACCACTAGTAGTACTCGTTGGAGTACAACGCAACCTAGAATCGCCTTTTGTCACTAGTAGTGCATTGTTCCTTACAAGAAACCCCTAATACTGCAAGAAACCACTAATAATGCCAAGAAACTACTACCACTTGCGTACGAGGCAGACTTAAGATAAGACTACCTTATCAACCATGTACATGCTCTTACCAACCAGCCCTACCAAGAAACGACTACTCTACAAAGTGCCGTTATAGGCACGTTTCAACCCATGGCCATGTTTGGATACATTTGTTGTCAATCTAACCCTGCCATCCAAACACCACTTTGGTTAGAGTTAGTTCAGGGTTAGAATATAACCTCCGACTTAGAGTATCCAAACAGGGCCCACATCGCCCATTAATTCAGCGCCTTCTATTCGACTGGGCGTTATGACTTGTGGGACCTACATGTCAGTCTGCACAAAAATCCCCGAGTGACCTCCTACCTCCGGCCCATCCACCTAGTCATCCTCGGCCATGGGACGCAGCTACCGCCGCTGGCAGAAGGCGAGGTCAAAACCGCCGACGGTGCGGAGCCCATCTTGCGGCAACCCGGATGCCAGCTCCGTCCGGCGCTCGCGGCCTCTAGCTAGCCAAGATAGCTCCGTCCAACTGCTTGTCTGCAAGGTTTGCTAGCTAGATTGGAACGGCGGCGCGGCGGCTTGCTTGCGGGCGCCTCGCTAAGGCCAGCCATCTGGCTCGAGCGAAGGCCAGCGCGGCGGCTTGCTCGCTCGTGAGTCATGCTCGGTCCAGCCTACCAACCCGTGCGGAGGCCAGCGCAGCGTCTGGCCCGTCCGACAGAGCGGCGGCCAACTCACTCATCACTGGCGCCACCGACGAACACGCAGCAGTACTATTTGAAGTAATGTTCAGGAAAAATAATGATTTGAGGGGGAATAACAGGATAGAAGGTCAGATGTGGGTCCCTCGTGTCAACTATCAAACAAAATGTGTTGGTTTAAGCTGCCTCTTCAGCACGGACGTGTGCGCTGACCCTGTCATATATGGGTTTAAACTAACCTAATCGGTAGGTAGTAGTTTTTGGCGTGGATTAAGAAATTTTGTGTATGTTTTTGCTATTTTTTGTACAATAGATTCTTCCTAGGGCTGGTTGAAAGTGGTAGTTTTTTGTTAAATACTCTACATATTGTAAGTAGGAACGGAAGTTAAGCTTTGGAACCCAGTAAGCAAGGCTACTTACATAGTGCATATGTGTACATGATTGAAAGTAAATATCAACCATGAGTGACAAATATCTTGATGGAAAACTCGAAACTATGGAATACTAGGGAAAAAATTTGCATGGTTGGAAATACTAGCAATGTTCATGTGTGTTGCAACGAATCATAATTAGAATAATACTTATTCACAAACTTGATACAAAACATTCTAATTTTGATATACATATATCACTAGAGATATATTTTGTTTCAATTAGAATATATTCCTAGGGCTGTTTTGGTGAGGTCAGAGAGGGATGTGGTCGGTTTTAAGATACTAATTATGGGTTTTTCTACAAATTGGTAGACAAGTGGGATGTTTGTAAGAAAAGGCAACAACTTACCTCACAATCGTTAGATGTAGATATAATGGTCACAAACAACGGATTGTAGACACACCATCATCACCAACTTAGTGTTCTGTAGGAGTACTAGCAAGATCCGTGTATTGCACGGAACATCAAGATGCATTTTTTTATAAAAATACTCGTTGTGATTGACCCACGCAGGAGTAATCCCATGTGTAAAAACTAATGATATCTTGAGAACTAGGAGATAAGGTGAAGAGCAGTGGGGCGCGGTGGTGATTGGTGGTCAGACTGAGCGGAGGCATGGGGATTGACGACGCCGGCAGCGGCCACCAGGCTAGTTTGTTCCAGAGGCTCCGTTCTTAATTGCTCAACAATGAGGTTGTTGGAGACAAGGATGAACGAGGGAAGGCCTTGTCTACAAATGTGGAGAGGGATGTGGGTGTCTTTTAGTTTAACTTCCATCAGTCAGATATAGATCGGACGATCTATATTGCAAGATGGCACGCGTACCATCATCACCAACTCGGTTTTTTATAAGAGAAGAAATATAAGTATGGAGATACAAACGTATTATCGATACTTGTTTCCGTAAACTAGCATCTACATTCTATTTAATGCCTCAGCATGTGAGGCCTTAGCACAATGACTTCTCGACTGTTTAAAACAAAGGTTTTCCCGTCGCTGATAAGGAGGGGGTGACGGCGGCGTGCTTTTTGGCTTGCTCTAGTCCTAGTAGTCATACTAGGTGGTCTAAGCACGTGTAGATTTATTCTTTTTCACGTCTCATGTTTGCCGTACTAGCATGACTGTTGATGATTAGATGGTAAGTTATTCACGGGGAAACCTTTGTTGAGCGTGTTTGCGAGAGAGAGAGAGAGAGAGAGAGAGAGAGAGAGAGAGAGAGAGAGAGAGAGAGAGAGAGAGAGAG
>LR738711.1:283299825-283394062 GCA_902687465.1 Secale cereale | reverse complement strand
AGAGTGCGTGTGTGATATGTCTAGAGACTAAGGCAATGATAACATATTCTTTGTGTCTATTTGTGTGGAGGATAGAGAGAGACATGTACATGGGGCTTTTCGTTGTGTTACATGGAGACACATATACATAATTAGAGAGTGAGTGTGCGAGATACACATGCGGACATGGGGAGAGATGAGGATCCAGATTAATGGGTGTTTGTGCGCGCGTTTTTGTGTGAGAGGGAGTGTCTGTATGTGGAGTAGAGAGACCACTAATGATGTAAACCTAGTATAATGGAAGGGGGAATGGTATCACATGGGTAGTAGAGGGATAGCATGGGTGCGGGCGGGGGAGCAGACTATTTGGAAGAGACATCGATTGTGTGTGGGAGAGGGGTGTGAGAGCGAGAGAGAGAGAGAGAGAGAGAGAGAGACAGAGAGAGAGAGAGAGCGACGGAAAGAGAGAGAGAGAGAAAGAGAGGGGGCAAGAGAGAGAGAGCTAGCGACGGAGAGAGAGAGAAAGAGAGGGGCGAGAGAGGGGGCGTTTGTGTCCATAAATGGCATATAGATAGGGAGACAATGTTGATGCTGTTTGAAATTGGCCTATGTACGGAGACACAAGGGAAGCGAGTCATCGTGTGTGTGATAGGGACTTCATGAGAGATCTAGAATAGATGGTGTAGAGAACAATGTGCGAGATCGAGAACGATGATACATTAAGGAGCTATGGAAAGAGTCACGACATATATGTATACAGGGAGAAGGTGGGGTGGGTCCGCATGTGGGAGAGATAGAAAGAGGAGAGTGGTGCACAAGGAGACAAAGTGTGCTTGTTTTGCAGTGGGGGTTGTGTGTGAGGTGAGTGTGCGAGAACCACATAACTAGGGAGATAGACGTTTGGGGGCGACGTTTTGTGTGTATGGGAAAGATACACTCTACATAGTGCGTGTGCTTGGGAAAGAGAGATGCCGGGTGACCTAGCTAGAGAGTGGGGGAAGAGATGTGTGCATGCCCAAGAGACAAAGTGATAGAGACCTATATTGGAGTCCGGACTTTAGAAGAGAGAGGGGTGTTAATGTGCTCGTGTGTTGGTGTTTGGGGGAGAGAACGACTTCTCTGTGTGTGGAGGGGCGACGAGGGGGGTTGGCTTCAGATAAAGAGTGTGCTGTCTATATTTGAGGGAATTTAGCGTAATTGAAATATACATGGTCAATAGTGTGTGCACTCAAGGTTCATCAATTTGTTTCACAGTTTGGACTATGAGATAACGATACTTTCGAACATGCGTGATATACTTTGATGTACCAGAATTACAAACCTATGATTGGAATTTTGGAATTTGACTCCATCATTAGCTTTTGTAATTCATTTAAACGAAGGTACATTTTTAAGCCTGGATTTCGTGATTTCAAATTCATATATCAAACCTAGAGATATACGCATACAGGCATGTTCAAACTTTATAATCATCCACTTTATTCATACACATACACATTTTTGCTTTTGTCATCATATTTAGGATAAACACATTTGAAATTTCATTTGAATTGGACCATATGATGGTATTTGCTTGTAGTAGCTCAATGATCCATATTTGAATTGAATGGACAATCTAAGTATCGAGTTTGAGACATTGATTTTCAAAACTTGCACTTTTTTTGCATGCAAAACAAACAAATTCTCGGCCATGATATCATAGTCGGCCGTACAAGAGCACAATATAATTTCAGGTGCCAAAAGCTTTCAAACTTCCCACTCACATCGAAATATCTTGCACCCCAAAGTTTAGCCCCGCGATATTCCTGTTTTACCCCTGCAACATGAACGGAAAAGGGATGCTTTGGTAACTCCATTGTTTTCCCCTCTTTGCCCCCAACATTCTTCCCCAGAGCCCCTCCCCAACCCCCCACCCAACCACGGCAAGCCACCAAATCTAGTCCTCCGTCGCACCGGTGGACCACACACCCCGACGGATCTACCTTCCGCACCTTGGAACCCCAACCTGCCAACTCACCACTTCACCGGAGCCGCTTCAGAGACTGGCTTGTACACCACTCCAGATCTCCTTGACCGCCATCATGGTCCACCGCACCAGATCTGCTTAACCGGCGCCCTCGTCCACCACAGTGTAGGCCCTTCACTGACTCCCTCGTCCGTCCCTTCGCTAGCCCTTCATACAAGCCCTCGTCTGCCGCAACAAATCCACCTCACCGAAAGCACAGTACAACGCGCCCGCCGAAGCCTTCGTCCACTGCACCATACCCGCTCCACAGATGCCATATTCAACTCCACCGGCCCTGCTTTACCGACACCGCAGCCTCATCAGGTTATTTCGATCTGTACTCCTTTGGGATTTCTCTTTATCATGCAACTCTTCACTTACCATAGATGAGCTTTCTTATATGTCGATAGGCGCCGCAACTGTAGCACCGGCAACAGCCGGCCCAAACTCAACCGCAACACGAGTACCATCGACAATCCTTAGCTATCAAGTATGCCAACGATACCCATACGCCGCCGAGAATCAGGTACTATTATCCAACGGCCGGCGCCTACGTTCACTTTCTTAGCATAAGCACCGCACCTTTGAATTTCTTTAGGGCATCATTCCGTTCTTCGTGAGACGTGTTATTCTGCTTGCACCTGTAGGGCCATACTTCTGGTAGTGAACATGTTACATGTGCTAAATTACTTACCAGTGCACATATAGTTAATATGCTTTAGTTTTGTCTTAAGTATTATTGTACTTCCTAGATATCACTGCCTACTATTTTACTTCTCGCATGCTATATTTATGATAATGGTGTTGTTCTGATGCCACCTGTTGGTTCCATCAGAATGATTCATGTTCTCCAGGCTTAATTACACATCTGCGAACTAGCATGTGGTTCCGCTGGTTTTTGTTCGTTTTACCCTACATTTCTGATGCTAGCTATTACATCACTGCTACGAGCCTCTGTTCATTACTTTTTTGTGTGTTCTTGATCTTCCCAAGTTGCATGACTATTTTGATGCTTCTATTAATTATGGAGCTGCCAACCCCATCAAGCAAAATATTTGTTCTTTTCGGGCTGGCACCTCGAACAATAATAAAAATAGAGGGAAGCAGATATATTGTCGTGTATGCACACACACCCTTCTTTCATTAGTTTAGATGAACCGTTGATGATCAATTCAAACCAGTGCATGCGATTAAATTTAATTTTACCTAAATAGAGGGTGCAGAATAAACTACAACAAGTAGATTTGCAACCACGAGATGATGGTGATATCTTCAAAGAACATTGCAACAGTAGCGAGGCTTCACAGCAACATATGGTAAGACAGTGTGTTTTAGTACATGTGAAATGTTAGGCGTGTGGGCTGCTTTCTTGGCTTGTGCCCTCAACCGTAATCCTACAGAATAACAAATAGTTCAGTTGTCTGCCTTGCTGTATTGCTTGATTTGAATGCTTGTTTGTTACTTGTTACACTATACCTGAGTTGGCCAATATGTCAGCAGTGCATGTTGTACTATCGTAAAAAAATGCATGCCTAGTTCATTTCAGTCGTTAACTTTTCCTCTGAACTTCATCACAAGACTGTCTTCGTAGTTTATATGAGGCCACACTCTTAAGTGCTTTCTTAGATTATTTCAACTGCTTAGATGCCTTCACAACTTAAATATAGCGGTGGTACACTCCATTTCCAGTTTTCATCTTACCATTTTAATTTCTTTTCGGCTGATGCTGCTTCCAACCATTTAAATATAGCTTGCCATGCTCGGCAATAATTCGTATGTAGTTTACCATGTAAGCTTACTGCATGGATCATGCGATAACTATCTCTTACTTATGTCCAACAGAAACCTTTCAGGATGCCGTTCACACTAGGACACAATGTACAACCCCAAAATCTATTTGTGGAAGCTGTGCGCCATCCATGTTACCAGATGGTAGCGCTTCAGAGGCAACACCGCCGGAGAGCAGCCTGAGCACAGATATTATAGTTCTTGAGGCTCTACTAAAGGTAGAAAGAGATGGTGTGGCTTCCATGAATGAGGTAATTTCAATCTTGAAGCTGGAAATTACGCAATTAGCTGCACGCATTATGCAAGCAACCCAAGAATTGGAAGAAGTAAGAATATTACATTTGAAGACGGAGGAGGTCCTGCTGCTTCTGCTATCTGAAGCCCGGGGTAATCCCAGTTCTTCTTTATATAGCAGTTGAAATTGTCATTAGATTATTGTACTTGCATGTTGTGTCATGTCTCTGAATGCATTATGTTGTAAGACCCCCTATGTTGTCCATGTGTTGTAATGATCCGAATTTTTTAGGCGAGGTAATCCTCAGTACTAGTATGATTGACATAAGGTGAACTGTTTTTCATGTGAGCATATTGTATTGGATGAAATAACTGTTTGACTCAAAGTGTATCCAACCTACTGAATTCGAAGATCATGGCGTTTCTAAATCATAATCATATATAAAGGTGGAATAAATCTTTGTTGTGGTTTTGATGAAATAAATAACAAAACGTAGAATTATCTGTGGATATTTGTAATCGAATAAAAGTTGGATTTGGATTATAGTTGCCAGGGCCCAGGGCAAACATGAATACTAATTCCCCCAAGTTTTGAACGAAGCGTCTAAACACCCAATATCATTTGTGGGCTGCCCGAAGCAAGTGTTTCCGAGATGGAAATTACTATCTACCCTGACACTTGACATCCTTATCGACCGAATTTACACTGTTGTCGATAGGAGTAGACTAGTAACTCCAATCAGACTTGACACGACGGCCTCCGAGCCCATTCAGACACGGTGGGCGCCAAATGTGGGCGGCAAAACACATTTGATTCAAGCTTGTCCGAAAGACATGTGTCTCTCCCTCCATTTCCCCATTTATCCACGGTGGGCGGCAAAACAAACTCTCCTCGTCCGAAATCAATGTAGGCTAATATTTTAAATAGGGACATATGTGTAACTTTTCTCACATGTGACACAACCGCCCTACCTATCAGCCTCGTTCATACACCATAGGCGCCAACCGTGGGCGGAAAAACACCCTCTCCTCGCCTGAAATCGTTACCGGCAAATATTTGGGAGATGCGAGATTACCGTCCTATCCCCAACCGACGTGATGTCCGAAATTTTAAACGGGGGATAAGTTTGTAACTTTGCCACATTTTATACAAGCGCATCCCAAAGTTTGAGACCCCCCTCCATTTCCCCATTCATACACCATCGGTGCCACGACAACCTCCCCACTGCGGCCAGCCTCCTCCGTCCGCCACCCCATCCTCCACCGTGCTAGAGCCGCTACCCCTACCCCGTCGTCCACTGCAAGAGATGGACGTCTCTCATCCATGGTGCCAGACCAGGATCCTTTCATCGCTTCATCTCGCTTCATCGGCGCCGTCGTCCACTTTGTCGTTGCCGCTCCAACGACCGACTTGTCCACGGCAACATGATTTATCCCACAACCCGGCCGTCTGCCATCTAAAGTCTTCTTCCCCACCGCCGACAGCCATCGCACCCGCAGCACCCTCAACGTATCAGCAGGGGCCTACACGGCGTTGCAAGAAAGGTGGTACTCTTCCATATGTGCTTAAGCTATTGATCTCACCCGGAAAATAGATCTTAAATTGTTTACCATACTTTTCTTGTCCGTACCAAATCGTAGTGGCTAGTTGAATGCAAACATTGGTTGCGAAGTAGCTTTGTCTGGTTTGCACCTTCAGATCTGCCATGTCACGGTCACTATACTCGTAAAGCTTATGGTTTTCCCCCTTCATATTCACTACCATCATCATAGGTGCTTCACTGCTTCGTGTCGTGCTAGCACTACTCCTCAAGACCTCAACCCATCAAGCGAAACAACATGCCACTCATAATTCCAAAGCTTACGTGTTGAAATACGAATCTGATATGATGCTCAAATTACTAAAACAGAGAACGTTTAATTGGTCACCTAATGTTCCTATATTTGTTTCGAAAAGCATGTGCGCCACCCACTGGTCCAGTTAGTACCACTTTCCTGATTTTACTCTTGATGCTTAGGGTTTTCCCCTTTTATCTACTCTACTATGATCTGCGGAGGTGCTTTTTGTCATACTAGCATTACTCCACCCTTCAAGCTATTCAACACAACACTCAAAATTTCAAACATTAGTTGTTCAAATATGATTATGATATGATACTGTTATTAGTTAACAGACACATTTAACTGGTTAGCTAAAGGTCCCACTTGAGTTTCCAAATGCATGTCGCGACATATAGAGAGACAGTGGAATTGCATTTCTTTGTCACTTGTTGACTGTACTTTCTTGTCCATACCAAATCTTAGTTGTTATTTCAAAGCAAGTATCGGTTGCTAACTACCCTTTGCGTGGTTTGCAGCTTCGGATCTGCCATCCCACTGCCACGGTCAACACTATACTCATCATGCTTACTGTTTCCCCATTTTATGATGACCACGATCAGCCTACGTGGTTCGTGTTGTAATAGCACTACTCCACCCATCGAGCTAAACAAGCTTAGTTGTACAAATTGAAATATGATATTATGCTGATATTAGTAAAACTGGGAGATGTTTAATTGGTCAGCTAAATGTTCCTACTTTAGTTTCGAAATGCATGTGAGCCACATATGGAGAGACCGGAAGGAATATTATTTCTCTGTGCGCTTTGGTTCATCATGGGTGGCCAACCGACATTATATAGAAAGACTTGTAATATCTTCATTCTGCTTGCTCTTCTGCTCTTCTTCAATATGATCCTCTTCTCTTGCGGTCGACTGGTCAGGTCGAGTTATTCTCCCTTAGTATATTTTGAATCAGTCATGTCAGGTCGGCTTGTTCTTCTTTACTATATGTTGAAGCTGTCATCTGCGAAGTATAATCACTTCTGGAGCTCTCATATTTTGAGTAGTAGGCCATTAATGCACACACCAAATTACAACATGCACGTCACCTCTTAGAAGAATTGCAGAGATAGCACAATGGGGTTTACAGGGAGGAAGTATTGGATTATAATCACTTCTGTATTACAAAGATAATCTCACTTGTTTTTATGTTTTCATGCATGTCAGGTATTGAACATTATCAAAATGAATATGAGAATGGGCGCACGAGAGGAATATTGCCGAACAATCCACTGGCTAACAAACTTGGCATGGTGGAGGATGGCCTATCTTATTCACCCATCAAGGTGCATGCTCTAAGTTGGCAAGGTTGTATTGGTCGCACATATTTTGCATTTGACCTCTTGCATTACTTCTACTTTGTTACACCATCTACTTAGTTTAGCATCATATATGAGTATATGCCTTACCTATCCATTTTCTGTACCTATTCCATGTGTCGTCAGACTATGTTTTTCCAGTCAAATGTTGTTCTTTCATAATAGATGTCCAAAAGGAAGAGGATGATTGCAGATCCTCAAGGAGTACAAACTAGGTATTTGGAAAAGGTAGTGATACCTGTTAAATTAGATAGATCAGCAGCCACAGAAAACACAAGCCCAACTGTAACAGACTTTACCCCTACTCCAGTGGTCAAACCCCTATTAGAACTGCTGATAACCCAGCGTCACGTACTGTCTATGATATCAATTCAAAATTTGAACTCCTAAATTTCTGCATGTGCCTTACCTTCTCTCTTGTATGAAAACTAATTTCGGATGAATCTCCTTGATCAAAGGATAATAGGATCTCATGACAATACTGGGCTCTGCATTGCTCTTGTCAGTACATCTTGCCCTTTGTCGGCATACTTACACTCATTGATGTTTGATTATGTAGCATCACTGTAAATGTTCGCTTCTTTATCCTCCCTTTGCTTGAAATTATAAGATCTATATTTACTCTTAGACGAATGTAGAATTAACACAATGGTTATGAAGTTTTGGATTGCTCATGTAAGTAATTGTTGTCATGTACTCCCTCCGTATCGAATTAATTATTGATCAATTGGATGTATTTAGAACTTAATAATGCTAGATACATCAATTTGAGTGACAACTAATAACGGACGGTGGTGGTATTACAGTACATGCATCGCGAGATAGTTAATTGTCTAGCATTACTCTGCATCTTATCTGCCCTGCCCTCCACTTTCGCCAAATTATCATATCTACATTTACTCTTGCCAAAATGTTGAATAAAGCCAATGCCACTGCACACGTTGATGTATGCATTCCTCTCGCCAGTACCTTTTGCCTTGTAACGCTGTACTTAATTAATTGCTATTTGATTATGTATCATCAGTCTGCACCTGAGCTTCATTATCCTCTATTTCTTCCAATATTATTTGATCTATATTTACTCTTTGCAAAATGTAGAATAATGGCAACGCTTATAAAGAATTTTCTTTGGGGAATTATTTGAATTATCTTTCCATCAACAAGGAGAAGGGCTTTGTCCTGCCCGTGTTAACATGTAACATAAGTTCATCCTTCTCAAGCCTTCAACTTTGTTCTAGTATAGATTTGGATAGGCATCATTTCCTCCACTACTGTTTACATCTGACTGGATGTTTGCAACAACTAGCAGTTTTAAATTGTAGTTGTAAAAACATGTTCCTTATGCAGAACAGATCCATTTATTTGCTTATATAATTGTGAAACTTGTTACGTGTCTCCTTGTTTCTCTTTCAGAGTCGTATCTCTTATGCCAGGCAGAACTTTAGGAAAGATAGTGAGCCAAACCATCTTGAGGACAGCGAGATGACCCCAAGGTCATGTCTTGATGAAGACAACGAGTTTAAGCTACTCACCAGCAGGTGTGAGACAACCTCTGTGCAGTCCCTGCCTCAATCAGTTCGACTTCTTCAGTCTTAACTTAAAGCGGAAAGGCTTGCTTCAGCTCAGCTCCGACTTGAAGTCAAATATGTAAGGAAGATGTCAGGGGACTGCCTTGCGCACTATGGTGCCATACAGCTAGGGATGAAGCATCTATCGTTGACACAACTGAGGTCTCATCGGCTTGTTCGGCTGCTTGCGGGGCTCGAGCTTGCCAGGTCTAGTGACTTCTGAAGTGCTCTCAGTTTTGTATATTCTTTTATCAGTGCATTTATATGCACTGGTGGTGACCTTTGATGCCCAGTGTATGTAATCCGCGGTCATGTTTCGCTTTATTATCACCGGTAGCGAACTTTGATTCCCAGTGGATGTAATATGCCGTAATTTCTTTGTTGTATAGTCTAGGTTTATTCTTTGGTCGGTATGCTATAATTTAGGCAGGAAGGTTAAGTGGATCTCAGTGTTGTCGGTCTTCAGGCCGGCCCGTTACTCATATGGGCCAAAACGTGGGCCTATAATCATCTTGGGCCATTAGCAGGTCTAAATCTATAGTAGTTTCCCGCCTTTAACAGGCCATGGGCTACATATTTACTGTAGTGACACTGGGCTTCCTACAGGCCGTAGAAACAATGGGCCTTCTACGGTCCGTAGAAAAAATGGGCCTTCTACGGGGCATAGATATAATGGGCCTTCTACGGTCCGTATCATCAATGGGCCTTAGACGGGCCGTATGATCGATTGGCCAAAAACAGACCGCATTATGGCCGTAAATGGGCTAGAGTTGGAGTCGTTCTTTCATGGGCCGACCATAACGGGCCGTTGTTAATAGGCCGTATTTGATGACGCTATGAAAATGGCCCAACGTATTAACGGGCCACAAACGGGCCGACTGTAACCACGGCCTGAATTTGGCCCACAAGCAGAAAATGGCAGTAATGGGCCGTAAGTAACCGAATGCTGGAAATGAGCCCACAAATAAATGGGCCCTGAGAAGGCCGAAAGATAACATGGGCTGCAAACGACCCAATGGATTAATGGGCAGTTAATGGTTATAAAGTGATATATTGTTCATTACGGGCCAGTTTCATCACGGGCCGTTAATGGGCCAAGAATAAATGGGCTCTGAGGAGGCCGAAAGATAACATGGGCTGCAAACGGCCCAATGGATTAATGGGCTGTTAATGGGGTACAAAGTGATACACTATTCATCACGGGCCAGTTTCACCACGGGCCGTTAATGGGCCAAGAGTTACAAAAGGGCCTCATATGGGCCGAAAGACATCATGGGCCATACATGGGCCGGAACTTAAAATGGGCTGGAATCATATTGGACGGCCCAGATGATGCTACTGGGCCTAATTCGGATAGGTCGTAACGGGCCCTAGGTTAGCGGGATGTAAATGGGCTATATGCGAACAGTCCATTAACAGGCTTTCCGTGGGCCGGCGCCGGCCCGCCACCTTTTGACCAAGTCAAACGGGCCGACCTTTTCACAAGAATGGGCCTCTGTTGGGCTGTGCCACGTGTCGACGTATCATAGTCGCTTTGGGTCCAATGAGAGGATGACATCTGTCCCAACGGTGAGCTGACACGTATTTCCTCCAGCCAATGATGATTTTACACGTGGAAAATCCCCATTGGTCGGGGCTGTTAACGGGTTAACAGATCCAAAACCGGACCGGATAGCTTAACGACGCTCCGTTACGGTGGATGCCACGTGTCGGTCACCCATGACGAAAGCACTTGTGTGACGCGCGATTTATCGTCATGGAAGTGGGCACTTCCGTGATGATAATTTTGGTAATGTCATGGAACACTTCGACGACAGCACAGGTATGACTATCTTGATTCTGTCATAAATTTGTCATGGATGTACATGCATGACAGAAAACATGACCTACTGTGACAAACACGTATCATCACGGAAGTGTATTTTTTTGTAGTGATGGAAAGCCAATGTTAACTACAATAGGGTTAACATCCACCAAAAATAGCAAATGGTAATGAAACAGCAGCATCTGCAGTGATATCTTCATTTCGAAAGAATAACATGGTAGCAAAGGGCCGAATTAAAAAATGGATACAACTGTTAATTGCAACATGCTTAACAACATCCTAATTCATGTTTTGTAAGTTTGTAGCCATTGAAAAACAACTATTTAAGAATGGATACAACTGTTAATTGCAACATGCTCAATGGCCACTGAAACCAGTACTGATAAGAATGCAATTGGTAAAGTTAAACATCACAGGGCAGGTGCTACCAGAGCAGATAATGGCCCAGTTGTCTATAAAAAGGTAGGGAAAATAGCTCAAACATGTTAGGCATGTTTACTACAACATGCTTAATACATCAATAGTACAAAATATAGCCATTAATTGCAACTGGTATTGGTAAGATTGAATTGGTGGGTACATACTTGGTAAGTCCTGAGAGGTAGTTGTTGGGGCACTTCATCTTGGCCAGAGCCCGCCCAAAGTCAGCGGCGGCGGAGGCGAGCTTCCTCCAGGTCGAAGCGTGGATAAGTGCCACTGACATGTGTATCTACAGTCAACCAGTAAATGATAGAAGTCAAACTGCAATTGCACAAATGATGTGAAATACTGTAAGACATGGGATGCAGCTAACCTCGAAGGCAAACAAAAGCATCGGTCATAATGACCCTACGTAAGTACATGGACAAGCATGTTAAGTACAACAAGGTTAGCATCCACCAAAAATAGCAAATGGGGCACCATATCTAGTATAACTTCATTGCGGAGAGTAGCATGGTAGCAAATGGACAAATTAGAAAATGGATACAACTGTTAATTGCAACAGGCTTAAAACATCCTAAGTCATGTTTTGTTAGTTTGTAGCCATTGAAATACAACTGTTTAAAATGGATTCAACTGTTAATTGCAACAGGCATAATAGGCATTGAAACCGGTATTGATAAAAATGCAATTTGCATAGTTAAACATCACAAAGCAGGTGCTGCCAGAGCAGAGAATGGCCCAGATGTCTATAAAAAAGGTAGGGAAAGTACCAAAAACGTGTTAGGCATGTTTACTAGAACATCCTTAATACATCAACCGTACAGAACATAGACATTAATTGCAAATGGTATTGGTAAGATTGAACTGGTGAGTACATACTTGGTTAGTCCTGAGAGGTAGTTGCCGGGGCACTTCATCTTGGCCAGAGCTCACCCAAAGTCGGCGACGGCGGAGGCGAGCTGTTCCTCCGGGTCGAAGCGTCGATCAGTGCCACTAATGTGTGTACCTACAGGCAACCAGTAAATGGTAGAAGTTAAACTGCAATTACACAAATTATGTGAAATACTGTAAGACATGGGATGTAGCTCACCTCGATGGCAAACAAAAGCATCGGCCGTTATGACCCTGCATAAGTACATGGACAGGCATGTTAAGTACAACAGGGTTAGCATCCACTAAAAATAGCAAATGGGCAGCATCTCTAGTGATATCCTGAGTCATGTATTGTAAGTTTGTTGCTGGTATTGGTGAAATTGAGCTGGACACGGTAATACTTGAACATCACATAGTGTGCAGTACTGAAATAAACAAGGCACGAACATGCTTAATACATCAACCGTACAAAACATAGCCGTTGCAAGTGGTATTGGCAATATTTAGCTAGTCAGATCTTACCTGTTAAGTCCTGGGGGTAGTCGTTAGGGGACTTCATCTGGGCCAGAGCCTGCACCATGTCGGCGGCAGCGGGGGAGGCGAGGTGTTCCTCCGAGTCAACACGCACAGCGGCCATCGCGCCATGGACCGCCATCAGGTCCCGGCGGGGGGGATTTGTAGGCATGAGGATGTTTTGCAGGCGCCATTTAAGCAATCAGGTTGGGGACGTGATAGAGATCGGTGGGTTACCTAACTGGATCCGAGCAGAACGTAGATGTGGTTGAAGTTGTGGTTGCGGCGACGGTGGTTTGAGATGCCGGTAGGGGGAAGCACGATGGGAGGGGGTGGGGGATATTGAGGGGAAGGGGATGTGGTTGGAGGAATAAATTCTGAAATCGCGTGCCTAATGAAAATTTTGGTGCGAAACTTGAACTTGGGCGGGGGAACACACAACGCAGACGAAGTGCGTAAAATACTCGTGTGCGAGAAAACAAATTGGCAGATCCCGTCTCCAAGAAAATGTACACGCGTACTTGATTTTTTCCGATCAATGGTACGCCTGGTTTATTAGGAAATATCGCACAGGTAACTGACTTATGGGTCATTAGCGCAAAAAACACAGACAGGTATGGCATAGGAACCGTGTGTTTTGTGATCTTCAAATGATTAATGCAAAAAAATGCACACGAGCACACAGGCTAATCAACTCTCAAAACCCGCGAAGCATGCTCTTACTGACATTGTACATTAATACTACAAACTTAAAGTACTACTGGTAATTTTCTCTAATACTACAAACTTAAACTACTTCTCACATGTTGCCATCAGGGTATGCTGGCCAGACACCGACGTTCTCCTTCTCGGCCTTGTAGGCGGCAGCCCACCGTGCTTCGATCTCCACCAAGCTCTCCTCACCACGGCGTGCGACCTCTTTTTTCTTGCGGCGACGGTACTCTGTTTTCTTGACTGCTTTCAGCCTTTTCCACTACTTCTGTGCGGCTTTGGCTGCCTCTAGATCCACCACCCATTCGGCCATGGCAGCCTCAAAGTCCGCCCATGTAACTGTCTGGCCACCAACGGCGATGAACTCGGCACGGTGAGATGCCATTGCTTCCTTACCATGTGTGCGGTCGCGGGTGGCGAGGAATGCGGCACGGCAGGATGCCATCACTTCCTTACCAGTTATTGTGCACCGTGGTGCCATGGACGACGCCTAGAGAGAGCTCTGGGACGGAGGGGCTCGACAGCCGTACAGTGTGATGGTATTCAAGAGCTCAACGACAAATGACAACAGAAATTGGCTTCCCTTACAATTTTGCTCATTCATTATCGCGCACGGTTCATCTCTGTCACTTCCTGAAACAGTGTGCGCTGAGCCTATTGTGAGTTGCGTTATGATTGGCCGGAACCCCTGCCACGCGGATAGCGCATGTGCATCGTTGGATGCGCCGCGATCGAACTACAATCCATGTCCCTCACATCACACCCGTGCACTTGTAGCTGGATTGGATTTATATGCGCTAAATGCCTGGAAAATGCACATAATCCCCTAAATATGGTAAATGAGTCTGGAAAAATGCCAAATTTGAACACGGTGATTTGCAGGGTGTATGTTCATCATAGTAAAAGGACTCCATGGCATAGGACGAAGAAAATTTGGATTCCCCTTCAATCTTGGGGATTTCCCTCTAGGAAGCATGGATCTTCCTCGGTGATGGTTCGATTTATGAAGGGCGTGCATGAAGACATAAGCCAAACCTTCTCCAATTTTTACCAAGGCATGGTGAGGTCATACCATGGAACATGCCAGGCATCATGTTTTTTAAGCATTTATTTCATTTTTTTCTGTAGTTGAAAACCCAACAAACAAACATTTGTGGTTGACTATTGCCACACATTTCATTGAAATATCTGTCCATTCCATGTAAAAGGCATGAGAATTTGATAAATGGCATGAGCATGGTTTTCTAGGCCGTTCTTGTGGACCCTTTCATGCATCGATTGTTTGAACTTGAATTATGCGCACTACTGCCTAGGAAATGCACATAATCCCCTATATATGGCAAATGAACCCGGATTAGTGCCAAATTTGAACACGGTGATTTGTGGGTTGTATGTTCATCATAGAAAAAAACTCATGGACAAAGGACAAAGGAAATTTGGACCCCCCCTTCAATCTTCGTGATTTCCCCCTCGAAACCATCAAACTTCCTTGGTGATGGTTCAATTTATGAAAGGCGCGCATTACAACGTACGGAAAACATTATCCAATTTTTACCAGGGCATGGTGAGGCCATACCATGCATGGCACCACGCCAGGCGTCATGTTTTCTAACCATGTGTTTCATTTTTTGTATAGTTGTTAACCGAGTAAACAACGCGTTTATGGTTGACTATTGCCACACATTTCCTTGAAATATCTGCCCATTCCTTGTAAAAGGCATGAGAATGTACTAAATAACACGAGCATGGTTTTCCAGACCATTCTTGTGCACCTTTTCATGCACTGATTGTTCGAATTTGAATTATGACCATTAATGCCTAGAAAATACATATAATCCCCTAAATATGGTAAATGAGCCCAGGAAAATGTCACGTTTGAACATGTTGCATTTGAGGCGGTTTGTTGATCGTTGGAAAAAAATTGAATGACAAATTAGGACGGAAATTTGGATTCCCCTTCAATCTTGTGGATTTCCCCTCTCGAAAACATGGAACTTCCTCGGTGATTGTTCGATTTATGAAGGGCGTGCATGAAGACATAAGCCAAACCTTCTGAAATTTTTACCAGGGCATGGTGAGGTCATACCATGGCAACATGCCAGGTATGATGTTTTTAAGCATTTATTTCATTTTTTCTATAAATGAAAACCCAACAGACAAACATTTGTGGTTGACTGTTGCCACACATTTCATAGAAATATCTATCCATTCCATGTAAAAGGCATGAGAATTCACTAAATGGCACGAGCATGGTTTTCTAGGCCATTCTTGTGGATCCTTTCATGCATCGATTGTTCGAACTTGAATTATGCGCATTAATTCCTAGAAAATGCACATAATCCCCTAAATATGGTAAATGATGAGTTCGGAAAATGTCAAATTTGAACACGTTGCATTTGAGGCGGTATGTTGATCGTTGGAAAAAAACTGAATGACAAACTAGGATGGAAATTTGGATTCCCCTTCAATCTTGGTGATTTCCCTCTCGAAAGCATTGAACTTCCTCAGTGATGGTTCGATTTATAATGGGAGTGCATAACGACATAAATCAAACCTTCTCAGCTTTTAACCAGGGCATGGTGCGGCCATACCATGGCACCATGCCAGTCGTCATGTTTTTCAAGCACATATTTCATTGTTCTATAGTTGATAACCCAGTAAATGACGCGTTTTTGGTTGACTATTGCCATGCATTCCATTGAAATCTCTACCCTTTCCTTGTAAAAGGCTTGAGAAATTACTAAATACCACAAGTATGGTTTTTCCAGACTGCTATTGCGAACCCTTTCATGCACCGATTGTTTGAATTTGAATTACATGCATTAATGCCTACAAAATGCACATAAATCGGGGCACTGTTGATTGCCGGCAAAACATTGAGATACATGGCTTTTAATTTCTAGTAACTCTAAAAATCGTCTGAAATTCATGAAACTTGGCATGCTATCAAGGAGCGGCATCAACATGACGTAGTAAAAAATCTGTCCCATTTGGGGCAGGTTTGGGTGTATGCTTCTCACAAACCAGAGCTTCAAACAACAAGCATGATGGTTTCGGTAGGGAACGCCCCACCTTTGGGGACGAAGCGATATCCATTGCCTCTAATTGCTTTCAAGAATTTTCTCATGTCAGCATTGAACAACTGGAGTGTTGTGTCAATTTTTGTGAATTTTTGGGGTTTGTTTGGACATTTTTATGCATTAACTGAGTTTTCAATGCATTTACGTGCATAATTCAAATTTGAAATACATGCACATGCTCCAGTGCATATAAATTGGTTGAAAATCAAATCTGTGTCCTTATGTGCATGCTTAGGTCCCATGCAAGAAATGGGAATGAAATTCAAACACCAGGGCACCGTTGATTGCCGGCAAAACATTGAGATGCCTGGTTTTTAAATTTTAGTAAATCCAAAACACGTCTGAAATTCGTGAAACTTGGCATGTTATCATGGAGCGGCATCAACATGTTGTGGTAAAAAAATTGTCCCATTTGGGGCACCTTTGGGTATATGCTTCTCACAAACCAGAGCTTCTCACAACAAGCATGATGGTTTCGGTAGGGAACGTCCCACCTTTGGGGACGAAGCGATATCCATTGCCTCTTATTGCTTTCAAAAAATTTCTCGTGTCAACATAGAACAACTTGAGTGTTGTGTCATTTTTTGTGATTTTTCGGGGTTCGTTTGGACATTTTTATGCATTAACTGAATTTTTAATGCATGTATGTGCATAATTAAAATTTGAACTACTTGCACATGCTCCAGTGCATATAAATTGGTTGGAAAAAAATCCGTGTCCTTATGTGCATGCTTAGGTCCCATGCAAGAAATGGGAATGAAATTTAAACATCTCGGCATCGTGGAGCTTGGCATGAAAATCCTGTAAATCCTGTAAATCCTGTAAATCCAAAACATGCCTGAAAATCATGAAGCTTGGCATGGTGTCATGACATGGCACCAAAATGTTGTGGTAATTTTTCATTCCAATTTGCGAAGGCGCACACATTAACATTGAACAAAGTCATTTTAGAACAAGTGTTGTCACGTTACAAATCGGAAACACAAGTATTATTGAAACTGTGGGCGTTCTACTTACCAATTACGTGCCGCCACGCGTCCCCTTTTTTAATGGCTGGGAGGTGCCGTGTGGGGTAGCTATTTGAGTACGGGAGGCGTGTGATCATACCCCTTCACGTGCTCATCGGGAGGAGAGCCCTTTGACCGCTAACTGTTGTGCACCTCCCTCCCAATGTCTCCATTAATGGCGCCCGAGCCCCTATTCTACGACGTGGCTATATGTCTCACTGGACTGAGAGAAAAATGAAAATCTAAAAAAAAAGTTTTGCACGGATCTTGATGTAAGATCCGTCAGACCAATATAGCATCGATGGCAACTTGAAGAAAGCTTAATGAATATAAGGACGATGACAGTGGATAATAATTGTCTTACATATTTAGGAACATATTAAAAAAGCAACATGCAGCAATGCCCGAAATATACAAGGGAAAAAGAAGAAGGAAGACAACGATCTGGCTCGCTGATCTCTACTTTCTGGATGCGTTGCTGCAGGCCGCGGGAACTAGTCTCTACGGCGATCGGCGATGAGCTCTTTCTTGTCCTCAAGATGCTGCTGGAGAGCATCCACGGATTCCTCCAACAGCCTTCTGTGCTCAATGCGCAACATGGCGTTCTCGTCCATAAGTTTCTCGACGATGACGCCGGTCCTCTACAACAAGGTAGTGGTCTCCTCCTGCTGCTCCGCACTTTCGACGATGTTCGCCCTCAGCAGGTCGAGCTCGGCCCAGAGCTTCGCATTGCTCTCATTTAGTTACCTGATGACGCCGGTAGCATGTTCAAAAGAGGCTTTCATGTTGTCCTGAAACCTTGCCCAGCCCGCGAGACATTTTCCCACGCCGCCACGACGGGGTAGGACATCTCTGCTGCATTCGCGGCGCGGCGGGACATGTCTTGTGATTCCGCGGCGTGGCCGGACCAGTCTACTGCATCGACGGTGCGGCGGGACCTCTGTGCTGCTTCGGCGGCACGGCAGGACCTCTGTGCTGCTACGACCACGTGGCAGGATATGCCGGCTACGTTCGCAGCGAGGCGGGACATCTCACGTGCTTCCGCTTCCATGCTCGCATCTCCCTGGTGGCAATCTCTCGACCAATAACTCACGCTGGCCATGGCAGACGCAAGGGAACGATGATGCATGACTTGTTTGTTTTTGTGGATGAGGAGTTGAGGAGGAATGTGCAGTCATCTTGGAGTAGTAGTTTATAACCGAGTACTAATATGCTCCTAAGTGGGAAACCGTTTAGGTTTAGATCGGTGTGAACAGGTTTGCAATTTGGAATGTGACGGGACGCAAACTCAAAATTTACTGGCGGTTATAAGTGCGGCACTATTCTGGAAGGCATAACGTGGGCATGTACGCCTTCTCGGCAGCTTACGTGGCGTTTGCACCATAGGGTGCACCGCAATAGGCAACGTTCGCACAAGTCTTGTTCCAACAACCGTGCACGCTCGTTATTACCATCGCGCATGCTTCTTTTAATTAGAATGTGTGTGCCCGTCTAGCGCACACACGTTGATCTGTCTAAAAGTTTAGTTTGTTGTGGCTAATCGCAAACAGTTCATCCGTGTGAAGTGTATGCCACCAATCGAACACACTTTTTTTGCTAATAATCACAGACACTTTGATCTGGTTGACCCATTTCAGTTATGTTTCCTGATCGCAAACAGTTAATCCTTCTGAAGCGTACGCCCTCAACCGCACACACCTTTATCTAGCTGCCTGTTTCTATTATTCCTCCTCATAAAAAACAGTTCATCCGAGTGAACCGTATGATGTATATCGCACACGCCTTCATCTAGCTGCCGGTTTCTTTTGTTCGTCCTCATCGCAAACAGTTCATTCAACTGAACCGTATGCCCTGCATCACACACGCAACTAAAATATCAGAGAAGTTTGCTGCCGGTCTCTGCCATCGCAAACGTTTTGCACCTTTTTTGACGGTTTTTACACCCCCGTTTGTGATTATGGCATAGCACACAGTTTTGTCGAAGGCTCTCTGATCATAGCGTCGCTTTAGCAGCATACTACTTTGATAATCCTGAGAAAACCCCATTCAACTATATAATGGGAGTAACGTTGGATCAACGTGAATACTTTAGGGATTATCGCTTGACTCAAAAAGGGAAACTGTTATGGGATCAAATTCATATGTTGCATTGGTATGCTCGGCAACTATGCTTGAGATATGATTATACTTTTTGATCTAGGATGATGGCTCCACACCTTCCATTTTCATGCAAATTTAATGATAATGAAACCTTAGCTTCTTATGCTAATGGTAGATATGATTATTATTATGTGGAACGGATAGAAGAATTCATTGCTTTTAAGGGTGCTTATGAAATTGAATCTTTGTTTGAAAAGTGTGAAAATCTTGGTGATGCTATTTACAGACCTGAAAATTATGCTATACTTAAATATTGCTATGATAATTATGAATACAATTCCGATATTGATTTGTTTATTGAGAAAGTCTATGCTGTCCATGAAGAGACTAATATTTTGCAGGAATCTATGGAAGAAGAAATTGATGACACTGTGAGCTCATTGGATGAAAAAGATCAGGAGGAGAGCGAAGAACAAAAGGAGGAAGAGTGGATTAGCTACCCATGCCCACCTTCTAATGAGAGTAACTCTTTATCCCGTACATTGTTTAATTTCCCTTCTTGCTTATCGAAGGATGAATGCTATGATGATAGCTTTGATCCCTTGAATTCGTTTGAAATATCCCTTTTTGATGAAATTGGTGCTTGCTATGCTTGTGGCCAAGATGCCAATATGATTTATGCTTATGAAGATGAACTTGCTATAGTTCCTTATGTTAAGAATGAAATTCTTGCTATTGCACCCACACATGATAGTCCTATTATCCTTTTGAATTCTCCGAACTACATATATCAGAGAAGTTTGCTCTTATTAAGAATTATATTGATGGATTGCGTCTTACTACTACACATGATGATTTTGATAAATATAATATGCATGTGCTTGCTGCTGCTACTTGCAATTATTATGTGAGAGGAACTACATCTCCACCTCTCTATGGTTCCAATACGATAAAATTGCAAGAAATTGTTTATGCTATGTATCGGCCTTTACTATGTGTACATGAATTGTTATTTTATGACATACCGATGCATAGGAAGAGAGTTAGACTTCGTTGTTGCATGATGTATGTTACTTTGTGCTCACTACTAAATCACAAATCATTGTTAATTAAAAATGGCTTCGATATACCTTGGGATCCGGGTGGATTCGTTACTTGAGCACTATATGCCTAGCTTAGTGGCTTTAAAGAAAGTGTTGCTAGGGAGACTGATACCTCCATTTTGCATCATGTTTTCTTACTGTTATTTATGATTTTTTATGCATAATAATGCTTTTTGGAGTAATTCTAATGCCTTTTCTCTCATAATTTGCAAGGTATGCACCAAGAGGGAGAATTCTGACAGCTGGAAATCTGGACCTGAAAAAGCTACGTCAGGCCACCTATTCTGCACAACTCCAAACAAGCTGAAACTTCACAAAGAATTTTTATGGAATATATGAAGATTATTGGACCAAATAAGTACCATAGGGGTGATACGTCCATTCTACATCATGCTTTTATATCAATACTTATGCCTTTTCTCTCTTATTTTACAAGGTTTACATGAAGACGGAGAATGCCGACAGCTGGAATTCTGGGATGGAAAAGGAGCAAATATTAGAGACCTATTCTGCACAACTCAAAAAGTCCTGAAAATCCACGAAAGTCATTTTTGGAATATATTAAAAATATTGGGCGAAGAAAGCACCAGAGGGGGGCCACCCACCTTCCACGAGGGTGGGGGACACGCCCTACCCCCTTGACACGCACCCCTGCCTCGTGGGCCACCTGGAAGCCCCCCAATACCCATCTTCTGGTATAAGGTGTCTTTTGCCCTGGAAAAAAATAAGAAGGAAGCCTTCGGGACGAAGCACCGCCGTCTCGAGGCGGAACCTTGGCGGAACCAATCTAGGGCTCCAGCGGAGCTGTTCTGCCATGGAAACATCCCTCAAGGAAGGGGAAATCATCACCATCCTCATCACTATCGATCATCTCATCAGGAGGGGGTCAATCTCCATCAACATATTCATCAGCACCATCTCATCTCAAACCCTAGTTCATCCCTTGTATCCAATCTTTGTCGTAAAACCTCAGATTGGTACATGTGGGTTGCTAGTAGTGTTGATTACTCCTTGTAGTTGATTCTAGTTGGTTTATTCGATGCAAGATCATATGTTCAGATCCTCTATGCATATTAATACCCCTCTGATTATGAACATGAATATGATTTGTAAGTAGTTACGTTTGTTCCTGAGGACATGGGAGAAGTCTTGCTATAATTAGTCATGTGAATTTGGTATTCGTTCGATATTTTGATGAGGTGTATGTTGTCTTTCCTCTAGTGGTGTTATGTGAATGTCGACTACCAGACACTTCACCATTGTTTGGACCTAGAGGAAGCCATTGGGAAGTAATAAGTAGATGATGGGTTGCTAGAGTGACAGAAGCTTAAACCCTAGTTTATGCGTTGCTTCGTAAGGGGCTGATTTGGATCCATATGTTTCATGCTATGGTTAGGTTTACCTTAATACTTCTTTTGTAGTCGCGGATGCTTGCAATAGGGGTTAATCATAAGTGGGATGCTTGTCCAAGGAAGGGCAGTCCCAAGCACCGGTCCACCCACATATCAAATTATCAAATTAACGAACGTGAATCATATGAGCATGACGAAAAATAGCTTGACGATAATTCCGATGTGTCCTCGGGAGCACTTTTCCTTATATAAGATTTTGTTCAAGCTTTTCCATTGCTAAAAAAGGATTGGGCCATCTTGTTGCACCTTATTTATTTTCATTACTTTTTACTCGTTACAAATTACCTTATCACAAAACTATCTGTTACCGATAATTTCAGTGCTTGCAGAGAATACCTTACTGAAATCAGCATATCATTTCCTTATGCTCCTCGTTGGGTTCGACACTCTTACTTATGGAAAGGACTACGATACATCCCCTATACTTGTGGGTCATCAAGACTCTTTTCTAGCGCCGTTGCCGCTGACTGAAGCGTCTTTGGTAAGTGGAATTTGGTAAGGAAAAATTTATATAGTGTGCTAAAATTTACTGTCACTTGTTACTATGGAAAATAATACTTTGAGGGGCTTGTTCGGGGTATCTTCACCCCGACCAGTAGAGCAAAGAGTTTCTCCTCAACCTACTGAACCAACCGAAAATGTTTACTTCGAAATTCCTTCGGGTATGATAGAGAAACTGCTAGCTAATCCCTTTACAGGAGATGGAACATTGCATCCCGATTTGCACCTAACCTATGTGGATGAAGTTTTTGGATTATTTAAGCTTGCAGGTATGCCTGAGGATGTTATCAAGAAGAAGGTCTTCCCTTTATATTTTAAAGGAAAGGCATTGACTTGGTTTAGGCTATGTGATGATATTGGATCATGGAACTACAACCGATTGAAATTGGAATTCCATCAGAAGTTTTATCCTATGCATCAGGTTCATCGTGATCGTAATTATATATGTAATTTTTGGCCTCGCAAAGGAGAAAGCATCGCTCAAGCTTGGGGAGGATTAAGTCAATGTTATATTCATGCCCCAATCATGAGTTCTCAAGAGAAATTATTATTCAAAAAAATTATGCTCGGCTTTCTCTCAATAATCGCTCCATGCTTGATACTTCTTGTACTGGTTCTTTTATGATGAAGACTATTGAATTCAAATGGGATTTATTGGAAAGAATTAAATGCAACTATGAAGATTGGGATCTCGATGAAGGTAAGGAGTCGGGTATAACGCCTAAGTTTGATTGAGTTAAATCTTTTATGGATACGGATGCTTTTCGTGAATTTAGCACTAAATATGGACTTGACTCTGAGATAGTAGCTTCTTTCTATGAATCATTTTCTACTCATGTTGATATTCCTAAGGAGAAGTGGTTTAAATATCATCCTCCCATTGAAGTAAAAGTAGTTGAACATGTTAAAGTTAAAGAAAATACTATCACTTATAATGTTGATCCTATTGTTCCTGCCGCTTATATTGAGAAACCTCCCTTCCCTGTTAGAATAAAGGATCATGCCAAAGCTTCAACTGTGGTTTGTAAGAGTAATGCTAGAACACCTACACCCTTTGAGCAAATTAAAGTTGAACCTAGTATTGCTATGGTTAAAAATCTTTTGACCGATAATATTGATGGGCATGTTATTTACTTCTGTGATGAAGCTGCTAGGATTGCTAGACCCGATACTAAAAATAAACATAGACTTATTGTAGGAATGCCCGTTATTTCTGTTAAAATAGGAGATCATTGCTATCATGGTTTACGTGATATAGGTTCTAGTGCAAGTGCAATACCTCATTCTTTATACGAAGAAATTATGCACGATATTGCTCCTGCTGAGCTAGAAGGTATTGATGTTACAATTAAGCTTTCCAATAGAGATACTATTTCATCAGTTGGGATTGTTAGAGATGTTGAAGTCTTGTGTGGGAAAGTTAAATATCCTACTGGTTTTCTTGTTCTTGGTTCCCCACAAGATGACTTTTGCCCCATTATATTTGGAAGAGCCTTCTTCAATACTGTTAATGCTAAGATAGACTGCAAAAAGGATATTGTTACTATTGGTTTAGGGGATATGTCTCATGATTTTAACTTTGCTAAATTTCGTAGACAACCCCATGAGAAAGAATTGCCTAGTAAGGTTGAAATTATTGGTCTTGGTTCTATTGTCGTGCCTCCTAACGATCCTTTAGAACAATATTTACTGGACTTTGAAAATGATATGTTTATGAATGAAAGAAGGGAAATAGATGAAGTATTCTTTAAACACGGACCTTTATTAAAACACAACTTGCCTATTGAAATCCTAGGAGATCCTCCTCCACCCAAGGGTGATCCCGTGTTTGTGCTCAAACCATTACCTGATACTCTTAAATATGCTTATCTTGATGAAAAGAAGATATATCCTGTTATTATTAGTGCTAATCTTTCAGAGCAAGAAGAAGAGAAATTATTGAAAACTCTAAAGAAGCATTGTGCTGCTATTGGATATACTCTTGATGATCTTAAGGGCATTGGTCCCACTCTATGCCAACATAAAATAAAATTGGAGAAAGACGCTAAACCGGTTGTTGATCACCAACGACGGTTAAATCCTAAGATGAAAGAAGTGGTAATAAAATAAATACTAGAGCTTCTGGAGGCAGGTATAATTTATGCTGTTCCGGATAGTCTGTGGGTAAGTCATGTCCATTGTGTCCCTAAGAAGGGAGGTATTATTGTTGTTCCTAATGATCAAGATGAATAGATCCGACAAAGAATTGCCACAGGTTATAGGATGGTAATTGATTTCCGCAAATTAAATAAAGATACTAAAAAGGATCATTACCCTTTACCTTTTATTGATCAAATGCTAGAAAGATTATCCAAACACACACATTTTTGCTTTCTAGATGGATATTCTGGTTTCTCCCAAATACCTGTGTCAAAAGAGGATCAAGAAAAAATCACTTTTACTTGCCTTTTCGGTACCCTTGCTTATAGATGTATGCCTTTTGGCTTATGTAATGCACCTACTACCTTTCAAAGATGCATGATGGCTATATTCTCTGATTTTTGTGAAAAGATTGTTGAGGTTTTCATGGATGATTTTTTCCGTTTATGGAACTTCTTTTGATGATTGCTTGAGCAACCTTGATCGAGTTTTGCAGAGATGTGAAGAAACTAATCTTGTCTTCAATTGGGAGAAGTGCCACTTTATGGTTAATGAAGGTATTGTCTTGGGGCATAAAAGTTTTGAAAAAGGTATTGAAGTTGATAAAGCTAAAGTTGATGCTATTGAATATATGTCGTGTCCCAAGTACATCAAAGGTATAAGAAGTTTCCTTGGTCATGCCGGTTCTTATAGGAGGTTCATTAAAGACTACGCAAAAACTTCTGGGCCTCTTACTAATCTCTTACAAAAAGATGTTCCATTTGTCTTTGATGATGATTGTGTAGAAGCATTTGAAATACTTAAGAAAGCCTTGATTTCTGCACCTATTGTCCAGCCACCTGATTGGAATTTACCCTTTGAAATTATGTGTAACTAGTCATCAACCCGTGCGCCTGCACGGGCTAGAAATTAAACTTTGAGAAGAATAAACAATACTAACCGACATCATATATCACTTAGATCAGTAGCATACGTTGACTCCATAGTGTCCTTTCCCACCCGTGCTCTTTCTCTACTTCTCCTCCCAAAATGATAGGTATAAAATTTTACTTCCGTTGAATGGATACGATGATGCTATGCTTTGTGGAGAAAATATAGAGTTTAGTTCCCTTTGAACGGATTGTAAGATCATTTGTGTTATCGTTATAGGTCGGCTAATTTGTGAATATTTGGTGTCTCTAAGGCTGCTAATTTTTTGGCGAATCGTTGCACCTAAAAAGTATATCATGCTTGATGCGATTACGAAAGGAACATATGCTAGTCAAGATTAAAGCATAATCTAACTAAAATATGCCCATAAAGCTCGCAAATTTTCAAGCACAACATCACTCAATAAACTAACTAATGCTAACGGAATCAGATGCATTGAGGTCGTATTGTTCGCCCTACCAATGGTTGTAACAATATTGATTTGGATATGGCATCACTTAGCAGGAACTCTACTTGAGTATTGAAAAG
The DNA here is from genome assembly GCA_902687465.1 of Secale cereale. Classification (NCBI taxonomy): domain Eukaryota; kingdom Viridiplantae; phylum Streptophyta; class Magnoliopsida; order Poales; family Poaceae; genus Secale; species Secale cereale. Next base: position 283,368,144 of record LR738711.1, on the reverse strand, counting down.
TGCCACAATAATTAACTTTATTTCATAAAAAATATATTCTTCCACACATGAGAAGCATAGATTACACCCAGTTTATCAACCTAATATCTTTGGGCATCTAAGTTAAAAAGAAACACAAATCTAAAAGAAGTAATAAGTCCTAAAACATTCAGTTGTCTTATTTATCAAAATGGTTAAAGTAAATGTACCTTGGCAAAATAGTACAATATAGAGCACGCGTTACTTTCCACTTATCTTGCAGGTCGGAAATATATAAGTGCATACTTAGTATTTCCAGTGATTGTTTCAACAAAAAACATGCATGCAAAACTGTAAATAAGAAACAGTGTCCGCATATTATCACATTGCGCAGCTAAGAGTACTATAATGTATAGACATGAACATTACATAGGTTGGGGAACCAGATTTCCTTTTTATTACAATACTGTGTATATAGTTTCATTTTAGTAAAAAGACAAACTCACAAATATTTAACTCATTTAGGTAAGTCGAAGAAAACTTTCTTACGAGCATATGCCTATGTGTCGTACACTTTGTGGCCAATGCAATTTTCAAAGTCAGGAGTAGAAACTTTCATCTAACAAATTTATATAATAAAGTGCAGGAATAATTAGTCCAAAGACAAATATAAGAACACATAATTGTTTTGTGAAGGAAACCATATAATAGCTCAATCTCATAATACAACTCTGAAAATCACAATTGAATTCTCCCCTGGCCGTCAGTAAACCCACTCGAGTGAACATATATTTCCAGAAAATGCCATATTTCGTGGTAGTAGGGAGATAAAACCCACAGAGTGACAAATCAAGTCAATACCTTTAGAAGTGGAGACTCATGTGACCTGTGAGGGCAGAAGTGGAAGTAACTAAAATAATGTAAAGCTTTGAGATAAATGATTCTAAATCCAATTCGTCATCACCATACAATTATTTTCTAGCATTAGTTTGTTGACATGCATTCTTATTTAGTGTTTCAAGTGTAGGTTCTACATAACTCATTTTTATAAATGTGAAATCACTAAAAAGGACACTTTTAATAGGTCATGACAGAAAATACCTTTCTATATTTTTAGGAGGTGGAAGCTTTAATTCTATGTATGTTGTAACTATGACTGGACGATCATATCTACTATTCGAAACAATGGTACCCAAATAATATGAGTTTTCTAGTTTCAGTTGGAACAAAATCTCATATGATTGTCTTGCATTGAATAAATGCTGACCTTGAGCCCTTACGCCATATAATAAAAGTAATGATGAAAACAAAAATAGGTATAATTCTAGTACTACATGCATCTAGCTCAATCTTTGCATGCACGAGTGTTATATTAGACATGTAAATGAGAATTCTTTTAGGGTGTATAACTTAAATGCGAAATGTAAGGATAATAGTTGAAGGATAAAAGAGAAAATGTGTGGATTCAGTTTGGTAATAGATTACTTGCCAACGTTGTGAGTTAAGAATAATAGGCTATGAACTGTTTGCGCGGGACACTACACAGTAAGATTGATTACTATGTGCGCTAATGAATAAATTACTTACGTTATATTGTAGAGGCATTGATCGGTGGTCCGGGTCAACAACGATTTTCTTTTCTGGGCCTTGCTGTGCACAGTGATCTCGTCCGAGGCGGAGGCCGAAGTGCAGCTCGGGGTCTCATTGCATGCACGTCGTGCAACCCACATGACCGCATCACGTCCTCCCGCACTCCCGCGTCCGAGGCTGGCGTCATGGAGTAGGGCATGCAGTCCTGCTGGTGCACGCCTCCCTCAACGTCGTCCAATCTGGCGCCTACATAAACCATGGATTCAGTTTCATAACAGATTATTTGTCAACGTTGTGAGGTAATAATTATAGGCTATGACTTGTTGGCATGGGATACAACACAGTGAGATTGATTACTACGTGTGTGAGCTAGTCTACATGTGGAAACAATCAAGGGGCTTTCTTTCGAAGAACATCATCTGCGTACCTCCTAACTCCAGCTTCGTTCAACGCAAGAACCTGCTGTTGCCGGCGAGACGCCGTCACGTTTGTGTGTGAAGCTGCCGGTGGCAGCTCGACGATCCTGATGTGGATTTATGATGCCTTCTTGCCATGTGTGAAGCTGTCGTCATAGGCGATATTGAAACGATGCCGCCGTAGCCGCCCGGATGTCCTCATAGCGCATGAGCAAGCATAATATCTGTCAAAAGCAATTAGATGTGTTTTTTCCATCGTTTTTTTGGAAGGACGTGGATAGATAGGAGTCCATCTCAGGCAAGTCACGTGAAAACAATGAGTCCATCGCATGCAAGGCACACGGGTGGAAAAAGCGAAGCACACATCATCCTACAGCTGTCAAGCAATCATTAGTAAATCTGATGGATGCAAATTTTCTTACCTCTAGGATTAACGTGAAGCTTCATATGGTGCCTCCAATTAGTAAATATAAGATGCTAGTGATTATGTTGTAGGTGCTGTTGTAGGACAAAGAGTTGATAAGAAATTAAATGTTATCCAATATGTTAGTAAAACTCTAGATAGTGCCCAGAGAAATTAGGCTACCACTGAAAAAGTATTTTTAGCAGTTGCATTTGCTTGTGATAAGTTCAGACCTTATATTGTTGAATCTAAAGTAACTGTTCACACTGATCATGCTGCTATTAAATATCTCATGGAAAGGAAATATGCTAAACCTAGACTTATTAGATGGGTTCTCTTGCTACAAGAATTCGATTTGCATATTATTGATAGAAAGGGAGCTGAGAACCCCGTTGCAGACAACTTATCTAGGTTAGAGAATGTTCTTGCTGACCCACTACCTATAGATGATAGCTTTCCTGATAAACAATTAGCTGTCATAAATACTTCTCATACTGCTCCATGGTATGCTGATTATGCTAATTACATTGTTGCTAAATTTATACCACCTAGTTTCACATACCAGCAAAAGAATAAGTTTTTCTATGATTTACGACATTACTTCTAGGATGACCCACATCTTTATAAAGAAGGAGTAGATGGTGTTATTAGACATTGTGTACCTGAGCATGAATAGGAACAGATCCTACACAAGTGTCACTCTGAGGCTTATGGAGGACAACATGCTGGAGATAGAACTGCACATAAGATATTGCAATCCGGCTTTTATTGGCCTACTCTCTTCAAGGATGTCGGTGTACTAAAGTAGGGGTACCTTAGTATCCCGAACTTGTGCACGGGTAGTTGCAGCGTCTCGTGGCGGGGCTCGCTGCGCGACCGCCAAGGCCCACTGTGGTTCCTTTGGAGCCATTCAAGAACAAAGTATTCAAGTTAAGGAAACAAGGCCCCAGCAAGAGGAGCTTGCCGGGAAGGCCACTCAAGGCTCAAGACCACTTCTTGGGCACAAGAGCCTGGCGAGGAGAGTTTGCCCGGAAGGCCAAACATGGCATTTCAGGAGGCTTGCCGCGACACGCCACGCGCCCCGGCAAGGCCCGGAGAGCGACAAGCTTCCGGGCACGACAAGGTAGCAACTGCGGCAAACTTCCACTAGGTACCCGCGCTCCAGCGCATCCATCCACGCGTCGCCGTGGGACCCTTCCGGGCGCACGTGGCGGAAGGCTGTGCAGCCTGGGGTACACGATGGCAAGCCGTGATGACGAGGCCACCGTCGTGGCGGACGGTGGCGCCCTGACGGACGCTTTTTGCACTGCTTGGAGCGACGGTGACGGGCATTTAATGCCCTTGTCCCCTGCCGTCAGAGTTAGGTATAGAGCACTATTCAAACACTGTTCCATCTACCACCCATTTTACGTTTTTACCCTCATCTGCGTTGCCACCTGTCGGTGACCCCTTTGACCTATAAAAGGAGGCCCATGCGCAACGTAGAGGAGGTTCCGATCATCGATCACTCACACGCTCGGTGTTGCTAGCGATCAGTATTGTAGCTCTTCTCGCTCCCGAGCCCAGAACGCAATAGAAACCAAGGCAGGAGTAGGGTTTTACGCCCCCGTGCGGCCCGAACCTGGGTAAACTGCTCGCGTGTTCACCTCGATCTGCTCTTTGTGCATCCTCCGCCCCCTTGCCGTACCGAAAAGGGGCTCTGGTCCCATAGGTGTTCGTGGGCGACCAGTTTCCCCGACATCTTTGGCGCGCCAGGTAGGGGGTGCGTCGAGGTTGTGTGAACCTGATCCGGCGTTCACGCGAGCGAAATCTCCACCAACTTCATCGACATGCCGCCGAAGAAGAAGGCTTCGGAGGCAGCAGGCCCATCCGCGTCGATCCCGCCACCACCGGAGCCAACGGTTGGTGGGGTAGACGCTGGCGGAAGGGCAGACGTCGGTGAGGAAACTCACGGCGCCGCCAAGTCCAAGGACAAGACGGACGACCGGGCGCACTCCAAGACCTCGGCGTCCGTGCATGCACCGCGCCCGTCTCAGGAGGCGTGGGACCGGCAGCGACGCGGTACTCAAGGTACCATACGCTTGCTGGGACAAGGTCAAGCTGGCGGGTCCCGGGGCGCTCAAGGCCAATATGCACACCAGCATGCCGGCACGAGCAAGGCACGGTCGCCGGGACGGGACAATGCTCCTTCTAACGTAGTTAGAAGTCCGAGCGTGTCCCGCTCCTCGCACCGTTCACTGCCGTTACCCTCCACTCCAGCAGAAGCTCTAGCTCGAGCTCAATTGCTCCTCGACTTCCCTCCAGCGGCAGACAAGGCCGACGACTGGAGGGCCACCATACAGAGCCTCATCGCCTTCGCCAACAACGATACTCCGCAACAGCCGACGACATCGCGGCCGCGGCAAGTTAGCCAGGCGCGGGCTGATGGCGACAAGATTGCCGGGGGTGCGACCACCGTGCACTCCCCGCCCCGAAGGCCAAAATCGCCGACTCGTCGGATCAACATCGACGATGATTCCACTGCGTCGTCAGATCCACGAGCTCGCCGCGATCAGCGCCAAGTCCTAGACGACCGACAACAGGAGGACGCTCGAACTCGCATCGAGCATCGAAGAGAAGCGCGGCGACAATCCGACCAGCGCGCTGGGCCCGCAGTCGACATGCACGCGCCCGGAGAACCAGGCGACTTGCCGTACGCGGCGGGTTATCCTGCGTTCACCCGTGAGCTGCGGCAAGTCCAGTGGCCCAGCATGAAGAACTTCAAGCCCGACGTACCCGAGAAGTACGACGACAAAACACATCCGTCGGAGTTCCTCAGCATCTACACCATCGCGGTGCAGGCTGCCGGGGGACGAGACGAGAAGATACTCGCAAACTACTTCACGCTAGTGCTCAAGCCAAACGTCAGATCTTGGCTCATGCACTTGCCGGAGAACTCCATCTATTCTTGGGCCGACCTATGCCATCAATTTGTCGGCGCCTTCACGGGTGGCCACAAGCCCCATGGCCAGGAAAGCGACCTTCACATACTAGCCCAGAAGGAAAGAGAGTCCCTGCGAAAGTATATCCAGAGATTCAGCCACGTCCAGCACAACATCCCAGACGTCCACCCTGCCGCGGTTATCAGCGCGTTCCACCAGAACGTGCGTAACCACAGGATGAGGGAGGAAATGGCGATGTGCAAGATCCGAGACATTAGTGAGCTTTATGCCCTGGCCGACAAGTGCGCACGCGCTGAGGAGGGGAGGAAACTCCCCGAAGAGGATACTCGAGCAGGGGCATCAGATAGTGAGGACGCCGCCCCGGCAAAGAAGAACCGGCGGCGGAACAACAGGAAAAAGAAGAACAAAGAAGTGCTAGTCGTTGACCAGTCCGGCAAGGAGGCCGGCGCCAAGAAAGCCCAGGCTGGCAGCTCCGGCAAGGAGACTGTGGCGGCCGCCGACAAGCAGGACGGCTCCGACAAGCAGTACTGCAAGATCCACCGCACCAAGGGCCACGACCTCCAAAACTGCAAAAGAGTCGAGTACCTCATCGAGCAGCAGAAAGCTGAGTACGAGCGACGCGACAAGGAGAAGGCCCAGGGAGGTGGTGGAGATGTCGGCAAGAAGCGGCCGTTCAACGGCCGGGGAGGACGCCGCGGCAAGGCCAAGCAGCGGCAAGGAGACAGGCCTCCCCGCGGCCGCGATAAGGACGAAGACGAAGACGACGACGAAGACATGGATGATGGAGATAACAGCGAGCAGGAGTTCCAGAAGGCCACGGAAGTTCTCTGCGTCGATGGAGGTGCTTCTCTGCATACTTCCCGCCGCCAACTCAAGCAATGGGTGCGGGAAGTTAATGCAGCAGAGCCACCCGTCGAGTCGCGCAAACTTCTAAAGTGGTCCAGCACGCCCATCATCTTTGACATTGAGGACCACCCTGATCGCACAACTGCGGTCGGGTGCTTGCCGATGTTGGTTTCACCAACTATCCGCAACCTCAAAGTCACCAAGATGCTGATGGACGGCGGGGCCGGCCTGAACTTGATCTCCTCCACTGTGGTCTGGAAACTCCAGATCCCCGACAGCGAGCTCGAAGAAACCGGCACATTCCAAGGGATCAACCCGGGAAGGAGCAAGCCGAAGGGGAAGATCACACTGCCAGTGACATTTGGCGGAGAGCTGAACTTCAGAACCGAGACGATCACCTTTGACGTTGCCGATATTCCATTACCCTACAATGGAATACTTGGCCGTCCAGCGCTCGCCAAGTTCATGGCAGCCTCTCATTATGCTTACAACGTGCTCAAGATGCCAGGCCCGATAAGCGTCATCTCTGTCCCCGGCGACAAGAAGGACGCCCTTATCTGTGCCGACAAGATCTACCGGGATGCAGCAGCCGCAACACATAGTAAGACACTTGCCGCTGAAGCCCCGGGGGGAAGAACAAGACCAAGTCCGGCAAGAGCTCTGGGGCTCACTCCGGCAAACGCACCTCCTCGGAGTGCTGCGCTGCCGTCGAGAACGCACCATCGAGCTCCACCGGCAAGTGCAAGAAGGCAATGACAGCTCCACCAGAGACAAAGAAGGTGTCCGCCAAGGAGGACGGCACTGGTGGTACTTTCACCATCAGTGCCACGCTCGATCCCAAATAGGAAAGCGCGCTCGTTGCTTTCCTGCGGGTGAACGTCGACGTGTTTGCCTGGCAACCGTCTGACATCTCCGGTGTTCCCAGGAAAGTGATTGAGCACAAGCTTGCCATTTGTCCTCACGCGCGGCCTGTCAAGCAGAAGGTTAGAAAACAAGCAGTGGAGCACCAAGAGTTTATTGCTGAAGAAATCAAGAAGTTGGAAGCAGCAGGCCTTGTCAGAAGTGTACTCCATCCCACGTGTCTGGCCAACCCTGTTGTTGTGCGCAAGGCGAATGGGAAGTGGAGGCTTTGTATTGACTTCACCGATGTGAATAAAGCTTGTCCCAAAGATCCATTTCCCTTACCGCGCATTGACCAGATTGTTGACTCCACAGCTGGATGCGAGTTGCTTTCATTTCTTGATGCATATTCAGGATACCACCAGATATTTATGGCTGAAGAAGACGAGGAGAAGACCGCATTCATTACTCCATGTGGCACTTATTGCTTCATACGCATGCCTTTTGGATTGAAGAATGTCGGTTCAACGTTTGCAAGGGTAGTCCATACAGCTTTTGAGCCACAGATACACAGAAATGTAGAAGCTTACATGGATGATATAGTGGTCAAGAGCAAGGACAGGGCTACTCTGATTCAAGATCTAGATGAAACCTTTGCGAATCTGTGCAAGATACAACTCAAGCTCAACCCCGAGAAGTGCGTGTTCGGAGTCCCCTCCGGCAAGCTTCTCGGGTTCTTTGTGTCCCAGAGGGGGATTGAAGCCAACCCAGACAAGATCAAAGCCATCGAGCAGATCGAAGCTTCGAAGCGCGTCAAGGATGTATGAAGGCTTGCCGGCTGCGTGGCTGCTCTCAGCAGGTTCATTTCTAAGTCTGCAGAACGCGCCCTGCCGTTTTTCAAAATCTTGAAAAAGGCAGGTCCAATGAAATGGACTCCAGAAGCGGAGGTAGCGCTGCAAGACTTGAAGAGGTACCTGTCCTCCACTCCAATACTTGTCGCACCTAAGCCACAAGAGAAGTTGCTGCTGTACTTAGCAGCAACCAATCAAGTGGTTAGTGCTACGTTAGTAGCGGAAAGGGAGGCAGATGATGAGCCAACAGCCCCGGCAAGCACGTCCAGCGACAAGCAGGGGGCTTCCCCGACAAGCTCTGGTCCCGACAAGGATGGGCCTGCGCAGATGCAAGAAGAGGTGCGGAAGAAGATGGTGCAGCGCCCAGTTTATTTTGTCAGTTCCCTCTTGCAGGGGGCTAGGTCGAGATACTCCGGGGTGCAGAAGCTGCTTTTCGGCCTTCTCATGGCCTCGAGAAAGCTGCGCCCCTATTTCCAAGCACATGAGATAACAGTGGTCACTCGTTTTCCGTTGAAGAGGGTATTACAAAATCCAGAAGCAACAGGCAGGATTGTCGAGTGGGCACTGGAGCTGTCAAGCTTTGGCCTTAAGTATGAGAGTACTTCAACTATTCAGAGCAGAGCATTGGTAGAGTTCATAGCAGAATGGACGCCAACGCCAGACGAAGAGATTCTAGAGACGAGCATCCCCGCCAAAGAAGCAAGCAAAGAATGGATAATGTACTTTGATGGTGCCTTCTCGCTGCAAGGCACCGGTGCCGGCGTGCTGCTTGTCACGCCCACCGGGGAGCACCTCAAGTACATCGTCCAAATGCACTTTCCCAAGGAGCAAGCAACGAACAATACTGCAGAGTATGAAGGTTTGCTTGCCGGCCTCAGAATCGCAGCGGAACTTGGGATCAAGAAGCTGATTGTGCGGGGTGACTCGCAGTTGGTCGTCCGCCAAGTGAACAAGAGCTACCAGAGTCCATTGATGGAAGCTTACGTCGATGAAGTGAGAAAGCTTGAAGAGCACTTTGAAGGCTTACAGATGGAGCACGTTCCAAGAGCTCAAAACGACATCGCAGATGGCCTGTCAAAGTGTGCTGCACTAAAGCTACCTGTGGAACCGGGGATCTTTGTGCTCAATCTAACTCAACCATCCGTAACACCATCGGCTGGACAAAGTAAGAAGAGAAAGTTGGTTTCTGGTGACTACTTGCCGGCAGAGCTTCCTGAAGCCACCGCCGACAAGGTCCCCAAGATCAATGACAAGATTGCTGAGGAGCAGTCTGCTCCTGCAAGCCCAAGGGTTTGTACAGTTGAAGCAGGCGTTCCCGACAAGCTTTTCCCCGGCAAGCTTGGCGGGGAACGTCAAGCTCCGGCTGAGCCGCAAGTTCTTGCCGTGGAAGCTGACGTTCCCGCAGCAGCACAGATGCCTTTAGTCCTTGTTGCTGAGCCGCAGGCCCCAACATGGGCGCAACAAATTGTCCAGTTCCTTCAAACAGGAGAACTTCCCGAAGAGCCAGAAGAAGCAGAAAGAATAACCCGGTAGTCAAGTATGTATCAGTTTGTCGGCAACGAACAGTACAGAAGAAGACTCAACGGCGTGAAATTGAAGTGTATTCCCCGGGAAGATGGACAGAAGCTATTGGCAGAGATACATGGAGGCATATGTGGTCACCACATTGGCGCAAGAGCACTTGCCGGCAAGGCATTCCGGCAAGGTTTCTTTTGGCCAGAAGCCCTCCAGGGTGCAACTGCACAAGTAACCAAGTGTGAAGCGTGCCAGTTCCATTCCAAACAGATACATCAACCAGCTCAAGATCTCCAGACGATACCTTTGTCCTGGCCATTTTCGGTCTGGGGGCTCGACATCCTCGGCCCCTTTCCCCGTGCAGCCGGGAGCTTTGAGTACTTGTACGTCGCCATCGACAAGTTCACAAAGTGGCCGGAAGTGGAACCAGTGAGAAAGGTGACCGCACAGTCAGCAGTCAAGTTCTTCAGGTCGATTGTTTGCCGTTTCGGAATCCCTAACAGGATCATCACCGACAACGGCACACAATTCACAAGTCGCACCTTCATGCAGTACGTCCAAGACCTTGGCGCCAAGGTCTGCTTCGCTTCTGTCGCTCACCCGAGGAGCAACGGTCAAGCGGAGAGGGCGAACGCTGAAGTGCTGCGCGGACTCAAGACGAGAACTTTCAACAAGCTACGTAAGTGTGGAAGAAACTGGATCGAGGAGCTGCCGCTCGTTCTTTGGTTGATCAGGACGACGCCAAATCGAGCCACTGGACAGACACCCTTTGCTCTTGTCTATGGAGCAGAGGCAGTTCTCGCCACGGAACTCGTATACGGGTCACCTCGAGTGCTCGCTTATGATGAGCTCGAGCAAGAGCAGCTGCGACAAGATGACGCACTGCTCCTTGAGGAAGACCGTCTTCAGGCTGCTCTACGAGTTGCTCGATACCGGCAAGCTTTGCGCCGCTACCATAGCCGCAAAGTTAAAGCCAGAAGTCTCGAGGAAGGCGACCTTGTTCTTCGGTGCGTTCAGTCCGCCAAGAATTCCAACAAGTTGACGCCAAAGTGGGAAGGCCCTTATCGGGTGAAACAAGTCACAAGGCCCGGCGCTGTCCGCCTTGAGACCGAAGAAGGCTTACCGGTGAGCAACTCCTGGAACATTGAGCATCTTCGCAAGTTTTACCCGTAAGGCGCAGTTGTCGTGATCCGCTCCGGCAACCACCATTTGTACGAGTCTTGCCGCTGTTGCATGTAATCCTTTGTACAAAGCCGGGCGCAGACCCCGTGCATCAGTAAAGCTTATGTGCATCGCACAACTCATCATTTCATGCCCTTTTTACTTTCTCGCATGTACTATCTGACGCTTTGTGCAACACATATCCCCGGTAAGCAATAACGAGCCACAAGGCTCCATATCTCTGTTTTCTCTCCTTTATTTTCTCTCAAGCAGAAGAAGTTTCCCTCGCGCACAAGTTTGCCGGGGGGGGGGGAGGAGATAGTGGTATGGACCAAGTGCCGTTCAAGAGAGCCTTGCCTTGCCGGGAAGCGAACGACACAAATGCTAAGTTGCCAAAGTTTGAGCAATCAAAATTTTTTAAGTTATATTCCTTGAACGACCTCGCTTAGTATGGAAAACCTGTGCGCGGAGGAACCAACTCGTGGCTAGCCGCGCCCTTACTTTGTTTCGAGCACGCTCAACGACTTAAGTGTGCCGCGACTAATGTCGCGCCCTTGCTTCGTTTTCGAGTTCGCTCAACAACCTAAGTGTGCTGCGACTAGCTGCGACAAGGTTTCTTGTCGGCAATGGCATTGCCAGCAGGCTGCTGAAGTTCCGCACTCAGCGCTCGCGGCAAGGGTCCCTATGCCGGCAAGTTCCCTAAAAGCATAGGGTAAAAGCATACAAAGCAAGGAATTCAAGTAAAGAAAATAACATTCCGTTAACTACCCAAAATAAAGTTATATTACAAAGCAACTTGTCGCAATGCTAATAAACTATTGTTCATAACGTGGTTGGCAGCGACAAGGAAAGAAGGAAATAAACAAGACTAATCCGTGCGGTCGCCCTCGACCCTCTTGATGCCGCCCACCTTGTTCACGATAGGCGCGACAAGGGCCTTGAGCGCCTCCTGGTCAACGTCCGGCGGCAAGGTCCTGAGGACGTTGGTGAGGTTGAGGCCTGGGTTGCGGTGCACTATCTTCATCAACACCTTCTCGAGGGCCCTCGCGCAGAGCTTGCGCGACTCGTCCGCCAGCTACTTTGGGATCCTTTCCCGGAGCTACTGGAGGGCCGGCGCCACCTCCCTGAAGAACAAACTCAACTTGGCGCTATAAGGGAGATTCTCGTCGGTGGAGTACCCGAGGTGCTCCGCCACTAGCTCTGCCAACTCCTTGTTGACGTCGGCAGCGGCGCCAACAAGACCCTCTGTCCAGTGCTCCACCGTCAGCCTGAAGTTGTTTTGGGAGAGAGCGGCGCTGTCCAACAGTGCCTTCTCGGCCCTGAGGTCCTCCTTCAGTTTCGTCTCCCGCTCTCTTGCGCCGTAGCGTTGTGGCGAGGGTGGACAGCTTCAACTCCATATCGGCGATGGAGTCCTTGGCGACGGCGAGCTCCTTGCCCTTGTCGGAGAGGCGGACCTGCAGCTCGGAGTGGCTGTGGGCGTCCTTCTCCCTCTCGAGCACAAGTGCGGCAACCTTCTCTTCGCTCGTCTTCAAGTTGGCCTCCAGTTGCGCCACCCTCGCCTCCAAGTCCCTCTTGGCGGTCTCGGCAGCCGCAGCAGCATCCTTCGCTTCCTGCAGGGCTCCGCCAAGAGACTATTCACGCGCGGCAAGCTCGTCCTCGTGGCTGTCGAGGTCGACCTTCTGCTGCGTCAGTTCGCCCTCTCGCCGGGACAACTCCTCGGCGGCGAGCCGTTGCTACTCCTCTGCTTCAGCCTTCTCCAGAATGAAGGCTTGACGCGCCTCAGCAAGTTGTTCTCGCTCCTCCGCCAAGGATCGGAGAGCTGCTTGGTTGCTAGCTCGAAGCTCTTCGGCGTGTTTTTCCAAGTCGACGCCCGCCTTGGCGGCCAGAGCCTCTCGGGACTCCAGCTTGGCCTGCCGTGCGCGATACAAAGCCAGAAGCCTCCGCAGAAGCCGCTCCTCCACGGGCTCGCTGCTGCTGCTTGGCGCGTCGACGAACTTCAGTCCGGCGGAGGCGAGAACCTCCCCGTCGAAGACCTCTCCCTCCGCAGGCGCCCTCGACGTGGACTCCCACGGGAGCTGGATGAAGACTCCGTTGCCGGCCTCCAGGTAGGCGCCTGGCTCGGCCGCGGCAGCAGCGGGATCGGCAGCCGGCGCAGCGTCTGACGCTCCTGCGGCCTCAGGGCCGTCAGTGCGACTGCCGGTCCCCTCCTCAGCTGCCGCGCTAGCAGCCTTGGCTACCTCTTCGGCGGCGGGCTCGTCGGCACTTGCCGCCCCTTCAGTGGCTGCGGCGTCGCCGGTGTTGCCACGCGCGTCCTCCTCGACAGCGACCTCCGTCTCCATGGGCTCGGCTGCGGACGGGTCTGACGGAAGAAAAAGTAGAAGAAAAGAAAAATAGTCAAGCAAATATCCAAAAAAGAAAATCACAAGGAGAAAAGTCCTAGGATTCTACCTGCGCGGGCCTCCTCTTCGGTGGGGTTCCTTGCCGGGGAGTCCTCCCTCGGCGGCGTGGTAGTAGCTCCCGCCGGCGGAGGGTCGCTGACACCGTCCCTTGGCGGCGTACTCGCCCTTGGCGGAGTACTCGCCCTTGGCGGGGTACTCGCCCATGGCGGAGTGCCCTCCCTTGCCGGGGAGCTACCCATTGGCGGTGCAGTCGAGACGTGCGGCGCGTCGGGGGCGGTCTCCTGGCGTTCCTGATGCTGCTGCTCCGTTTCTGCACAAGTCAACAAACAAAACATCAGCAAAAATAGAACTCCCACGCGCGCCCGACAAGAAGAAAGTAGACGAAGGACTTACGCTGGGGGCTGCTCTGGAGAACGGCTGTCGGATCCGACTAGCCTGTCGCAGGCGCACCCCCTGCTGCTGCGGCGGGCTCGTCCTCGAGGACGATCACCGGAACCTTGGCCCTCTTCGCCGCCCTCTGGGCCAGGGTTCTGAAAGGAAGACAAGATCAGAATCAGGCGAAAGAGATACAAGACAAGAAAACCAAAGAGAAACAAGAAATCGCGAAGACTTACTCTTCTTCCTCCTCGTCGTCGGAGCTGAGCTCCGAGAAATCAAAGTCCGGCACGCGCGTCCCGGCACGAGGAGCTGAGGGAGTGGGCTCCCGTGGCCGCTTGGCGAGAGCAGGGGCGGCGGTCTGAGAAGACCCCGCTCCGGTTGTCGCCGAGGCACGGGGGCCGAAAGGAGCAGTGGAGCCTGTCCGGGAAGATCCCCCTCCAGCTGCCGTTGAAGCGCGAGGCACTCCCTTGGCGGCCTGGCTCGTTGCGGTGGCGCGCATCGGGCGGCGCTGCGGCTGCTGGCCCGCCTGCCGCCCCGCCACGTCGGCAGCCTTGCGGAGGCGCCTCCTTGTCTGAGCTGGAGGACTTGCTGGAGGTGGCGAGCTGCCCGACGAGGAGGATGAGGAGTCGAGGTTCAGCGAGCTGCCTGAGTCTTCGGCGGGATCGCTTGACCCGACGCCCTGCTCGGCGGGCCCGCTCGACTCGGCGCCTTGCTCGATGGGCTCGCTTGTCTCGGCGAGTCGCCCGGCAAGCTTTCCCGCTTTGCGGAGCTCTTCCTCCTCGGCAAGACTTACCGCCTCCGCCTCCTCCATAGTATATCCAAACTCGCCCGCGGCCCTGGCTGCAGTTGCCTCCTCCAACCTGGTGGCAATATATGCCATCTCCTAGTCGGTGGTGTCGCGGGTGAGGCCCCTCTTCTCGTCGGCGTCGATCGGAAACTCCACCAGGTTGTCGAAGAACGTCTGCACGGCTTCGTCGGAAGGTTCCCGCCAAGTGGGGTCGATTCCGTGGGAATCGCACAACGGCATCGCCGCACGGACGGCACTGAGCGCCGAGCTATTGCACAATGGAACTACGCCCGGCGGCAACGCAAACCACTCCGGGTGGGCGGAGTCGTACTTGAATAGCGCTTGGAGCATTGCGTTGAGCTCCATGACAGTGAAGTTGTAATTGAGGCTCGGGCGCAGCCTCATGATATCTGCCGCATTCTCGAACTCCCAAGCAGCCCTCTTCCTCTCCTGCAAGGGAGCTATGCGGCGGCGGAGGAAATCTGCCCCGACGGCACCTACAGTGAGCTTGGCTTGCCGGAGGCGAAGAATCCGAGTGGTGGCTATCTTCAGCTTGTCGTCCTCAGAGGCCAGGTCACTCCAGTCATTGCCGCGTACTACTGCGACTTGGCGCCGGGAAGTGAACTGCTGCGGGTCATCCTCCATAATCCAACACCAGTTGGCCCTCCACTCATCCCATTTGCCGCGAAGCTCCCCCGTCAAGTAAGCCTCTTTCTTATGGAGCCTAAAGATCCATGAGATTCCGCCAGACAGAGGTGACCCTGACCCGACTCGAGGTATGAAATAATGGCGGAAAAGAGCTACATTGGGGTAAACTCCGACGAAATTTTCGCACAGATGTGCGAAAATGGCCATGGTCAAGACGGCATTTGGGGTGAAGTCAAGGAGGTGAAACCCGTAGGTATTCATGATATCACAGGAGAACTCCGAGAAGGGCGGGCAGAGCCCGCAGTAGAAGAATAGAGCAAAAAAGGCATAGCCACCCGGGAACATCTCGCAGGCCACGGTGGGGAGTACCTTGGTGCGCGGATGCGCCTTTGTCTCCCTCGACCAAGAGAGGTAGAAGGTGTCTTTCAGCTCCTCCGCATCAAGCCTCGGCGGGAAGACCACCATCTTCTTCCGCATTGCCACTAGCCGCTGCGCCTTGGCGGACTTCGCGGCCTTCGCCTTATCGCCCTTCGGGGCTATGGCGGGGACGGTGAGGGAAGTCGACGGCGCTGGTGATGCTGGCGGCGACGAAGGGGGCGGAACGCTGCTCTCTTTCGAAACTTCGGGGAGGAGGGGAGCGGCGGGGGTTTCTGGAGGATGAAGAAGCAACGGGCGAATGGAAGGGAACGCCCCTGTTTCCCCTGCTTTTAAGGGGGGAGAGGGGGGCGTTCCGCATTTCCCCCATTAAAGAAACAGGCCACGATCTCTCCCACGACGCCGCGATTGACGCGTGCCGTTAGGGAGGGGCGCGGTGGATACGGAGTGGGATACGGCGTGCCGCGGGCCGCGCGTGCCCGTGCACTGTTTTGGGCCTGGCCCAACAGCGCTCGGCACCGTGTATGGCCCAGGCCCGGGGGCTTCTGTCGGTGTACTAAAGTAGGGGTACCTTAGTATCCCGAACTTGTGCACGGGCAGTTGCAGCGTCTCGTGGCGGGGCTCGCCGCGCGACCGCCAAGGCCCACTGTGGTTCCTTTGGAGCCATTCAAGAACAAAGTATTCAAGTTAAGGAAACAAGGCCTCGGCAAGAGGAGCTTGCCGGGAAGGCCACTCAAGGCTCAAGACCAATTCTTGGGCACAAGACCCTGGCGAGGAGAGTTTGCCGGGAAGGCCAAACATGGCATTTCAGGAGGCTTGCCGCGACGCGCCACGCGCCCCAGCAAGGCCCGGGGAGCGACAAGCTTCCGGGCGCGACAAGGTAGCAACCGCGGCAAGGCGCTTGCCACGGCAAACTTCCACTAGGTACCCGCGCTCCAGCGCATCCATCCATGCGTCGCCCTGGGACCCTTCTGGGCGCACGTGGCGGAAGGCTGTGCAGCCTGGGGTACACGGTGGCAAGCCGCGATGACGAGGCCACCGTCGTGGCGGACGGTGGCGCCCTGATGGACGCTTTTTGCACTGTTTGGAGCGGCGGTGACGGGCATTTAATGCCCTTGTCCCCTGCCGTCAGAGTTAGGTATAGAGCACTATTCAAATAATGTTCCGTCTACCACCCATTTTATGTTTTTACCCTCATCTACGTTGGCACCTGTCGGTGACCCCTTTGACCTATAAAAGGAGGCCCATGCGCAACGTAGAGGAGGTTCCGATCATCGATCACTCACACGCTCGGTGTTGCTAGCGATCAGTACTGTAGCTCTTCTCTCTCCCGAGCCCAGAACGCAATAGAAACCAAGGCAGGAGTAGGGTTTTACGCCC
This sequence comes from Secale cereale, assembly GCA_902687465.1. Taxonomy (NCBI): domain Eukaryota; kingdom Viridiplantae; phylum Streptophyta; class Magnoliopsida; order Poales; family Poaceae; genus Secale; species Secale cereale. Next base: position 283,351,655 of record LR738711.1, on the reverse strand, counting down.
CCGTGCGGCCCGAACCTAGGTAAACTGCTCGCGTGTTCACCTCGATCTGCTCTTTGTGCATCCTCCGCCCCCTTGCCGTACCGAAAAGGGGCTCCGGTCCCATAGGTGTTCGTGGGCGACCAGTTTCCCCGACAAAGGATGCCCGTAAGTTTGTCTTGTCTTGTGATGAATGTCAAAGAATCGGTAATATTAGTAGACGTCAAGAAATGCCTATGAACTATTCACTTGTTATTGAACCATTTGATGTTTGGGGCTTTGATTATATGGGACCGTTTCCTTCCTCTAATGGGTATACACATATTTTAGTTGTTGTTGATTACGTTACTAAGTGGGTAGAAGCTATTCCAACTAGTAGTGCTAATCATAACACCTCTATTAAGATGCTTAAAGAAGTTATTTTTCCGAGGTTTGGAGTCCCTAGATATTTAATGACTGACAATGGTTCACATTTTATTCATGGTGCTTTTCGTAAAATGCTTGATAAGTATGATGGTAATCATAGAATTGCATCCCCATACCACCCACAGTCTAGTGGTCAAGTAGAAGTGAGTAATAGAGAGCTAAAATTAATTTTGCAAAAGATCGTTAATAGATCTAGAAATAATTGGTCCAAGAAACTTGATGATGCATTATGGGCCTATAGAACTGCATATAAAAATCCTATGGGTATGTCTCCGTATAAAATGGTTTATGGAAAAGCATGTCACTTACCTCTCGAACTAGAACATAAGGCATATTGGGCCATTAAAGAGCTCAATTATGAATTCAACCTTGCTGGTGAGAAGAGACTATTTGACATTAGCTCACTTGATGAGTGGAGAACCCAGGCCTATGAAAATGCCAAATTGTTTAAAGAAAAAGTTAAAAGATGGCATGACAAAAGGATAAAAAAATGTGAGTTTAATGTAGGTGACTATGTTTTGCTATACAACTCTCGTTTAAGATTTTTTGCAGGAAAACTCATCTCTAAATGGGAAGGTCCTTACTTTATTGAGGAGGTTGTTACTACATATTATGTCACAATACTTATGCCTTTTCTCTCTTATTTTACAAGGTTTACATGAAGATGGAGAATGCCGACAGCTAGAATTCTGGGATGGAAAAGGAGCAAATATTAGAGACTTATTCTGCACAACTAAAGCAGTCCTGAAAATCCACGAAAGTCAGTTTTGGAATATATTAAAAATATTGGGCGAAGAAAGCACCAGAGGGGGCCACCCACCGTCCACGAGGGTGGGGGGCACGCCCTACCCCCTGGACACGCACCCCTGCCTCGTGGGCCACCTGGAAGCCCCCCAATGCCCATCTTCTGGTATAAGGTGTCTTTTGCCTTGGAAAACATAAGAAGGAAGCTTTTGGGACGAAGCGCCGCCATGGCGGAACCTTGGCGGAACCAATCTAGGGCTCCGGCGGAGCTATTCTGCCATGGAAACATCCCTCAAGGAGGGGGAAATCATCACCATCCTCATCACTATCGATCATCTCATCAGGAGGGGGTCAATCTCCATCAACATCTTCATCAGCACCATCTCCTCTCAAACCCTAGTTCATCCCTTGTATCCAATCTTTGTCATAAAACCTCAGATTGGTACATGTGGGTTGCTAGTAGTGTTGATTACTCCTTGTAGTTGATTCTAGTTGGTTTATTCGGTGCAAGATCATATGTTCAGATCCTCTATGCATATTAATACCCCTCTGATTATGAACATGAATATGATTTGTAAGTAGTTACGTTTGTTCCTGAGGACATGGGAGAAGTCTTGCTATAATTAGTCATGTGAATTTGGTATTCGTTCGATATTTTGATGAGATGTATGTTGTCTTTCCTCTAGTGGTGTTATCTGAATGTCGACTACCAGACACTTCACCATTGTTTGGACCTAGAGGAAGGCATTGGGAAGTAATAAGTAGATGATGGGTTGCTAGAGTGACAGAAGCTTAAACCCTAGTTTATGCGTTGCTTCGTAAGGGGCTGATTTGGATCCATATGTTTCATGCTATGGTTAGGTTTACCTTAATACTTCTTTTGTAGTCGCGGATGCTTGCAATAGGGGTTAATCATATGTGGGATGCTTGTCCAAGGAAGGGCAGTACCCAAGCACTGGTCCACCCACATATCAAATTATCAAAGTAACGAACGCGAATCATATGAGCATGATGAAAAATAGCTTGACGATAATTCCCATGTGTCCTCGGGAGCACTTTTCCTTATATAAGAGTTTGTTCAAGCTTTTCCTTTGCTAAAAAAGGATTGGTCCATCTTGCTGCACCTTATTTACTTTCATTACTTCTTACTCGTTACAAATTACCTTATCACAAAACTATCTGTTACCGATAATTTCAGTGCTTGCAGAGAATACCTTACTGAAAACTGCCTATCATTTCCTTCTGCTCCTCGTTGGGTTCGACACTCTTACTTATGGAAAGGACTACGATACATCCCCTATACTTGTGGGTCATCAAGACTTTTCTGGCGCCGTTGCCGCTGACTGAAGCGTCTTTGGTAAGTGGAATTTTGTAAGGAAAAATTTATACAGTGTGCTAAAATTTACTGTCACTTGTTACTATGGAAAATAATACTTTGAGGGGCTTGTTCGGGGTATCTTCACCCCGACCAATAGAGAAAAGAGTTTCTCCTCAACCTACTGAACCAACCGAAAATGTTTACTTCGAAATTCCTTCGGGTATGATAGAGAAACTGCTAGCTAATGCATTTACAGGAGATGGAACATTGCATCCCGATTTGCACCTAACCTATGGGGATGAAGTTTCTGGATTATTTAAGCTTGCAGGTATGCTTGAGGATGTTATCAATAACAAGGTCTTCCCTTTATATTTTAAGGGAAAGGCATTGACATGGTTTAGGCTATGTGATGATATTGGATCATGGAACTACAATCGATTGAAATTGGAATTCCATCAGAAGTTTTATCGTATGCATCAGGTTCATCGTGATCGTAATTATATATATAATTTTTGGCCTCACGAAGGAGAAAGCATTGCTCAAGCTTGGGGAGGCTTAAGTCAATGTTATATCCATGCCCCAATCATGAGTTCTCAAGAGAAATTACTATTAAAAAAAATTATGCTCGGCTTTCTCTCAATAATCGCTCCATGATTGATACTTCTTGTACTAGTTCTTTTATGTTGAAGACTATTGAATTCAAATGGGATTTATTGGAAAGAATTAAATGCAACTCTGAAGATTGGGATCTCGACGAAGGTAAGGAGTCGGGTATAACGCCTAAGTTTGATTGAGTTAAATATTTTTATGGATACAGATGCTTTTCGTGAATTTAGCACTAAATATGGACTTGACTCTGAGATAGTAGCTTCTTTCTTTGAATCATTTGCTACTCATGTTGATATTCCTAAGGAGAAGTGGTTTAAATATCATCCTCCCATTGAAGTAAAAGTAGTTAAACATGTTAAAGTTAAAGAAAATACTATCACTTATAATGTTGATCCTATTGTTCCTACCGCTTATATTGAGAAACCACCCTTCCCTGTTAGAATAAAGGATCATGCCAAAGCTTCAACTGTGGTTTGTAAGAGTAATGCTAGAACACTTACACCCTCTGAGCAAATTAAAGTTGAACCTAGTATTGCTATGGTTAAATATCTCTTGACCGATAATATTGATGGGCATGTTATTTACTTCTGTGATGAAGCTGCTAGGATTGCTAGACCCGATACTAAAAATAAACATAGATCTATTGTAGGCATGCCTGTTATTTCTGTTAAAATAGGAGATCATTGCTATCATGGTTTACGTGATATGGGTGCTAGTGCGAGTGGAATACCTCATTCTTTATACGAAGAAATTATGCATGATATTGCTCCTGCTGAGCTAGAAGGTATTGATGTTACAATTAAGCTTGCCAATAGAGATACTGTTTCATCAGTTGGGATTGTTAGAGATGTTGAAGTCTTGTGTGGGAAATTTAAATATCCTACTGGTTTTCTTGTTCTTGGTTCCCCACAAGATGACTTTCGCCCTATTATATTTGGAAGAGCCTTCTTGAATACTGTTAATGCTAAGATAGACTGCAAAAAAGGATATTGTTACTATTGGTTTAGGGGATATGTATCATGATTTTAACTTTGCTAAATTTCGTAGACAACCCCATGATAAAGAATTGCCTAGTAAGGATGAAATTATTGGTCTTGGTTCTATTGTCGTGCCTCCTAACGATCCTTTAGAACAATATTTGCTTGACCATGAAAATGATATGTTTATGAATGAAAGCAGGGAAATAGATGAAGTACTCTTTAAACACGGACCTTTATTAAAACACAACTTGCCTATTGAAATCCTAGGAGATCCTCCTCCACCCAAGGGTGATCCCGTGTTTGTGCTCAAACCATTACCTGATACTCTTAAATATGCTTATCTTGATGAAAAGAAGATATATCCTGTTATTATTAGTGCTAATCTTTCAGAGCAAGAAGAAGAGAACTTATTGAAAACTCTAAAGAAGCACTGTGCTGCTATTGGATATACTCTTGATGATCTTAAGGGCATTAGTCCCACTCTATGGCAACATAAAATAAAATTGGAGAAAGACGCTAAACCGGTTGTTGATCACCAACGATGGTTAAATCCTAAGATGAAAGAAGTGGTAATAAAATAAATACTAGACCTTCTGGAGGCAGGTATAATTTATGTTGTTCCTGATAGTCAGTGGGTAAGTCATGTCCATTGTGTCCCTAAGAAGGGAGGTATTACTTTTGTTCCTAATGATAAAGATGAATAGATCCCACAAAGAATTGTCACAGGTTATAGGATGGTAATTGATTTCCGCAAATTTAATAAAGCTACTAAAAAGGATCATTACCCTTTACCTTTTATTGATCAAATGCTAAAAAGATTATCCAAACACACACATTTTTGCTTTCTAGATGGATATTCTGGTTTCTCCCAAATACCTGTGTCAAAAGAGGATCAAGAAAAAACCACATTTACTTGTCTTTTCGGTACCCTTGCTTATAGATGTATGCCTTTTGGCTTATGTAATGCACCTACTACCTTTCAAAGATGCATGATGGCTATATTCTCTGATTTTTGTGAAAAGATTGTTGAGGTTTTCATGGATGATTTTTCCGTTTATGGAACTTCTTTTGATGATTGCTTGAGCAACCTTGATCGAGTTTTGCAGAGATGTGAAGAAACTAATCTTGTCTTGAATTGGGAGAAGTGCCACTTTATGGTTAATGAAGGTATTGTCTTGGGGCATAAAATTTCTGAAAAAGTTATTGAAGTTGATAAAGCTAAAGTTGATGCTATTGAAAAGATGCTGTGTCCCAAGTACATCAAAGGTATTAGAAGTTTCCTTGGTCATGTCGGTCTTTATAGGAGGTTCATAAAAGACTTCTCAAAAATTTCTAGGCCTCTAACTAATCTCTTACAAAAAGATGTTCCATTTGTCTTTGATGATGATTGTGTAGAAGCATTTGAAATACTTAAGAAAGCCTTGATTTTTGCACCTATTGTCCAGCCACCTGATTGGAATTTACCCTTTGAAATTATGTGTAACTAGTCATCAACCCGTGCGCCTGCACGGGCTAGAAATTAAACTTTGAGAAGAATAAACAATACTAACCGACATCATATATCACTTAGATCAGTAGCATACGTTGACTCCATAGTGTCCTTTCCCACCCGTGCTCTTTCTCTACTTCTCCTCCTAAATTGATAGGTATAAAATTTTACTTCCGTTGAGTGGATACGATGATGCTATGCTTTATGGAGAAAATATAGAGTTTATTTCCCTTTGAACGGATTGTAAGATCATCTGTGTTATCGTTATAGGTCGGCTAATTTGTGAATATTTTGTGTCTCTAAGGCTGCTAATTTTTTGGCGTATCGTTGCACCTAAAAAGTATATCATGCTTGATGCGATTACGAAAGGAACATATGCTATTCAGGATTAAAGCATAATGTAACTAAAATCTGCCCATAAAGCTCGCAAATTTTCAAGCACAACATCAGTCAATAAACTAACTAATGCTAACGGAATCAGATGCATTGAGGTCGTATTGTTCGCCCTACCAATGGTTGTAACAATATTGATTTGGATATGGCATCACTTAGCAGGAACTCTAGAGTATTGAAAAGTGCCACAATAATTAACTTTATTTCATAAAAAAATATTCTTCCAAACATGAGAAGCATAGATTACACCCAGTTTATCAACCTAATATCTTTGGGCATCTAAGTTAAAAAGAAACACAAATCTAAAAGAAGTAATAAGTCCTGAAATATTCAGTTTTCTTATTTATCAAAATGGTTAAAGTACATGTACCTTGGCAAAATAGTACAATATAGAGCACTCATTACTTTCCACTTATCTTGCAGGTCGGAAATATATAAGTGCATACTTAGTATTTCCAGTGATTGTTTCAACAAAAAACATGCATGCAAAACTGTAAATAAGAAACAGTGTCCGCATATTATCACATTGCGCAGCTAAGAGTACTATAATGTATGGACATGAACATTACATAGGTTGGGGAATCAGATTTCCTTTTTATTACAATACTGTGTATATAGTTTCATTTTAGTAAAAAGACAAACTCACAAATAGTTAACTCATTTAGGTAAGTCGAAGAAACCTTTCTTACGAGCATATGCCTATGTGTCGTACACTTTGTGGCCAATGCAATTTTCAAAGTCAGGAGTAGAAAATTTTATCTAACAAATTTATATAATAAAGTGCAGGAATAATTAGTCCAAAGACAAATATAAGAACACATAATTGTTTTGTGAAGGAAACCTTATAATAGCTCAATCTCATAATACAACTCTAAAAATCACACTTGAATTCTCCCCTGGCCGTCAGTAAACCCACTCGAGTGAACATATGTTTCCAGAAAATGCCATATTTCATTGTAGTATGGAGATAAAACCCACAGAGTGACAAATCAAGTCAATACCTTTAGAAGTGGAGACTCATGTGACCTGTGAGGGCAGAAGTGGAAGTAACTAAAATAATGTAAAGCTTTGAGATAAATGATTCTAAATCCAATTCGTCATCACCATACAATAGTTTTCTAGCATTAGTTTGCTGACATGCATTCTTATTTAGTGTTTCAAGTGTAGGTTCTACATAACTCATTTTTATAAATGTGAAATCACTAAAAGGACACTTTTGATAGGTCATGACAGAAAATACCTTTCTATATTTTAAGGAGGTGGAAGCTTTAATTCTATGTATGTTGTAACTATGACTGGACGATCATATCTACTATTCGAAACAATGGTACCCAAATAATATGAGTTTTCTAGTTTCAGTTGGAACAAAATCTCATATGATTGTCTTGCATTGAACAAATGCTGACCTTGAGCCCTTACGCCATATAATAAAAGTAATGATGAAAACAAAAACAGGTATAATTCTAGTACTACATGCATCTAGCTCAATCTTTGCATGCACGAGTGTTATATTAGACATGTCAATGAGAATTCTTTTAGGGTGTATAACTTAAATGCGAAATGTAAGGATAATAGTTCAAGGATAAATGCTAAAATGTGTGGATTCAGTTTGGTAATAGATTACTTGCCAACGTTGTGAGGTAAGAATAATAGGCAATGAACTGTTTGCGCGGGACACTACACAGTAAGATTGATTACTATGTGCGCTAATGAATAAATTACGTACGTTATATTGTGGAGGCAATGATCGGTGGTCAGGGTCAACAACGATTTTGTTTTCTGGGCCTTGCTGTGCACACTGATCTCGTCCGAGGCGAAGGCCGAAGTGCAGCTCGGCGTCTCGTTGCATGTATGTCGTGCAACCCACATGATAGCATCACGTCCTCCCGCACTCCCGCGTCCAAGGCTGGCGTCATTGAGTAGGGCATGCAGTCCTGCTGGTTCACGCCTCCCTCAACGTTGTCCAATCTGGCACCTGCATAAACCATGGATTCAGTTTCATAACAGAATATTTTTCAATGTTGTGAGGTAATAATTATAGGCTATGACATGTTGGCATGGGATACAACACAGTGAGATTGATTACTACGTGTGTGAGCTAGTCTACATGTGGAAACAATCAAGGGGCTTTCTTCCGAAGAACATCATCTGCGTACCTCCTAACTCCAGCTTCGTTCAACGCAAGAACCTGCAGTTGTCGGCGAGACGCCGTCACGTTTGTGTGTGAAGCTACCGGTGGCAGCTGGACGATCCTGATGCGGATTTATGATGCCTTCCTGCCATGTGTGAAGCTGTCGTCATAGGCGGTATTGAAACGATGCCGTCGCAGCCGCCCGGATGTCCTCATAGCGCATGAGCAAGCAGAATATCTGTCAAAAGCAATTAGATGTGTTTTGCCATCGTTTTTTTGGAAGGACGTGGATAGATAGGAGTCCATCTCAGGCAAGTCACGTGAAAACAATGAGTCCATCGCATGCAAGGCACACTGGTGGAAAAAGAGAAGCACACATAATCCTACAGCTGTCAAGCAATCATTAGTAAATCTGATGGATGCAAATTTTCTTACCTCTAGGATTAACGTGAAGCTTCGTATGGTGTCTCCAATTAGTAAATATAAGATGCTAGTGATTATGTTGTAGGTGCTGTTGTAGGACAAAGAGTTGATAAGAAATTAAATGTTATCCAATATGCTAGTAAAACTCTAGATAGTGCCCAGAGAAATTAGGCTACCACTGAAAAAGTATTTTTAGCAGTTGCATTTGCTTGTGATAAGTTCAGACCTTATATTGTTGAATCTAAAGTAACTGTTCACACTGATCATGCTGCTATTAAATATCTCATGGAAAAGAAAGATGCTAAACCTAGACTTATTAGATGGGTTCTCTTGCTACAAGAATTCGATTTGCATATTATTGATAGAAAGGGAGCTGAGAACCCCGTTACAGACAACTTATCTAGGTTAGAGAATGTTCTTGATGACCCACTACCTATAGATGATAGCTTTCCTGATGAACAATTAGCTGTCATAAATACTTCTCGTACTGCTCCATGGTATGCTGATTATGCTAATTACATTGTTGCTAAATTTATACCACCTAGTTTCACATACCAGCAAAAGAATAAGTTTTTCTATGATTTAAGACATTACTTCTAGGATGACCCACACCTTTATAAAGAAGGAGTAGATGGTGTTATTAGACATTGTGTACCTGAGCATGAACAGGAATAGATCCTACGCAAGTGTCACTCTGAGGCTTATGGAGGACAACATGCTGGAGATAGAACTGCACATAAGGTATTGCAATCCGGCTTTTATTGGCCTACTCTCTTCAAGGATGCCCGTATGTTTGTCTTGTCTTGCGATGAATGTCAAAGAATCGGTAATATTAGTAGACGTCAAGAAATGCCTATGAACTATTCACTAGTTATTGAACCATTTGATGTTTGGGGCTTTGATTATATGGGACAGTTTCCTTCCTCTAATGGGTATACACATATTTTAGTTGTTGTTGATTACGTTACTAAGTGGGTAGAAGCTATTCCAACTAGTAGTGTTGATCATAACACCTCTATTAAGATGCTTAAAGAAGTTATTCTTCCGACGTTTGGAGTCCCTAGATATTTAATGACTGACAATGGTTCACATTTTATTCATGGTGCTTTTCGTAAAATGCTTGCTAAGTATGATGTTAATAATAGAATTGCATCCCCATACCACCCATAGTCTAGTGGTCAAGTAGAAGTGAGTAATAGAGAGCTAAAATTAATTTTGCAAAAGATCGTTAATAGATCTAGAAAGAATTGGTCCAAGAAACTTGATGATGCATTATGGGTCTATAGAATTGCATATAAAAATCCTATGGGTATGTCTCCGTATAAAATGGTTTATGGAAAAGCATGTCACTTACCTCTCGAATTAGAACATAAGGCATATTGGGCCATTAAAGAGCTCAATTATGAATTGAAACTTGCTGGTGAGAAGAGACTATTTGACATTAGCTCACTTGATGAGTGGAGAACCCAGGCCTATGAAAATGCCAAATTGTTTAAAGAAAAAGTTAAAAGATGGCATGACAAAAGGATACAAAAACGTGAGTTTAATGTAGGTGACTATGTTTTGCTATACAACTCTTGTTTAAGATTTTTGTAGGAAAACTCATCTCTAAATGGGAAGGTCCTTACGTTATCGAGGAGGTCTATCGTTCCAGTGCCATAAAAGATAAAATCAACAACTTCGAAGGCACAAATCCAAAGGTGGTGAACGGTCAAAGAATCAAACATTATATCTCAGGTAATCCCTGTATTGCCCCGGATGTAATACTTTCCCTTTTGGGCATATAATATATCTCTGGCTTCATCTATTCCTTTTTCAGGTTCTTTGTCTTTCGGGTTTTCGTCGTTTTGTTGTGTGAGTGTGTGGCATTCATTCATATCATGTAGACATGTGCATCGCATTGCATTTGTGTTGTCGGTTGCATCCGGTTCCGCGTGTTTCTTCCCATTGTCCGTTTCGCGTTCCGGAGCTCCCTCACGTGTCCGTGGTGTCCCGTAGGCCTACTTTGTTGTTTGGGCGTGTAACATTACCGGTGTGCCGCGAGGTTGTTGTGTGTGTTGTGGTTTTGTTGTGTGCAACCCGCCTGTCAAATCTCGTCGCGTTTGGAGCCCGTTTGCTATCCCAACACTTATTTGTGTGGGCTCAAAGTGCCTCCACTTTGAGGCCCAAAACACCCCCTCCAACAGCCCTCTAACCACTCCTAGTCACTTCTATCATCTAGGCTATCAAAATCTGATCCGGTGGCCGAAAACCGCACTCCATTTGGAGTCTCCTAGCTCCCTCTACCTATAAATGTGTGTCCACCCCCGAATTTTGCAGATCCAACCCTAGCTTCTCCCTCCTCCAGCCGCCGGACACGTCCGAAGCGATCCGGACATGTCCGCCGCCGCGCAGCCACCTCACCCCGACCAATAGGGGAGCGCCACCTCAGCTCCGCCGCCACGTGGCCGCTCCCTATTGGCCCGCCGCCATCTCCTCCTCCCACCTCCGTCCCGCGGCCCGCCGGGCCCGCGAGGGGCCCTCCCGACCCGAGCCACCACCGCCGCCGGCCCGCAGGCAGCCGCCGCCCGGGATCTCCCTCGCGCTGCCGCCGGACTCCCTCCTCCGGCCGCCACGCCGCCTCTCCGTCACCGACCACCTCGCCGCCTCCTCCAACTCCGGCGCCGCCCGGATCTCTCCGCCACCTCCCGCCGCCGGGGCCGCCCGCCGCCGGTCTCCCATCGCTGCGCCCTCCGGCTGCCCGGCGCCCTTCGGCCGCCGCCCCCTCGAAGGCTGCCGCCGTCCTCCACCGCGGGATCGAGCCGCCTCCGCTCGGGCTCGAGCGAGGAGCCAGCGCTTGATCCGCCAACCGCCTCCAGCCCGATCCGCTCTGCCAGGACCCGCTCCTCGTCAGATCCGCTTCGGCCCGACCCGGTTGACCCGTTTGACCCAGTTCTAAGGTTGTTTTTTTTACTAAGTCCCAGATATGTTATTCTGTGATGCTATCTTTCAACTGCTCTAACTTTGTGTGTGATGCTCCGTTTCGCGCATATAGCATGTCCAGACGTTCGTGGGGTCGTGCTCTACGTTTCATATATTGTTGTCATGAATGTTAGAGATCGTCTAGGTGCTTGTTTTGCTGTTGCAAGAGTGCATCATGATATAAACTGCTGCTATGTGATGTTTTTATGCCATCTTTGCCATGTGATATCTTCTAGTTCGTTTGTCCGAATGATGCAAATGACATGTCCACGTGTTCGTCTTGCCGTGCTCTACATGTTGTATGTGCTAGGTAGCATGTTAGATTTATTCTTGCCATGTTTATCATCGTTGCAAAGTGCCATGTGGCTGTGATGTTGTTTCACTTGTTATGAAATGCCATCTTGTTGAGCTCGTTGCTATCGTTGTGTTTACCTCAATGATGCATGCTTGTGTGTTTCGCTATCACCTTCATGTGTACTTTGATGAGGTGCTTACCCCTTGCCATGTTTAGTTTCGAGGTGACTTAAACATGCTCTTTTACATGCCATGATGAAATTGCTGTTTAAGGACTTAGTGGATTTTCACTAAGTCTGAAATCTGTAACGTTCCGATGCCATGTTCGTGTGATGTTCTAGGACAAACCATGTTAGTTTTGGAGTGGATCTTGATTGTTCCTTGTAGTATATATTGTTGTCTTTCCATTCATGTCCTCACATGCCTATTTAAGTGGTTGTAGCATGTCTATCTTTTGCTCCAAAGTTTCAATAAAATTCTGCTGCCAGAATTTTATTGTCAAGTTCAATATGTCCAAGATCATTGCTATTGATCCGTGGCTCCTTTGGGGGTGCACCTTTGGACTTAGTTGCTGTAGTATATGTCTAGTTTGTGTTCATGTCTTTTTCCATGATATTTGAGTGTTGTAGTTTAATTATTTTGTGCTCCGAAGTTGCTATGTTGCTGTAATTTTCAGCTTTCGCTCATTTCTTGTTTCGGGCATAACTTTTAGCCCGTAACTCCGATTTCAGCGAATCTTACATGAAACTTGATTGATTTTCCATGTAGTTTCACAATATCAGATTGTTATCATGTTTTGAGGTGTTTTGCTTGAGTGATATTTTACGTGCTCCGTGTGCATCCTTAGTGCATCCATCATGCATTCATCTTTTTCGAGTGCGCATTGCATCTTGTTGATTGGTGCTTGGTGTGATTGTTTTGTTTAGAGCCGGAAGCCGAGACCGAGATCGGGTACGAGCACGAGGTTTCCAACGAGGTTGAGCACGAGGACCCTTCTTACGATCCGAACGACTTCTCTTCAGGCAAGATGACCGAACCCCGATAACATTACTATCTTTGCCTATTGCTAGTAGTTCCGCTCTATAGTTTTGCCTCGATGCCCATGATCTTCTTGTCAGCCTCCTACTGGTAAATCATTGCCATGTTAACCAACCTACCTACGCAAACCGTTGCTTGGCTAAGTACGCTTCGCTCAGCCCTTCTTATAGCATTGCTAGTTGCAGGTGAAGATCGAAGATGCTTGCTTCATGTTGAAGTTTGGTTGGGTTATATCACACTATATAAATGCTTTAACTAAAATCATCTATATATTGGCAAGGGTGGAAGGCTAAGCCTTTTGCTTGGTGATTTGTTCCACTCATGCCGTTAGGAACCGTATAAACCGGTGTTATGTTCCTTGATTATGCGTTCCTAACACGGTTGGGGTGTATGGGACCCCCTCGATAAACCGCTAAGTGCTAAGTCTTTTCCAGCAAATCCCAACATTGGTACTATTTGCCTAATAACAAACTAAACTTGCATAGGGAGTAATTAACCCTCTTTCTTAATCAACAACCCCGGGCCAGTGCTCCACATGAGTGTTGGTCCGAAACGGGGAGTCTGCGGGGCCGCCTTGGGGCAACCCGAGGTATCTGGTATACACCCGTAGAATCACCCATCCGGTCGTGTCCTGAGACTTAGATACGCGCGGCTACTATCAGGGTGTCGACACGCCGGGAGGATTTGCTGGATTAGCCTTACCTTAGTTCGGTATATCTTGAGCACGGGATTCCGAGAATACTCGGGTCTTCCCACTTTGGAGTTGCGACTCCGCGGATCATGGGCTTGTAATGGGTCAAGTTGGAACACCCCTGCAGGGTTTGAACTTTCGAAAGCCGTGCCCGCGGTTATGTGGCAGATGGGAGCTTGTTAATATCCGGTTGTAGATAACTTGACACAATGTTTCTAATACACTACCAGCGTGTGTTCCGTGACTGTCAATTTCCGAATAGGGATTCGGGAGTTGAACACGGAGGGGTTATGCTTGTTGAGCTTGTAGCTAGGATCACTTCGTGATCACTTCTCGTCCGAGGCTTTCTCTTCTCGCTCTCACTCACGTAAGCTAGTTGCTAGTTGCTGCTGCAGACACTTATTCTTTTCTTCAGCCCTTCCTCACCCAAAGGCTTAAATAGTTTTGTTACCCGGAAACGGGATTGCTGAGTCCTCTGTGGCTCACAGTTACTTCACCACACCAGATGCAGGTCCAGTTGTGAGCTATCCAGGTGATGGCACCGAGCTGGATTGGGAGTACGACGAGGAGCGTAGTCGGTACTATGTGCGATACGCGGATGATCAGTAGTGGAGACTCCTACTAGGATTCGATTCGCCTGTGGTTTTATTTATTTCAGTTTGGTATCTTGACATTTGGATTTTGCCCTTAGAGGTTTGTGATATTCTTAATGTATGATGATTGAGACATGTTATGTATTTGTGTGACGTGGCGAGTGTAAGCCAACTATTTATGTTTACAATCCCCTCTTTTACATGAGTTGTGCAAAGATTACCAAACTTGAGATCATTCTAGGATGGACTTATGCCTTTAAGTCGTGCCTCGACACGTAGGAGGTATAACTCCATCCTGGGCATTACAAGTTGGTATTCAGAGCCTTCTCCGGCCTAGGAGCCCCCACTGTTTGATCGTATCGTTGACGGTCGAGTCTAGGCACACACTGAAAACTTTTTGAGTCCTATATTATATCGGAGAGTAGGATTTCTTTGCTTCTCATCCCCTTTTCTCTCTGGTGAGGACTCCTGACGACTACTCTTGTCTCTCCTATCTTCAAAAATTGCACCGAATTTTTTTTTAGGAATCCCGCGAGTATTCTGGGATTGTTTCGATGTTCTTGTGACAAGGATATTGTTCTCGATGCCTCCTGCTCCCGGGGAGTTGAGCTTCGGGGTATTGTTGTCACAAGCATATCGCGGCAGTACTAAATACTTAAGACGGCCGACATCGAAAATCTCTCCTATACGGCCAGTGGCAAGATAACCCCGACATCACCCAGTACTGGGGAGGTAGTTCGGGAGTATTGCCATAGCTTGTTATAGTGGATGCTTTTCAAAGGTCGGAGGTACACAGTTTCCGAGAAAGACTGGTTATGTGTTGAAGGATGGATACACCTGGATGTAGGTTTAGAGTTGATTGCGCGGTGCTTCCCGTGTATCCCCAACACCTGATTGCATAACTGGAATCTTTCGGAAATTTATAGGTGGGCTTATCCAGTAGATCGTAGGCATTCTTCCAACGAATGCAGGTTAGTGAGTTCGGGGTTCTACATTGAGTGAAGGGGTTATATGACCGATGTTACTATCAGGAGTTGCATCTTAAAGGATCCTTGGCTATGCTGATCCAGGGATTGCAAAACCTTTTCGTAACGCGTTCATATGCTTTCAGCACAAAGATGTTAGAACGAAACTCCTCTCTTGTGTTTGTTCCCTCCCGTACCTTGTTGTTTTTCTTATTTTCATTTTGTCACCTATGTGGCTTCTCGTGAAGATTGATGTTATCATTTAACTGAGAATTTCATTCGTTCCTCTTGTTCGAATGAATTCATTCGTTCTTATTGTTCGAATGATAATTGTGAAGAATTGTTGCAATTCATGCCATTGATTCAGCTTATACCTTTTGTCAATCAATTGCTGATTCGTGGTCATCTCTTACAGGATGGCTCAGAAAAAGGTTCCCAACGCTAACCCAGAGGTGGAAGAGGTTCCAGATCGTCCTCCTTCCCCTCCTCCTCCGCCTGAGGCTTGGAGAGCAATTATGCAGACTACAGCTCAGAACACCCAGTTGATGATGCAGATGATGCAACAGATGGAAGCTAATCAAGCTAATCAGGGTATTCCAGGGAACCAAGGCAACTTCTTCAACCAGCAGCACCATGCTACTCTCAACCAGTTCTTGGCCAACAATCCTAAAGCTTTCAGTTACTGTGTCGACCCTCTTGATGCTGAAGATTGGTTAACCGACATTAAGAAGCATTTTGAGTGTAGTAACGTAAGAGAAGAGGATTATGTGAAGTTTGCAGCCTTCCAACTCAAAGATCAAGCAGCTGATTGGTGGCAGCAGTACAAAGACTCCAGGCCAGGTCAAGTGATCTCTTGGGAGAATTTCTGCAAGGATTTTCGCTCGCACCACATTCCTACAAGTGTCATCGAGGGCATGCGTGAGCAATTCCGCAACCTGAAGCAGGGCTCCATGACAGTCTATCAGTATAATGTCAATTTCCAAAACCTCGCTCGTTATGCTAAGCAAGACATTCCTGATGCCAAGAGTAAAATCTATCAGTTCCGTGGAGGTCTCAAAGATGAACTTCAGCTTGCTCTCACTTTGTTTGAGCCCGATGAATTCGACAAGTTCTATAACATGGCTTTGAAACAAGAAGCAGCTCAGCTTAAGATGGAGGCTTCTAAGAAGAGAATTCGAGATGCCGTTCACTCTTCCTCATCGTCTCAGATGGTCTCGAAGCATCAGAAATTCTGGCTTCCTCCTCCTCCAGTGATTCGAGCTCCATACAACAACTCCAACAACTCCAACAAGTCCAACAACAAGAACTCTAGTGGTCGTGGTTTCTCCCACCCACCCAACCCGAGCAACCAGTCGAAGAAGCAGTTTCAGTCTCAAGGCTCCAAGTCAAGTGGCTCTCATTTCCGTCCTCTCTCTGAAGTGGTGTGCAACAAGTATGGCCAGAAGGGTCACTATGCCAACAGATGTCCGAATCTGAAGCGTCTTCCTCCTCCTCCACCTGTGAGTTCAGCTATTGTCAGGCATGATCCAAAGGCAGCAAGGGTCAATCTGATGAATGCAGCACAAGCGGAGAATTCTTCTGATGTCATTCTGGGTAACCTTCCAGTTAACACTTTTCCAGCTAAAGTGTTATTTGATTCGGGTGCTTCATGCTCTTTCATGTCTCAACCATTTGCATCCAAGCACAATATTGCCACTTAAAATTTGCCTCAGAAGTTGCAAGTTGTTTCTCCGGGCAGGATTATGACTTCTAGTGTCTATGCTCCGGATGTTTCTATTCGCATGGGAGATTATCGCTTTTTGGCTAAACCGGTGATTCTTGGTAATTCTGACATCGACCTCATCCTCGGAATGGATTGGCTTTCTCAGCACGATGCTCACATTGATTGTGCTCAAAAGGAAGTCAAGATGACTCATTCTGATGAAGATGTGATTATCTTCGCCTCCAGGGATAACACTATCAGGCTTTTCTCTCTCAATGATAAGGGCGAAATTAATGCCATATCTCAAATTCCGGTGGTGAACGAATATCAAGACGTCTTTCCTGAAGAACTTCCAGGCATGCCTCCACACCGTCAGGTGGAATTTGTCATTGAACTCGAGCCGGGTACTGAGCCAGCATGCCGGCGTCCGTACAAGCTCTCTCCGGATGAATTGAAGGAATTGAAGAAGCAGCTTGATAAGCAGGAGAGTATGCGTCTCATCAGGCCTAGTACGTCTCCGTGGGGCTGTGGTGTCTTATTTGTCAAGAAGAAAGATGGCACGGAGCGTCTCTGTGTGGATTACCGGCCATTGAACAAGAAGACAATAAAGAACAAGTATCCGCTCCCCAACATCAATGAACTCTTCGAGCAGCTCAAAGGAGCTAAAGTGTTCTCTAAGCTTGACCATCGAATGGGCTATCATCAAATTCGCATTCACGAGGAAGACATTCCCAAGACGGCCTTCAGAACGAGCTACGGTTCATACGAGTATACCGTCATGTCCTTCGGTCTCGCCAATGCTCCTCCTACCTTTTCGAGGATGATGCATTACATCTTCAACCCCTATACTGGCGAGTTTGTGCTTGTGTATCTGGATGATATTCTCGTGTTTTCCAAGAATGAAGAAGATCACGAAAAGCACTTACGTCTGGTTCTTGATCGACTCCGAGAGCATAAATTCTATGCCAAGTTCTCAAAGGGCGAGTTTTGGCTCGATAAGGTTTTGTACCTGGGCCACATCATCTCAGCTGACGGCATTGCGGTAAATCCCGAGAAAGTTGAAGCAATTGTCAACTGGGAAGCTCCTTAGAACGTCAAGCAGCTCCGCAGTTTTCTGGGTCTTGCCAGCTATTGCAGAAGGTTTGTTGAGAACTTCTCCAAGATTGCCAAGCCTCTTTCGAACTTGCTTCAGAAGAATGTCAAATACTTTTGGTCTCCAGAGTGTGAAGTGGCATTCAAAACTCTCAAAGAAAAGCTTGTCTCTGCTCCAGTTCTGACTCCTCCAGATGAATCCAAGCCCTATGAAGTATTCTGTGATGCTTCTCTTCAAGGTCTTGGTGGTGTGCTTATGCAAGATAAGAGAACTGTGGCATACACTTCTCGTCAGCTAAAGCCAAGTGAGAAGAACTATCCCACACATGATCTCGAGCTAGCAGCTGTGGTACATGCTCTCATTACGTGGAGACATCTGTTGTTGGGCAGAAAGGTCGACATCTTCACTGATCACAAGAGTTTGAAGTACATCTTCACACAGCCGCCTCTGAACCTCTGTCAGACTCGTTGGGTTGAAATGATCCAAGAGTACAATCCCAGCATTGAATACACTCCTGGCAAGGCGAATGTGATTGCACATGCTTTGAGCAGAAAGGCATATTGCAACAGCCTTCTTATCAAGCCGTGCCAGCCTGAGCTTTGTGAAGCTTTCAGGAAACTCAACCTCCAAGTTGTTCCGCAGGGTTTTCTTGCTAATCTTCAAATTGCTCCTACCTTGGAAGATCAAGTCCGTGAGGCCCAGCTCAGTGATACCATGGTAAAGAAGGTCAAACATGCTATTGCAAAGGGCACTCCAAAATACAAGTGCTTCCGTGTTGATGAGAGAGATACCTTGTTCTTCGAGGACAGACTCGTTGTTCCCAAAGGTGATCTCAGGAAGCTCATAATGGAAGAAGCTCATGATTCTCTCCTTTCCATTCATCCTGGCAGTTCCAAGATGTATCAAGATCTCAAGCAGTCTTACTGGTGGACACGCATGAAAAGGGAGATTGCCCAATTCGTGAATGAATGTGATGTATGCAGAAGAGTGAAAGCAGAACATCAACGTCCAGCCGGTCTTCTCCAACCTCTTCCTATTCCCGAGTGGAAGTTCGACCACATTGAAATGGACTTCGTCACTGGTTTTCCTCAATCCAAGCGAGGAAATGATGCTATCTTTGTGGTGATCGACAAGCTTACCAAAGTCGCTCACTTCCTGCCAGTCAAAGAATCAATCAATGCAGCTCAATTGGCAGAGCTGTACACTTCCAGAATTGTGTCCCTACATGGCATTCCTCAAGTTATATCCTCAGACCGTGGAAGCTTGTTCACATCAAGGTTCTGGGACTCCTTTCAGTCCGCCATGGGCACGAAGATCAGGTTCAGCACTGCTTTTCACCCTCACACTAGTGGTCAAGTCGAGCGCGTGAATCAGATTCTAGAAGACATGCTCAGAGCCTGTGTCATCTCCTTTGGCATGAAATGGGAAGACTGCCTTCCATTTGCCGATTTCTCTTACAACAACAACTTTCAAGCAAGTGCAGGCAAAGCACCGTTTGAAATTCTCTATGGCAGAAAGTGTTGTACCCCTCTCAACTGGTCTGAAACAGGCGAACGTCAACTTCTTGGCAATGACTTGATCTCAGAAGCCGAAGAAATGTGCAAAGTCATACGTGAGAATCTCAAGGCCGCTCAGTCGCGTCAGAAGAGCTACTATGACGGCAAGCATCGTGATTTGGCATTCAACATCGATGATCATGTCTATCTCCGAGTTTCTCCGATGAAAGGCACCCAAAGATTCGGTATCAAAGGAAAACTTGCTCCTAGATACGTCGGGCCTTTCAAGATTCTTGGCAAAAGAGGCGATCTAGCCTATCAACTTGAGCTCCCTTCAAACTTCGCCAATGTCCATGATGTCTTCCATGTGTCTCAACTCCACAAATGCTTCAAGGCACCTGAGCGCATGATTCCGTTTGAAGAGATTGATCTTCAACAAGACCTGTCCTACCGAGAGCACCCAGTTGCAATTCTCGAGAAACCGAATGCAAGACCCGCAACAAGTCCATCAAATTTCTGAAAGTCAAGTGGTCACATCACACCGACCGAGAAGCTACCTGGGAACGAGAAGATCATCTTCGTTCTGAGTACCCTTCCTTTTTCCAGTCCTAGATCTCGGGACGAGATCTTTTTGTAGTAGAGGAGAGTTTGTAATGCCCCGGATGTAATACTTTCCCTTTTGGGCATATAATATATCTCCGGCTTCATCTATTCCTTTTTCGGGTTCTTTGTCTTTCGGGTTTTCGTCGTTTTGTTGTGTGAGTGTGTGGCATTCATTCATATCATGTAGACATGTGCATCGCATTGCATTTGTGTTGTCGGTTGCATCCGGTTCCGCGTGTTTCTTCTCGTTGTCCGTTTCGCGTTCCGGAGCTCCCTCACGTGTCCGTGGTGTCCCGTAGGCCTACTTTGTTGGTTGGGCATGTAACGTTACCGGTGTGCCGCGAGGTTGTTGTGTGTGTTGTTGTTTTGTTGTGTGCAACCCGCCTGTCAAATCTCGTCGCGTTTGGAGCCCGTTTGCTATCCCAACAGTTATTTGTGTGGGCTCAAAGTGCCTCCACTTTGAGGCCCAAAACACCCCCTCCAACAGCCCTCTAACCACTCCTAGTCACTTCTATCATCTAGGCCATCAAAATCTGATCTGGTGGCCGAAAACCGCACTCCATTTGGAGTCTCCTAGCTCCCTCTACCTATAAATGTGTGTCCACCCCCGAATTTTGCAGATCCAACCCTAGCTTCTCCCTCCTCCAGCCGCCGGACACGTCCGAAGCGATCCGGACATGTCGTGCTCTACGTTTCATATATTGTTGTCATGAATGTTAGAGATCGTCTAGGTGCTTGTTTTGCTGTTGCAAGAGTGCATCATGATATAAACTGCTGCTATGTGATGTTTTTATGCCATCTTTGCCATGTGATATCTTCTAGTTCGTTTGTCCGAATGATGCAAATGACATGTCCACGTGTTCGTCTTGCCGTGCTCTACATGTTGTATGTGCTAGGTAGCATGTTAGATTTATTCTTGCCATGTTTATCATCGTTGCAAAGTGCCATGTGGTTGTGATGTTGTTTCACTTGTTATGAAATGCCATCTTGTTGAGCTCGTTGCTATCGTTGTGTTTACCTCAATGAAGCATGCTTGTGTGTTTCGGTATCACCTTCATGTGTACTTTGATGAGGTGCTTACCGCTTGCCATGTTTAGTTTCGAGGTGACTTAAACATGCTCTTTTACATGCCATGATGAAATTGCTGTTTTAGGACTTAGTGGATTTTCACTAAGTCTGAAATCTGTAACGTTCCGATGCCATGTTCGTGTGATGTTCTAGGACAAACCATGTTAGTTTTGGAGTGGATCTTGATTGTTCCTTGTAGTATATATTGTTATCTTTCCATTCATGTCCTCACATGCCTATTTAAGTGGCTGTAGCATGTCTATCTTTTGCTCCAAAGTTTCAATAAAATTCTGCTGCCAGAATTTTATTGTCAAGTTCAATATGTCCTAGATCATTGCTATTGATCCGTGGCTCCTTTGGGGGTGCACCTTTGGACTTAGTTGCTGTAGTATATGTCTAGTTTTTGTTCATGTCTTTTTCCATGAGATTTGAGTGCTGTTGTTTAATTATTTTGTGCTCCAAAGTTGCTATGTTGCTGTAATTTTCAGCTTTCGCTCATTTCTTGTTTCGGGCATAACTTTTAGCCCGTAACTCCGATTTCAGCGAATCTTACATGAAACTTGATTGATTTTCCGTGTAGTTTCACAATATCACATTGTTATCTTGTTTTGAGGTGTTTTGCTTGAGTGATATTTTACGTGCTCCGTGTGCATCCTTAGTGCATCCATCATGCATTCATCTTTTTCGAGTGCGCATTGCATCTTGTTGATTGGTGCTTGGTGTGATTGTTTTGTTTAGAGCCGGAAGCCGAGACCAAGATCGAGTACGAGCACGAGGTTTCCAACGAGGTTGAGCACGAGGACCCTTCTTACGATCTGAACGACTTCTCTTCAGGCAAGATGACCGAACCCCGATAACATTACTATCTTTGCCTATTGCTTGTAGTTCCGCTCTATAGTTTTGCCTCGATGCCCATGATCTTCTTGTCAACCTCCTACTTGTAAAACATTGCCATGTCAACCAACCTACCTACGCAAACCGTTGCTTGGCTAAGTACGCTTCGCTCAGCCCTTCTTATAGCATTGCTAGTTGCAGGTGAAGATCGAAGATGCTTGCTTCATGTTGAAGTTTGGTTGGGTTATATCACATTATATAAATGCTTTAACTGAAATCATCTATATATTGGCAAGGGTGGAAGGCTAAGCCTTTTGCTTGGTGATTTTTTCCACTCATGCCGTTAGGAACCGTATAAACCGGTGTTATGTTCCTTGATTATGCGTTCCTAACACGGTTGGGGTGTATGGGACCCCCTTGATAAACCGCTAAGTGCTAAGTCTTTTCCAGCAAATCCCAACATTGGTACTATTTGCCTAATAACAAACTAAACTTGCATAGGGAGTAACTAACCCTCTTTCTTAATCAACAACCCCAGGCCAGTGCTCCACATGAGTGTTGGTCCGAAACGGGGAGTCTGCGGGGCCGCCTTGGGGCAACCCGAGGTATCTGGTATACACCCGTAGAATCGCCCATCCGGTCGTGTCCTGAGACTTAGATACGCGCGGCTACTATCAGGGTGTCGACACGCCGGGAGGATTTGCTGGATTAGCCTTACCTTAGTTCGGTATATCTTGAGCACGGGATTCCGAGAATACTCGGGTCTTCCCACTTTGGAGTTGCGACTCTGCGGATCGTGGGCTTGTAATGGGTCAAGTTGGAACACCCCTGCAGGGTTTGAACTTTAGAAAGCCGTGCCCGCGGTTATGTGGCAGATGGGAGCTTGTTAATATCCGGTTGTAGATAACTTGACACAATGTTTCTAATACACTACCAGCGTGTGTTCCGTGACTGTCAATTTCCGAATAGGGATTCGGGAGTTGAACACGGAGGGGTTATGCTTGTTGAGCTTGTAGCTAGGATCACTTCGTGATCACTTCTCGTCCGAGGCTTTCTCTTCTCGCTCTCACTCACGTAAGCTAGTTGCTAGTTGCTGCTGCAGACACTTATTCTTTTCTTCAGCCCTTCCTCTCCCAAAGGCCTAAATAGTCTTGTTACCCGGAAACGGGATTGCTGAGTCCTCTGTGGCTCACAGTTACTTCACCACACCAGATGCAGGTCCAGTTGTGAGCTATCCAGGTGATGGCACCGAGCTGGATTGGGAGTACGATGAGGAGCGTAGTCGGTACTATGTGCGATACCCGGATGATCAGTAGTGGAGACTCCTACTAGGATTCGATTCGCATGTGGTTTTATTTATTTCAGTTTGGTATCTTAAAATTTGGATTTGGCCCTTAGAGGGTTGTGATATTCTTAATGTATGATGATTGAGACATGTTATGTATTTGTGTGACGTGGCGAGTGTAAGCCAACTATTTATGTTTACAATCCCCTCTTTTACATGAGTTGTGCAAAGATTACCAAACTTGAGATCATTCTAGGATGGACTTATGCCTTCAAGTCGTGCCTTGACACGTAGGAGGTATAACTCCATCCTGGGCATTACAATCCCATAAATGTTGAAACTAATGTCATTGAAACCGTAACCCAGGAGGAATACATAAGGGACACTTTCCAGAACGTTTTAGACTCCGAAAAGGAATAGGTATGTGGTACGGTAAGTAAACCGACTCCAAAACAGTTCTAATAGCATTTTTTCTCCGTTTTTGAATATTTAACAAAATAGGAAAATAATAAGTAGTCCGAAAGGGACACAAGGCATCCACGAGGGTGGAGGGCGCACCCTACCCCCTGGGCGCGCCCCCTGCCTCGTGGCCACCTCGTGTCCCCTCCGGACTCCATTTTCTTGCACGATACTTCTTTTGGTCGGTAAAATTTCATTATATAACCTCCCAAAGGTTTTGACCATGGTACCACGACAAAATCCTCTGCTTTTGTTTCGAGCTATTTTCTAACAAATCTAGATCACCATGACGTCTTCAAGCGCCCCCAAGGACAAGTTTTTTGAGAAGGTCATCAACCCCTACCTCATGGAGGTGCTGCAACACCCTCAAACCACTGAGATGCTTGAGGGGGTGCTGCACATCCGCGATGTTGAGAGACCAAGGAGGGCCGAAAGCGTTGAGACAAGACTCAAAGCAATGGAGCAACAAGTTTTCAAGTGCTAGGGGATGGTCGAACGCGGACAAACGCCAACTACATGATGATCGTGGAGTTCACCAACAACCACCAGCTGGATTCCAAGAACATTGGGGAGACCATCTTCAAGCTTCACGAGAAAATCGAGTACCTCCAAGCCCAGATCTATGAATTGCAAAACCAAAACTGTGAGTATGAATATAGATTCAAGAGGATGAGTTTGGCTGCAGATTTGAGGATCCCGGAGACTCGATCATCCTTCTACGATGTTGAGCTTATGCCATGGAAGATGGACGACAAGACCGCATCATCAACAACTCCATCATCACTACCTCCAAAGAAAGAGACATAAACACATGGGTATGGGCACTCCCCTTGGCAACTGTCAAGCTTGGGAGAGGTGCCCCGGTATCGCATCACCATCACACTTCTATCTTTACCGTTTTTTCTTAGTTCGATCCTTTTGGTTATATCTTGATCTAATAGAATAAAGTTTTAGTATGGTCTAGCTTTGAGTTTTTGTGTTGATCCTTATCTATGTAACCGAGTATGTGAGCTATATATAATAAAGATTAGTTTTGAGTCAAGGGCTTGGTTATCTTGCTATGATCTTGAGGGAATAAAAGAAAAAAAGGGAAAGAATAAAAAGAATTGAAGAGATCATATTGATCTTATAGAGAGTAATGACTTCACATATAAAGAGTATGATGAATAAAAGTTGTTGAGAGTTGACAAATATAGTTTTGGTCATCGTTGCAATTAATAGGAAGTAACAAAGAAAGAGAGGTTCTCACATATAAATATACTATCTTGGACATCTTTTATAATTGTGAGCACTTAAAATATGACATGCTAAAAAGTTGATATTGGACAAGTAAGACAATGTAATGGGTTATGTTTTCTTATATCCCAAATAAATTATATTGTCATGGATCATCCAACACGTTGAGCTTGCCTTTCCCCCTCATGCTAGCCAAATTCCTTGCGCCAAGTAGAGATACTACTTGTGCTTCCAAATATCCTTAAACCCAGTTTTGCCATGAGAGTCCACCATATCTACCTATGGATTGAGTAAGATCCTTCAAGTAAGTTGTCATTGTTGCAAGAAATAATAATTGCTCTCTAAATATGTATGATCTATTAGTGTCGAGAAAATAAGCTTTATATGATCTTGTGATATGGAAGCAATAAAAGTGACGGACTGCATAATAAAGGTCCCTATCACAAGTGGCAATATAAAGTGATGTTCTTTCGCATTAAGATTTCATGCATCCAACCATAAAAGCACATGACAACCTCTGCTTCCCTTTGCGAAGGGCCTATCTTTTATTATTTTCTTATACGTTATACAAGAGTCATGGTGATCTTCACCTTTCCTTTTTACATTTTATCCTTTGGCAAGCACATTGTGTTGGAAAGATCCTCACATATATACCCAATTGGATGTAAGTTATCATAAACTATTATTGTTGACGTTACCCTTGAGGTAAAAGGTTGGGAGGCAACACTATAAGCCCCTATCTTTCTCTCTGTCCGATTAAAACTCCATACCCATAAGTATTGCGTGAGTGTTAGAAATTTTGAAAGACTAAATGATAGTTGAGTATGTGGACTTGCTGAAAAGCTCTTATATTGACTCTTTCCGATGTTATGATAAATTGCAAATGCTTCAATGACCGAGATCATAGTTTGTTAGTTTTCAATGAAGTTTCTGATTCATACTTGACATTGTGAATAGATTGTTACTTTAGCATAAGAAATCATATGACAATATATATATATATATATATATATATATATATATATATATATTGCTGTTATAAGAATGATCATGATGCCCTCATGTCCGTATTTTATTTTATCGACACCTCTATCTCTAAACATGTGGACATATTTTTGATATCGGCTTCCTCTTGAGGACAAGCGAGGTCTAAGATTGGGGGAGTTGATACATCCATTCTGCATCATGCTTTTATATCGATATTTATTGCATTATCGGCTGTTACTACATATTATGTCACAATACTTATGACGTTTCTCTCTTATTTTACAAGGTTTACATGAAGAGGGAGAATGCCGGCAGCTGGAATTCTGGGCTGGAAAAAGAAAAAATATTAGAGACATATTATGCCCAACTCAAAAGATCCTGAAACTCCACAAAAGTAAGTTTTAGAATATATTTAAAATATTGGGCTAAGAAAGCACCAGAGGGGGGCCACCCATCGTCCACGAGGATGGGGGGCGCGCCCTAACCCCCTGGGCGCACCCCCTGCCTCGTGGACCACCTGGAAGCCCCCCGATGCCCATTTTCTGGTATAAGGTGTCTTTTGCCCTAAAAAAAGTAAGAAGGAAGCTTTCGGGACGAAGCGCCATCGTCTCGAGGCGGAACCTTGGTGGAACCAATCTAGGGCTCTGGCGAAGCTGTTCTGCCGGGGAAACATCCCCCCGGGAGGGGGAAATCGTCACCATCGTCATCAACATCGATCCTCTCATCGGGAGTGGGTCAATCTCCATCAACATCTTCACCAGAACCATCTCCTCTCAAACCCTAGTTCATCCCTTGTATCCAATCTTTGTCCCAAAACCTTAGATTGGTATATGTGGGTTGCTAGTAGTGTTGATTACTCCTTGTAGTTGATGCTAGTTGGTTTATTCGGTGGAAGATCATCTGTACAGATCATTTATGCATATTAATACCCCTCTGATTATGAACATGAATATGATTTGTGAGTAGTTACATTTGTTCCCGAGGACATGGGAGAAGTTTTTCTATAAGTAGTCATGTGAATTTGGTATTCATTCGATATTTTAATGAGATGTATGTTGTCTTTCCTCTAGTGGTGTTATGTGAACGTCGACTACATGACACTTCACCATTGTTTGGGACTAGAGGAAGGCATTGGGAAGTAATAAGTAGATGATGGGTTGCTAGAGTGACAGAAGCTTAAACCCTAGTTTATGCGTTGCTTCGTAAGGGGCTGATTAGGATCCATATGTTTCATGTATGGTTAGGTTTACCTTAATACTTCTTTTGTA
Source organism: Secale cereale (assembly GCA_902687465.1). Lineage (NCBI taxonomy): Eukaryota > Viridiplantae > Streptophyta > Magnoliopsida > Poales > Poaceae > Secale > Secale cereale. Next base: position 283,324,593 of record LR738711.1, on the reverse strand, counting down.
GTTGTGGATGCTTGCAATAGGGGTTAATCACAAGTGGGATGCTTGTTCAAGGAAGGGCAGTCCCCAAGCACCGGTCCACCCACATATCAAATTATCAATGTAACGAACGCGAATCATATGAGCATGATGAAAAATAGCTTGACGATAATTCCCATGTATCCTCGGGAGCACTTTTCCCTATATAAGAGTTTGTTCAGGCTTGTCCTTTGCTACAAAAAAGATTGGGCCATCTTGCTGCACCTTATTTACTTTCATTACTTGTTACTCGTTACAAATTATCGTATCACAAATCTATCTGTTACCGATAATTTCAGTGCTTGCAGAGAATACTTTACTGAAAACTGCCTATCATTTCCTTCTGCTCCTCGTTCGGTTCGACACTCTTACTTATCGAAAGGACTATGATAGATCCCCTTTACTTGTGGGCCATAAAGGGGGGCCACCAGGTGGGCACAACCCACTTGGGCGCGCCAGGGAGCCCAGGCGCGCCCTGGTGGGTTGTGCTCACCCAGGCCCACCTCTGGTGCCCATCTTCTGGTATATAAGTCACTCTGACCTAGAAAAAATAAGGAGATGTCTTTCGGGAGGGAGCGCCATCGTCTCGTTGCAGAACTTGGGCAGGAGCACTTTTTCCCTCTGGCGGAGCAATTCCACCAGGGGAACTTCCCTCCGGGAGGGGGAAATCATCATCATCATCATCACCAACAACTCTCCCATCTTGGGGAGGGCTATCTCCATCAACATCTTCAACAGCAACATCTCATCTCAAACCCTAGTTCATCTCTTGTGTTCAGTCTTGTTACCAGAACTATAGATTGGTGCTTGTGGGTGACTAGTAGTGTTGATTACTATGTGGTTTATATGGTGGAAGATTATATGTTTAGATCCATTATGCTATTTAATACCCCTATAATCTTGAGCATGATTATCATTTGTGAGTAGTTACTTTTGTTCTTGAGGTCACTGGAGAAATCATGTTGCAAGTAATCATGTGAACTTGATGTGTGTTCGATATTTTGATAGTATGTATGTTGTGATTCCCTTAGTGTTGTCATGTGAACATCGACTACATGACACTTCACCATATTTGGGCTAAGTGAATGCATTATGGAGTAGCAATTAGATGATGGGTTGTGAGAGTGACAGAAGCTTAAACCCAAGTTTATGCGCTATTCCACAAGGGACCGATTGGATCCAAAAGTTTAATGCTATGGTTAGAATTTATTCTTAATATTTTTCCCGTAGTTGCGGATGCTTGCGGGAGGTTTAATCATAAGTAGGAGGTTTGTTCAAATAAGAACAGCACCTAAGCACCGTTCCACCCACATATCAAATTATCAAAGTAGCGACCAAAAATTTAACCAACATGGTGAAAGTGACTAGATGAATTTCCCGTGTACCCTCAAGAACGCTTTGCTTATTATAAGAGACTGTTTTGGCCTGTCCTTTGCCTCAAAACGATTGGGCTACCTTGCTGCAATTTTGCTACTACTACCATTACTTGCTCACTACAAAATTATCTTGCTAGAAAACTACTCTGTTACTTCCAATTTCAACACTTGCAGACATTACCTTGCTGAGATCCACTTGTCATTTCCTTCTACTCCTCGTTGGGTTCGACACTCTTACTTATCGAAAAGAGCTACAGTTGATCCCCTATACTTTTGGGTCATCAAGGCTATTTTCTAGCGCTATTGCAGGGGAGTGAAGCGTGTTTGGTAAGTAGAAATTGGTAAGGAAACATTCATATAGTGTGCTGAAATTTATTGTCACTATGGAGAACAATCCTTTGAGGGGTTTGTTCAGGGCATCTTCACGTTGACTGGGACCGTAGTTAGATACCCCTCAACCTATTGCACCTATTGAAAATATTGGAAATGAAATTCCTTCGGGTATGATAGAACAACTGCTAGCTAATCCTTATGCAGGAGACGAAACCGAACATCCTGATATGCACTTGATATATGTGGAACAAATTTGTGGACTCCTTAAGCTTGTAGGTTTACCCGGAGATGAAGTTATGAATAAGGTTTTTCCCTTATCTTTGAAGGGAAAACATTAGCATGGTATAGGCTATGCGATGATATTGGCGCTTGGAACTGGAATCGGTTGACATTGGAGTTTCACCAAAAATATATCCTATGCATCTAGTTCATCTTGATAGGAATTACATATATAAATTTTGGCCTTGTGAAGGAGACAGTATCGCTCTAGCTTGGGGGAGGCTTAAGTCAATGTTATATTCATGCCCCAATCATGAGCTCTCAAGAGAAATAATTGTTCAGAATTTATATGCTCGGCTTTCTCATAATCTTCGATCCATGCTTGATACTTCTTGCGCTGGTTCTTTTATGGAGAAGACTATTGAATTCTGGTGGGATATTTTGGAAAGAATTAAACATAACTCTGAAGATTGGGAACTCGACGAAGGTAAAGATTCAGGTATTAAGCTTAAGTATGATTGTGTTAAATCTTTTATGGCGATGATTTTCAAAAGTTTAGCACTAAATATGGACTTGACTCTGAGATAGCAGCCTCCTTTTGTGAATCATTTGCTACTTATGTTGATCTCCCTAAAGAGAAGTAGTTTAAATATCACCCACCTATTAAAAAATAAATTAAAGAACCGGTACTAGCTAAGGAAAAACTATACTTTATAATGTTGATCCAGTTGTTCCTACTCCTTATATTGAAAAACCACCTTTCCCTGTTAGGTTAAAGGAACATGCTAAATTTCTAACTATGGTTATAAAAATTTATATTAGAACACCTAAACTAGATGAACAAATTAAAGTAGAACCTAATATTGTTATGGTTAAGGATCTCTTGCAAGAAAATGTAGATGAGCATGTTATTTACTTATGTGAAGTAGCTGCTAGAATTGCCAAACCGGATAAAAAGGATAAACACGGACCTGTTGTTGGCATGCCCGTTGTCTTGGTTAAAATAGGGGATCACTGTCATCATGGTTTATGTGACATAGGTGCTAGTGTGAGTGCTATTCCCTACTCCTTATACCAAGAAATAATGAATGACATAGTACCCGCAGAGATAGAAGACATAGATGTTACTATTAAACTTGCTAATAGAGATACTATATCACCAATTGGGATTGTTAGAGGTGTTGAAGTCTTGTGTGGGAAAATAAAATGCCCTACTGATTTTCTTGTTCTTCGTTCCCCACAAGATGACTTTTGTCCCATTATCTTTGGTAGACCTTTCTTGAACACCGCTAATGCTAAAATAGATTGTGAGAAACAAACTATCAGTGTTAGTTTTGGTGATGAGTCTCATGAGTTTAATTTCTCCAAGTTTAGTAGAAAGCTCAATGAAAAATAATTGCCTAGTAAGGATGAAATAATTGGTCTTGCTTCAATTGTTGTGCCCCCTACTGATCCTTTAGAACAATATTTTCTAGCCATGAAAATGATTTACATATGCATGAAAGAAATAAAATAGATGATATTTTCTTTGAACAACGTCCTCTACTTAAACACGATTTGCCTGTTGAAACTCTAGGAGGTATTCCTCCACCTAAAGGTGATCCCGTGTTTGAATTAAAACAATTGCCAGACACTTTGAAATATGCTTATCTTGATGAAAATCATATATATCCGATTATTATTAGTGCTAACCTTTCAGAACATGTAGAAGAAAGATTATTGAAAGTTCCAAGGAAGCATTGAGCTGCTATTGGATATACTCTTGATGATTTAAAGGGCATTAGTCGGACTCTATGTCAGCACAAGATCAATTTGGAACCTGATGCTAAACCTGTTGTTGATCATCAATGCCGGTTAAATCAGAAGATGAACGAAGTGGTAAGAACGGAAATATTAAAACTTCTGTAAGCAGGTATAATCTATCATATAGCTGATACTAGGTGGGTAAGTCCTGTTCATTGTGTTCCTAAGAAGGGAGGTATTACTGTTGTTCCTAATTATAAGAATGAACTTATTCCACAAAGAATTATTACAGGCTATAGAATGGTAATTTATTTTAGAAAAAATAAATAAAGCAACTAGAAAAGATCATTACCCTCTACTTTTTATTGATCAAATGCTAGAAAGATTATCTAAGCACACACACTTTTGCTTCCTTGATGGATACTTTGGTTTTTCGCAAATACCTGTTTCTCAACCTGATCAAGAAAAGACCACTTTTACTTGTCCCTTTGGAACTTATGCTTATAGACGTATGCCTTTTGGTTTATGCAATGCACCTGCTACCTTTCAAAGATGTATGACTTCTATATTCTCGGACTTTTGTGAAAATATTGTATACGTTTCCATGGATGAATTCTCTGTTTATGGGAAGTCTTTTTGATGATTGTTTAAGCAATATTGATCGAGTTTTGCAGAGATGTGAACAAACAAATCTTGTCCTGAATTGGGAGAAGTTCCACTTTATGGTCAACGAAGGTATTGTCTTGGGTCATAAGATTTCTGAAAAGAGTATTGAAGTGGACAAAGCTAAGGTTGATGCAATTGAGAAAATGATGATTGTTTCGTAGTTTCCTAGGTCATGCTGGTTTCTATAGGAAATTTATCAAGGACTTTTCTAAAATTTCTAGCCCTCTTACAAACCTTTTTGCAAAAGTATGTTCCTTTTGTTTTTAATGATGATTGTTTAGAAGCCTTTGAAACACTCAAGAAAGCCTTAATTTCTGCACCTATTGTTGAACCACCTGATTGGAACTTGCCTTTTAAAATTATGTGTGATGCTAGTGATTATGTTGTTGGTGCTGTTCTCGGACAAAGAGTTGATAAGAAACTAAATGTTATTCATTATGCTAGTAAAACTTTAGACAATGCTCAAAAGAGTTATGCTGCTACCGAAAAAGAATACTTAGCAGTGGTGTTTGCTTGTGATAAATTTAGATCTTACATTGTTGATTTAAAAGTAATTGTTCACACTGACCATGCTGCTATTAAATATTTTATGGAAAATGAAGATGCTAAACCTAGACTTATTTGATGAGTTCTCTTGCTACAAGAATTTGATTTGCATATCACTCATAGAAAAGGAGCTGAGAACCCCGTAGCTGATAACTTGTCTAGGCTTGAAAATGTGCTTGATGACCCACTACCTATTGATGATAGTTTTCCTGATGAGCAGTTAGCTGTAATAAATGTTGCTCATAACACTCCTTGCTATGCTGACTATGCTAATTACATTGTTGCTAAATATTCACCTCCTAGCTTTACATACCAACAAAAAAAATCTATGATTTAAGAAACTACTTTGGGATGGCCCACATCTTTATAAAGAAGGAGTAGATGGTATTATTTGACATTGTGTACCTAAGCATGAATAGGGACAAATCCTTTGGAAATGCCACTCCAAAGCATATGGACGGCATCATGCTAGAGATAGAACTGTTCACAAGGTATTGCAATCTGGATTTTACTGGCCTACTCTCTTCAAGGATGCCCGTAAGTTTGTTTTATCTTGTGATGAAAGTCAAAGAAGAGTAATATAGGTAAGCGTCAGGAAATGCCTATGAATTATTCACTTGACGTTGAACCATTTGATGTTTCGGTATTTGATTACACGGGACCTTTTCCTTCCGCTAATGGGTATACACATATTTCGGTTGCTGTTGATTATGTTACTAAATGGGTAGAAGTTATTCCAACCAGTAGTGCTGATCACAACACCTCTATTAAAATGCTTAAGGAAGTTATTTTCCCAAGGTTTGGAGTCCCCAGATATTTAATTACTGATGGTGGTTCACACTTTATTCATGGTGGTTTCCGTAAAATGCTTGCTAAATATGATGTTAACCATAGAATTGCATCACCTTATAATAGTCTAGTGGTCAAGTTGAGCTTAGCGATAGAGAAATAAAATTAATTTTGCAAAAGACTGTCAATAGGTCTAGTAAGAATTGGTCTAAGAAATTAGATGATGCACTTTGGGCTTAGAAAACAGCTTATAAAAATCCTATGGGTTTGTCTCCTTATAAAATCGTTTATGGAAAAGCTTGTCATTTGCCTCTTGAATTAGAACATAAAGCATATTGGGCAATCAATGAACTCAACTATGATTTCAAACTTGCCGGTGAAAAGAGGTTATTTGATATTAGCTCATTAGATGAATGGAGAACCCAAGCTTATGAAAACGCCATGTTATTTAATGAAAATGTTACAAGATGGCATGATAAAAGAATCCAAAAGCGGGAGTTCAAAGTTGGAGAATATGTTCTTTTGTACAACTCTCGTTTCAGATTCTTTGCAGGAAAACTATTCTCTAAATGGGAAGGCCCCTATGTCATCAAGGAGGTTTATCGGTCTGGAGCTATCAAAATAAATAGCGCTGAAGGTACTAACTCGAAGGTTGTTAATGGGCAATGAATAAAACATTATATCTCAAGTACGCCCATTAATGTTGAAAGCAATAATATCCAAACTTTGACACCAGAAGAACACATAAAAGAGTCCTTCCGGAACACTCCAGAATCGTGAAAATAAAGAGGTACGTGATACGGTAAGTAAACGGACTCCGAAAATTCCGCAAAAATATTTTTTTTCTCAGCTTTGGAATATTTAGAAAATAAGGAAAATAAGAAACTTCCAGGAAGGGTACCCTTGTGGGCACAAGACACCAGGGCGCGCCTGGCTTGCCAGTCGCGCCTAGGTGGGCACCTTTTGGAATCTGTTTTTCTTCCGTTTGCTTGTTTCCCAAATAAGAAAAAAAATCTTTATATACCCCTTTGAACCTATTGACCACTGTATCGCGGAGAAATCCTCGGTTCTATTTTTTTGCTGTTTTTTGTCAAATCCCATCTACCATGGCCACCTCAAACTCCTCCAAGGATAAGTTCTTCAAGAACGTCATCAACCCATATCTGCGGGAGGTGGTGCAACACCCTCATGCCATCCAGATGCAAGAGGGGTTGCTGCACATCCGCGATGTGCAAGGATCCAAAGGGACGGGAACCATGGAGGCCAGGCTTGAGGCTACGGAGTAGGAAGTCTTCTGGTGTAAGGGGATGGTGGAGCGTGGACTCAATGCCAATCACCTCATGATCACGGACCTTTCCCGTGATGTCAAGGTGGATGGCAAGCCCATGAAGGACATCTTCTTCACCCTTAACAAGCAAATCAACTTCCTCCCAAGCCAGATCTATGATCTTCAAAACCAAGTCTTTGAATATGAGGCGAGGTTTAAAGTTATGAGTTCGGCTACCTGTTGCGGAACTTGTGAGACTCATTCTTCCTCTTATGATATTGGAGCTCTGCCATGGAAACCTGAGGACAAGATCGCATCTACATCATCACCACCACCATCTTCTTCATCACTAAAAGAAAATTGAGTATCGGGTATGGGCACTCCCCTTGGCTTCTGCCAAGCTTGGGGGAGGTGCCCCGGTATCATATCATCCCGACTATCCTTTTACTTTTACATATTTTAGTTTGATCTTTTGCTTTAGAATGAATAAAAGTTTAGTTCGGTCCTTTTTTCGAGAGTTTGTTTAGTGATCTATCCTTGTAATCGCGTGCGAGATATATAATAAAGTTTAGTTTGAGTTTTTCCTTTCTTTACTTTCATGTTGCAATAAAAGAAAGGAAATAAATTAGGAAGATCATATGCTAATCTTATGGTAGGTGATGGCACCACATAAGCAAAAGTATAAGTAGAAATGTTTATTAGAGATTGACAAACATAGCATTGGTCAATGGTGCAACTCATGAAATAATTAATAAGGGAAGAGAAGATTCACATATAAATATACTATCCTAGAAATCTTTTGTGATTGTGAGCCCCCATCAAAATATTATACGCCAAAATTGTTGACGTTGGACAAGGAAGACAACTTAATGATTTATGTTTGTTCATATTCACATAGAAATCATATTGTCATAGATCCTTTAACATGTGGTGCTTGCTCAATATCTTTTCTAGCCAAAAATTCTGCACTAAGTAGAGATACTACTCGTGCATCCAAAAACCCTTAAACCCAAAGCTTTTCCAAGAGTCCACCATACATACCTATGGATTGAGTAAGATCCCTCAAGTAAGTTATCATCAATGCAAAACGACAATAATAATTGCTTCTAACTGTGTGAGATCATTTTGTGTAAGAGAAAATTGAGTGTTGCACGAGGGGAAGAATAAAAGCGACAGACTGCATAATAAAGGTCGCTATCACAAGGGGCAATGCAATTTGACGTTCTTTTGCACTAAGGGGTTGAGCATACAAACAAATAAGTGTGTGTCAACCTTTGCTTCCCTCTGCGAAGGGCCTATCTTTTACTTTTATGCAAAGATTCAAAGTTTTCTCTCTATTCCTTTTTATTTTATTCTTTGGCAAGCATCATGTGGTGAGGAAACATCTAGTCACATATGTCGAGATGAATATGGATGGCATGAGTTATTATTGTTGACATCACCCTTGAGGTGAATACATTGGGAGGCAAAACTATAAGCCCATATCTTTCTATTTGTCCAGTTGAAATGTTTTTCTCATGTGTATGCGGTGAGTGTTAGCAATCATAGAATACTATACGATGGTTGAGTATGTGGACTTGCCTAAAGGCTCTGATATGTGACCCTTCCTGAAAAGATGATGAATTGTAGTTGCAAACTTGACTGAGAACATAGTTTTTTAGTTTCTAATAGAGTTTATGCTTTATACTTCGATTGTGTGATGAACTGTTACTTATTCATGAGAAGTCTATGATAAAATGTTTACATTTTTTGTTGTTATAATAATCTAGATGATGCTTCTATGTGGGTATTTTGTTTTTATTGACACCTCTCTCTCAAAGCATGTGGACATGTTTTTCGTTTTCGGTTTTTGCTTGAGAATAAGCGAAGTCTAAGCTTGGGGAGTTGATACGTCCATTTTGCATCATGTTTTCTTACTGTTATTTATGATGTTTTTATGCATAATAATGCTTTTTGGAGTAATTCGGATGCCTTTTCTCTCATAATTTGCAAGGTATGCACCAAGAGGGAGAATTCCGGCAGCTGGAAATCTGGACCCGAAAAAGCTACGTCAGGCCACCTATTCTGCACAACTCCAAACAAGCTGAAACTTCACGTAGAATTTTTATGGAATATTTGAAGGTTATTGGAGCAAATAGGTACCAGAGGGGCCCCACTAGGTGGGTACAACCCACCTGGGCGCGCCAGGGAGCCCAGGCGCACCCTGGTGGGTTGTGCTCACCCAGGCCCACCTCTGGTGCCAATCTTATGGTATATAAGTCATTCTGACCTAGAAAAAAATAAGAAGGGGACTTTCGGGATGGAGCGCCGCCATCTCGAGGTGGAACTTGGGCAGTAGCACTTTTGCCCTCCGGCGGAGCGATTCCTTCGGGGGAACTTCCCTCCCGTAGGGGGAAATCATCGTCATCACCAACAACTCTCCCATCTTGGGGAGGGCTATCTCCATAAACATCTTCAACAACACCATCTCATCTCAAACCCTAGTTCAACTCTTGTGTTCAAACTTGTTACCGGAACTATAGATTGGTGTTTGTGGGTGAATAGTAGTGTTGATTACATCTTGTAGTTGATTACTATATGATTTATTTGCGCATGATTATCATTTTTTAGTAGTTACTTTTGTTCTTGAGGTCACGGGAGAAATCATGTTGCAAGTAATCATGTGAACTTGATGTGTGTTTGATATTTTGATAGTATGTATGTTGTGATTCCCTAAATGGTGTCATCTGAACGTCTACTACATGACACTTTACCATATTTGGGCCTAAGGGAATGCATTATGGAGTAGTAATTAGATGATGGGTTGCTAGAGTGACAGAAGCTTAAACCCAGTTTATGCGCTATTCCGTAAGGGACCGATTGGATCCAAAAGTTTAATGCTATGGTTAGAATTTATTCTTAATACTTTTCTCGTAGTTGCGGATGCTTGCGGGAGGGTTAATCATAAGTAGGAGGTTTGTTCAAGTAAGAACAGCACCTAAGCACCGATCTACCCACATATCAAATTATGAAAGTAGCGAACACGAATAGAACCAACATGGTGAAAGTGACTAGATGAAATTCGTGTGTACCCTCCGTTTTGGCATGTCCTTTTCCTCAAAAGGATTGGGCTACCTTGCTGCAGTTTTGCTACTACTACCATTACTTGCTCGTTACAAAAATATCTTGCTATCAAACTACTCTTCAGCACTTGCAGACATTACCTAGCTGAGATCCACTTGTCATTTCCTTCTACTCCTCGTTGGGTTCGACACTCTTATTTATCGAAAAGAGCTAAAATTGATCCCTATACTTGTGGGTCATCAGAGACAACCCGGAAGTTTTAGAGAGTCATTTATTTCTATTGTGTGCTTTTATATAGTTTAAAAACAAAAAAATAAAGAGGGGAACCTAAAACTTTTTGAAAAAGAAAAGTGAAAGTGAGAAAGACGAGCATTGTTAAAGTGGGAGCTAGCCTTGAACTTTGCTCATGCCCATGGAAACTTTGTGAATCTCGATTACAGAAAGTTTTCAACAAAAATAAGTATCCCCATCTATAAATCCATTGTATTGTAAAAATAATGTGCCAAGATTTGCCTTGAGGAGGATTAGATTACTTGTTTGGTTTGTGCGGTGCAAAAACATAAACTTTGGTTGTAGTGTGTGATTTTACATTTTTTGCTGAAAAGTCAAACGCTTATGAAACTTTTTGGACAGTACTTCTATACATTTTTTTTATTTTTTCCTAATTTTAGAGAATGTTTAGAGGTACAGAAGTATGGTCAATGTTCAGATTACTATAGGCTATCCTGTTTCCACAGATTGCTGTTATAGTTTCATTATTTGCTTATGTTTGAAATCTTGTTGAGCCTCCTTTGACTTGGGGCCATAGAACTGTGATAACATACAGTGGGTAATGTTTGATTATCACTATACATTAATGTTAGAGCAGTACATAATGGGATTTGATGTTATATGTACTAACCCCTCTAATAAAAAAGTTTTGTTAAGTTTTGTGTGGATGAAGTGTTCGAAGATCGAGGAGTTATTGATATGAGAAGAATGAGGAGAGGCAAGAGCTCCAGCTTGGGGATGACCAAGGCAACCCAAGTAAATATTCAAGGAGAATCAAGCATCTAAGCTTGGGGATGCCTGCTACTTCTCGAGCTTGCGTTGTATTCCCTCGAAGAGGAAAGGGTGATGCAACACAGTAGCGTAAGTATTTCCCTCAGTTTTGAGAACCAAGGTATCAATCCAGTAGGAGACCACGCGCGAGTCCCTCGCACCTGGACAAACAAATAAGAACTTCGCAGCCAACGTGATAAGAGGTTGTCAATCCCCTCATGGTCACTTACGAAAGTGAGATCTGATAGATAGGATAGGATAATATTTTTGGTATTTTTGGTATAAGAACAGAAAGTAAAGAAAGTAAATAAGCAACGCCAACAAAAATTGAAGGAAAAGTAATATGATAAAGATAGGCCCGAGGGCCATAGGTTTTACTAGTGGCTTTTCTCATGATAGCATAATTTTACGGTGGGTGAACAAATTACTGTCGAGCAATTGATAGAAAAGAGCATAGTTATGAGAATATCTAGGCATGATCATTATATATAGGCATCATGTCCGTAACAAGTAGACCGAAATGATTGTGCATCTACTACTATTACTCCACACATCGACCCCTATCCAACATGCATCTGGAGTATTAAGTTCATAAGAACAGAGTAACGCCTTAAGCAAGATGACATGATGTAGAGGGATAAAATCAAGCAATATGGTATAAACCCCATCTTTTTATCCTCGATGGCAACAATACAATACGTGCCTTGCTGCCCCTACCATCACTGGGAAAGGACACCGCAAGATTGAACCCAAAGCCAAGCATATTTCCCATTGCAAGAACTATAGATCTAGTAGGCCAAACCAAACCAATAATTCGAAGAGACTTGCAAGGATATTATAATCATACATAAAAGATTTCAGAAAAGAGTCAAATATTGTTCACAGATAATCTTGATCATAAACCCACAATTCACCGGATCTCGACAAATGCACCGCAAAAAGATTACATCGAATAGATCTCCTTAAAGATCAAGGAGAACTTTGTATTGAGATCCAAAAAGGGAGAAGAAGCCATCTAGCTAATAACTATGGACCCGAAGGTCTGTGGTAAACTACTCACAACTCATTAGTGAGGCTATGGTGTTGATGTAGAAGCACTCCGTGATTGATCCCCCCTCCGGTGGATCTCCGGAACGGGCCCCAAGATGGGATCTCACGGGAACAGAAGGTTGTAGTGGTGGAATTAAGGTTTTCTCTATTGCCTTGATGTTTTCAGGGTGCATGGATATATATAGGAGGAAGGAGGGCATAGGGGGAGCCAGAGGTGGCCCACGAGGGTGGGGGCGTGCCTGCCCCCCTGGGCGTGCCCTGCCCCCTCGTGGCCGCCTCTCTCATTCCCTCGCGTGTACTCCAAGTCTTCTGTGTAGATACGGTTCCAAAAATAACTCTCCCGAAGAATTCATTCCATTTGGACTTCGTATGATATTCCTTTTCTGCGAAACACTGAAATAGGCAAAAAAACAGCAATTTGCACTGGGCCTTGGGTTAGTAGGTTACTCCCAAAAATAATATAAAAGTGTATAATAAAGCCCATTAAGCATCCAAAATAGAATAGATAATAGCATGGAACAATAAAAAATAATAGATACGTTGGAGACGTATCAAGCATCCCCAAGCTTAATTCCTGCTCATCCTCGAGTAGGTAAATGATAAAAACAGAATTTTTGATGTGGAATGCTAACCAACATAATTCTCAATGTAATTCTTTTATTGTGGCATGAATGTTCAGATCCGAAAGATTCAAGACAAATGTCTATATTGACATAAGAATAATAATACTTCAAGCATACTAACAAAGCAATCATGTCTTCTCAAAATAACATGGCCAAAGAAAGTTCATCCCTACAAAATCATTTAGTTAGGCTATGCTCCATCTTCGTCACACAAAATACTCAAATCATGCACAACCCCGGTTTCATCCAAGCACTTGTTTCATACTTTAATTTTTTTAAACTTTTTCAACTTTCACGCAATACATGAGCGTGAGCCATGGACATAGCACTATGTGGAATATGGTGGTGGTTGTGGAGAAGACAGAAGGGAAAGATGGTCTCACATCAACTAGGCGTATCAATGGGCTATGGAGATGCCCACCAATAGATATCAATGTGAGTGAGTAGGGATTGCCATGATACGGATGCACTAGAGCTATAAATGTATGGAAGCTCAACAAAAGAAACTAAGTGATTGTGCATCCAACTAGCTAGCTCACGAAGACCTAGGGCATTTGAGGAAGCCCATCGTTGGAATATACAAGCCATGTTCTATAATGAAAATTCCCACTAGTATATGAAAGTGACAAAACAAGAGACTCTCTATCATGAAGATCATGGTGCTACTTTGAATCACAAGTGTGGAAAAATATAGTAGCATTGTCCCTTTTTTCTTTCCATTTTTTTGGGCCTTTTTTGGCCTTTCCTTCTTTTTTTTTCTTTTTTTTTCTTTGGGACAATGCTCTAACAATGATGAGCATCACACTTCTATTGATTTACAACTCGATACTAGAACAAAGTATGACTCTATATGAATGCCACCGACGGTGTACCGGGATGTGCAATGAATCAAGAGTGACATGTATTAAAAATTATGCATGGTGGCCTAGCCACAAATACGATGTCAAGTACATGATCATGCATGGCAATATGACAATGATGAGGCGTGTCATAACAAACGGAACGGTGGAAAGTTTCATGGCAATATATCTCGGAATGGCTATGGAAATGCCATGATAGGTAGGTATGGTGGCTGTTTTGAGGAAGTTTTAAGGTAGGTGTATGGTACCGGCGAGAGTTGCGCGGTACAAGAGAGGCTAGCAATGGTGGAAGAGTGAGAGTGCGTATAATCCATGGACTCAACCTTAGTCATAAAGAACTCACATAATTATTGCAAAAATCTACAAGTCATCAAAACAAAGTACTACACGCATGCTCCTAGGGGAAGGGTTGTTAGGAGTTAACCATCGCGCGATCCCGACCTCCACACAAAGGATGACACTCAATGAAATACTTCATGCTTCAAATTTGTCACAGAACTGTTACCATACGTGCATGCTACGAGACTTGAAAACCTCAACACAAGTATTTCTCAAATTCACCACTACTCTACTAGCATGACTCTAGTATCTCCATACTCATATCTCAAAACAATTATCAAGTATCAAACTTCTCATAATATTCAATGCACTTTATATGAAAGTTTTTACTATACTCATCTTGGATGCCTGTCATATTAGGACTAGTTTTATAACACAAGCACATTACCATGCTATTATAAAAGACTCTCGAAATAATATAAGTGAAGCATGACAAATCAATAATTTCTACAAAATAAAACCACCACCGTGCTCTAAAAGATATAAGTGAAGCACTAGAGCAAAACTATCTAGCTCAAAAGATATAAGTGAAGGACATAGAGTATTCTACTAAATTCTAAACCATATTTATCTCTCTCAAAAGGTGTGTCCAGAAAAGATGATTGTGGCAAACTAACAAGCAAAGACTCAAATCATACATGACGCCCCAAGCAAAACACATATCATGTGGTGAATAAAAATATAGTCCCGAGTAAAGTTACCGATGGATGAAGAAGAAAGAGGAGATGCCTTCCCGGGGCATCGCCAATCTTAGGCTCTTGGTTATCCTTGAATTTTACCTTGGGGTGCCTTGGGCATCCCCAAGCTTAGGCTCTTTCCACTCTTTGTTCCATAGTCCATCAAAGCCATACTCAAAACTTGAAAACTTCACAACACAAAACATAGCCAAAAATCTCGTGAGCTTCATTAGTATAAGAAAACAAACCACCACTCAAAGGTACTATAATGAACTCATTCTTTGTTTATATTAGTGTTAAACCTACTGTATTCCAACTTCTCTATGATTCGTACCCCCCGATACTACTCATAGAGTCATCAAAATAAGCAAACAACACACAAAAAACAGAAGCTGTCAAAAACAGAACAGTTTGTAGTAATCTGTAACTTTCGAATACTTCTGTAACTGAAACAAAATTGAAATAAATTGGTAGATGTGAGGAATTTGTCTATTAATCATCTACAAAAAGAATCAACTAAAAATCACTCTCTAGTAAAAAATTACAGCCAATCTCGTGAGCGCTAAAGTTTATGTTTTTTACAGCATGATCATATAAACTTCACACAAGTCTTCCCAATTGTTCTACTTGGCACAAACACTAATCAAAACACAAAACCACATCTAAACAGAAGCTAGATGCAATATTTATTCCTAAACAAAAGCAAAAATAAATAAAATAAAATTGGGTTGCCTCCCAACAAGCGCTATATTTTAACGCCCCTAGCTAGGCATGATACAAGAATAGATCTAGGTATTGCCATCTTTGGTTTTTATCCTTTTGGCGGTGTCAAGCTCGAATCCGGGAGGTTCTTTACGTTTCCCTTCATATTCGGAAATATTTAGATCTAACGAATCCAACCGCTTATTGCAAAGGGTAATCAACATTTTCATGCTATGGAGATTCCCACTAACACTCTTAAGAGGTTCAAGAGACTTTTGTAATGTTTTCGTTACTTCGCAAATTTTGTCAAAAATGTGTGTCTCTTCCTGGGCCTGATGTAACCCTTTTTGTTGAGGTAGTGTTCCCACTATTCCCTCTATAATTTCATGCGCAATACTAGGACCAGTTTCATAAAATTTCCTTTGGCAACGCAATCCAAGAGTTGTCTGTGGGACATATTTAATCCAACATAAAAATTGTGAAGTAAAATTCTAAAATTCACCTCTAAGGTGCAATTACGATAAGATTTCATCATCATGTACCAAACATCTTTTAAGTTTTCTCCTTGCTTTTGTTTGAAGTGAAGAACTTCAAACTCGGGTGGACAAAGGAGCGGATAAGGGACTAGCCATGGCGACAAGGCAAAGCGATAAAGCACACGGAAGAAGAAGGGTGAAGTGGGGGAGAGGAAAACGAGAGGAAAAAAATGTAATGTGAAGGATAAGGGTTTATGATAGGTACTTGGTATATGACTTTTTGCGTAGATCTCCCCGACAACGGCGCCAAAAATTCTTCTTGCTACTTCTCGAGCTTGCGTTGTATTCCCTCGAAGAGGAAAGGGTGACGCAGCACAGTAGCATAAGTATTTCCCTCAGTTTTGAGAACCAAGGTATCAATCCACTAGGAGACCACGCGCGAGTCCCTCGCACCTGCACAAACAAATAAGAACTTCGCAGCCAACGTGATAAGGGGTTGTCAATCCCTTCACGGTCACTTACGAAAGTGAGATCTGATAGATAGGATAGGATAATATTTTTGGTATTTTTGGTATAAGAACAATAAGTAAAGAAAGTAAATAAGCAACGACAACAGAAATTGAAGGAAAAGTAATATGATAAAGATAGACCCAGGGGCCATAGGTTTCACTAGTGGCTTCTCTCATGATAACATAATTCTATGATGGGTCAACAAATTACTGTCGACCAACTGATAGAAAAGCGCATAGTTATGAGAATATCTAGGCATGATCATTATATATAGGCATCATGTCCGTAACAAGTAGACCGAAATGATTCTGCATCTACTACTATTACTCCACACATCGACCGCTATCCAGCATGCATCTAGAGTATTAAGTTCATAAGAACAGAGTAATGCCTTAAGCAAGATGACATGATGTAGAGGGATAAAATCAAGCAATATGATATAAACCCCATCTTTTTATCCTCGATGGCAACAATACAATAAGTGCCTTGCTGCCCCTACTGTCACTGGGAAAGGACACCACAAGATTGAACCCAAAGCCAAGCACTTCTCCCATTGCAAGGACTATAGATCTAGTAGGCCAAACCAAACCAATAATTCGAAGAGACTTGCAAGGATATTATAGTCATACATAAAAGATTTTAGAAAAGAATAAATATTGTTCATAGATAATCTTGATCATAAACCCACAATTCATCGAATCTCGACAAGCACACCGCAAAAAGATTACATTGAATAGATCTCCTCGAAGATCAAGGAGAACTTTGTATTGAGATCCAAAAAGAGAGAAGAAGCCATCTAGCTAATAACTATGGACCCGAAGGTCTGTGGTAAACTACTCACAACTCATTGGTGAGGCTATGGTGTTGATGTAGAAGCACTCCGTGATCGATCCCCCCTCCGGCGGAGCTCCGGAACAGGCCCCAAGATGGTACCTCACGGGAACAGAAGGTTGCGATGGTGGAATTAGGGATTTCTCTGTTGCCTCGATGTTTTCAGGGTACCTGGATATATATAGGAGGAAGGATGGCACCGGAGTAGCCAGAGATGGCCCACGAGGGTGGGGGGCGCGCCTGCTGATGAGGTTACGGACCTAGGGTAGGGTCACAGGCTTGACCGAGGTACCCCACCCAAGGTCATTACCCTAGAAGATCGAAAGACAAAACCAATGGGAACAAGAACTGTCGACTTAGGCAGCCCAAGAGGACACCCCACTCGACTATACACCACGTACCAGACGACTCAACTTCACTCGACCCATCCAAGGCACTCGACCCCCAAAGGTCAAAGGTCCCTTAGGACATCAACGGTCTAGTATTCACTCACTGCAGTGAATGCCTTTATTACTCTTTACTGCGGATGTTATCAGTAACGTTTGCCTTTATGTACATTGAACCCTTAGTAACGTGGAGCATGGCTAGGGTGCTGGCGCACTATATAAGCCACCCCTCCTCCAGTACAAGGGTTCGCACCCTCTGTAACACACACACATATACCCATTTCAGTCGACCGCCTCCAGGCACCCAAACATAGGGCTATTACTTCCTTCGAGAAGGGCCTGAACTCGTAAACACCTTGCGTACAACTTCACCATAGCTAGGGCCTTGCCTCCTCCTTCGTACCCCCTACTCGTATTGTCAGACTTAGAACCACGACAGCTGGCGCCCACCATGGGGCAAGGCGTCTTAGCGACTTCTGGTGAGGTTGCAAACTTTTCTCCGACCTCCTTCGTCATGGTTTCCGGCGGTGGACTGGCGTTGGGCTGTGAGATCCGACTCGGCGCACTCGTCTTCGTCGCCGACGACTCTGCCTGGCTCTTGGAGGCTCCTCTCGACGTTAAGGCGCTGCCCGTCTGCGGGGATGCGCACTTCCGTGCCAGCACCTGTGGCGTCCTTCTTCGGCAGCCGTCGACTCAGTACCTGCCGATTCCTACATCGTCCTCCATCCCCGCCGGATGTCGTCGCAAGCGATCCGGTCGCTCACGGCTCCAGAGGTGGGTAAAACACACAGTGGGCCGCCAGGGGGCCACCCCTCAGGTCGCGGCCATCGAGCCCGACGGTTACCTATACGGCCAGTCGATCCATTAGTCGAGCTCGTGGATTCAGTTTCCGAGTGCGAGAGCAGCGATCCCGCAGCGGAAGTCCTCATGGTCGACTCGCGCTGCAGCCTACCAGGTTTTCCTCATGGAGGCGATGGCGGTAGCGGTGGCGGTCATTCATTCGACAACGATGGATACATTCCCCAACCCCTCCCTGCCGAGCAGAGGGACGAGCTTTGTCGCTGCAATGAGGACGCGCTGTTCACCCCCATCGTGGGGGATACTCCAGAGGCTCTGGCCCTGGAGGCCACACGCTTGGCTACCGTGGCTGAGCACGCGTGCTTGGAGAATATCCAGCGCGCACTCGATGAATGGACCCGCCGACTGGTCCCCGAATCCAGTCGACGACCGCGGCAATCGCACCCACGCGAGACTCAGGTGTTCCGTACACCAATCTAGAACCTCGAAGCCGCGGCTCGCATCGCGGAGTCTATTCAACCATCTCAGTCCGAGGCTGGGAGAGGCCTTCAGCAGATCCGGGCGTTGCTCCGAACGGCTGAGGAGCAAAACACAGCTGTTTCTCAGTCGCTCAACAAGATTCACAGCAGATCGGTGGCTGCAGACACCGTTTGGTAAGCCCACAGTCCATGATCGCCCCCAAGGCGTGAGGATCCTGGCCCATGGCAAGGCCGGCATCTGGGTCGAAATGATGAGCAATATGACCGTCGATCCGGTCATCACGACCGCCGTCGAGTGCCCACGCCCCCTCCGGGAAGCGGATCGTTATCGCCCAGGCGGCACGACGGCAGGCGCTTACATGATGACGAGTGGAGGATTCCCCCAAATCCCCGGAGGCCCGGCTTCGATGCAAGGTCTATCCTTGTGCAGGGTATGGTCGACCGGAACAGGACGTTCAGAGAATAGCAAGGCAGAGATCGTCCGAGTGGAAGCCGAGCATCCGTCTCTGGGCCCGAGTGTTTTAGCAGTGCCATCAGGGCCGCTGAGATCCCCCCGAACATCAAGTTGGAGGCGGGGGTAAATAAGTTCACCGCCGAGTCAAAACTAGACACCTGGCTCGAGGACTACCGAGTGGCTGTGCAGATTGGAGGCGGTAACGATGACGTAGCCATGAAACACCTTCCTCCGATGCTGGGAGGTTCAGCTCGGGCGTGGCTTAATCAGTTGGCCCCTGGGAGCATTTACAGTTGGGAAGAGCTGGCCCGAGTGTTTATTCGGACCTTCAAAGGCACCTGCAAACGGCCCGCAGGTCTCGCGGAGCTTCAGCATTGCGTGCAGAAGCCGAATGAAACCTTGAGGGATTACATACAGCGATGGACCACCTTGCATCACACGATGGAAAATGTGTCTGTGCACCAAGCAGTTTGCGCCTTCAAGGAGGGTGTGCGATACCGAGAGCTGAATTTTAAGTTTGGTCGAATGGGCGATATGTCCCTGTCCCGGATGATGGAGATTGCCAGTCGGCATGCTAACGGCAAAGAGGCCGATCGACTCCGAAGTGCCAAGAAACCAGTCGGACAAGATGATCATAACTCCAATCGGAAGCCCAAGCGCAATGCCGAGCTAGCCGCTCAGGGCGAAGCTACAGTGGTCAACCAAGGGAAAGGCAAAGGAAAGACCAAGGGGCCCTGGGTCCCCAAGAAAGTAAAGGATCAAGCTGCGAATGATGTACTCAGCCAGCCGTGTCCTATTCACACGAAGAAAGATGAAGAGGGAAACTTGGTATATCCCAAGCACACCACTCGACAGTGCCGGCTCCTGATCCAGAACTTCCAGAAAGATCAGTCGACTGAGAAGGAAAAGGAACCAGAGGAGACCGAGGACAAGGAAGGGGATGGAGGTTACCCCAAGATCAACTCCACCTTGGTGATCTTCGTAGACGTCGAAAGCAAAAGTCGACTAAAAGTTATCAACAGAGAAGTCAACATGGTTGCCCCGGCAACAACCACGTTTCTGAAGTGGTCCAAGACCCCCATCACATTCGACCAGTCAGATCACCCTGCGCACATTGCTATCCCTGGGCGGCAAGCGCTGGTGGTCGACCCAGTGGTCGAGGGCACGCATCTGACCAGGGTCCTGATGGATGGAGGCAGTGGTTGAATATTCTGTATGCAGCAACCCACCGGGATATGGGCATCCCAATGTCCAAGTTGAGTGAAAGCAACATGAGGTTCCACGGGGTCATCCCCGGGAAGAAGGCCGACTCACTTGGCCAAATCACACTCGACGTAGTCTTTGGCGACTCAAAGAATTTTCGCAAAGAGAAGCTGATGTTTGAAGTGGTGGACTTCAATAGCGCTTATCATGCCATTCTGGGTAGGCCCGCCTACGCCATGTTCATGGCTCGACCGTGTTATGTATACCTCAAGCTGAAGATGCCGGGACCCAACGACGTTATAACCGCCACGGGGAACCGTCAGAAAGCGGAAGAATGCTTCCAGAAAGGCTCGAAGATCGCTGACGAGCAGATGGCAGCAGTAGAGATGGAGGAGTACCAAAAAAACGTGGATCCGAGTGACTTGCTGCGGGCCAAGAAGCCGGCTTCCGAGTCAGCTTTCCAGTCGGCTGGGGAGATGAAGCCCGTACACATCCACCCCACCGACCCCAATGCAGCACCAACCCACATTTCCACTACACTCGACAGCAAATAGGAAGAAGCGCTCATCCAGTTCCTCCGTGAGAACTGGGACATCTTCGCATGGAAACCATCAGACATGCCATGTGTACCCAGGGGACTGGCTGAGCACCATTTGCGAGTCAACCCAAAAGTGAAGCTTGTGAAGGAACATCTCCGTCGGTCCGCTGCGGAGAAGAGAAAGGCAATTGGCGAGGAAGTGGCTCATCTTTTGGCAGCTGAGTTTATCCACGAGATCTACCACTCCGAGTGGCTTGCCAATGTCGTCATGGTCCCCAAGAAGGACAAGTCTCTCTGCATGTGCATCGATTTCAAGCATATCAATCGGGCCTGCCCGAAGGATCATTTTCCTCTCCCCCGCATCGATCAGATAGTCGACTCGACTGCGGGATGCGAGCGTTTGTCCTTTCTGGACGCGTATTCCGGGTACCATCAGATCCGACTATTTGGACCCGATGAAATCAAGACAACTTTCATCACCCCGTTCGGGTGTTTCTGTTAGGTCACCACGCGTTTCGGTCTCAAGAATGCCGGTGCTACCTTCATGCGCATGATCCAGAAGAGTCTGCTGAAGCAAATCAGTCGGAACGTCGAAGCATACATGGATGACATTGTGGTCAAGTCGCGGAAAGGTTCCGACCTGTTGGCTGACCTCGCTGAGACATTTGCAAATCGGAGAAGCTATGATATCAAGCTCAATCCATCGAAGTGTACGTTTGGAGTTCCGGGCGGCAAGTTACTCGGTTTTCTCATTTCCGAACAAGGAACCGACGCCAACCCAGAAAAGGTCGGCACCATCCTCCGAATGAAACGCCCCGAGCGTGTACACGACGTCCAGAAGCTTACTGGTTGCTTGGCCGCATTAAGTCGATTCATTTCTCGTCTCGGTGAGAAGGCATTACCTCTCTACCGACTGATGAAGAAACCAGAAAAGTTCGAGTGGAATTCCGAAGCCGATGCAGCGTTTGAAGAGCTGAAAGCCCTGCTGTCCACCCAGCCGATGCTTGCTGCCCCAGTCAGCAAAGACTCTCTCTTACTATACATTGCGGCCACCGGACAAGTTGTCAGCACTGTACTCACGGTCGAGCGAGAAGAAGAAGGCAAAGCCTACAAAGTTCAGCGCCCAATCTATTACATATCCAAAGTTTTGACTCCCTCCAAGCAAAGGTACCCGCATTACCAGAAGCTTGTGTACGGGATTTACTTGACCGCAAAGAAGGTTGCCCACTACTTCTCGGATCATACAATCTCAATCGTCAGCAACGCCCCACTGTCAGAAATTCGGAACAACCCAGACGCAACCGGTCGAGTGGCAAAATGGGCGATTGAACTTCTTCCGTTAGATATCAAGTTTGAAGCGAAGAAAGCCATCAAGTCTCAGGCAATAGCAAATTTTGTGGCCGAGTGGATATAACAAGAGCTGCCGACTTAGGTTCAGTCGGTTCACTGGACAATGTTCTTTGATGGATCCAAGATGTTGAACGGATCCGGCGCAGGCGTGGTCCTGGTATCTCCCAGGGGCGACAAGCTCAGTTATGTCCTTCAAATCCACTTTGACTCATCGAACAACGAAGCTGAGTACGAAGCACTTTTGTACGGATTGCGCATGGCCATCTCACTTGGCGTCCGTCGCCTGATGGTCTACAGCGACTCAGACTTAGTGGTGAACTAGGTGATGAAGGAATGGGACGTCAGAAGCCCGTCAATGACCAATTATTGCAGTGCAGTACGAAAGCTTGAAAAGAAGTTCGAAGGTTTAGAGCTCCATCACGTACCCAGAGCCAAGAATCAGCTTGCCGATGACCTCGCGAAAATTGGGTCGACTCGAAAGCCTATACCCAAGAATATAATTCTGGAACATCTGCACACCCCCTCAGTCAAAGAAGACCCCTTCACGGAGGAACCTCCATAGCCAGTCAGTGCGTCAGATCCGACTAAAGTCGAAGTGCCTACAGTGGTCAACCTGATCATGGAGGTTTTAGTGATTATGCCCGATTGGAATGTGCCATACATAGCATATATGCTCAGGCAAGAACTCCCGGAAGATGAAGAAGAAGCACGCCAGATCATCCGTCGATCCAAGGCTTTTACCATCATTCAGGGTTAGCTCTACAGAGAGAGTGTCACCGGGGTCACTCAGCGCTGCATCACCCCAGAGGAGGGTCGACTGATTCTGAATGAGATTCACTAGGGGACTTGTGGCCACCATGCTTCCTCTCGGACTATAGTGGCCAAGGCGTACCGAGCCGGGTTTTATTGGCCCCGAGCCAACGAGATGGCTAAAGATATCGTGGATAAGTGTGAAGGCTGCCAGTTCTACTCCAACATGTCCCACAAGCCAGCGTCTGCTCTAAAGACCATTCCACTAGTTTGGCCCTTTGCCGTTTGGGGCTTAGACATGGTCGGTCCCTTCAAAACTGGCAAAAGCGGATTCACTCACCTGCTCGTGGCAGTCGACAAGTTCACCAAATGGATTGAGGCCAAGCCCATCAAGAACCTCGAGTCGAGCACCGCCATCAGCTTCATCGGGGAATTGATATTCAGATATGGAGTCCCCCACAACATCATCACGGACAATGGCTCCAACTTTGACGCAGATGAATTCAGAGCTTTCTGTTCCTCTCAAGGAACACGAGTTGACTATGCCTCCGTAGCACATCCGCAGTCGAATGGACAAGCTGAAAGAGCAAACGGTTTGATTCTCCAAGGCCTGAAGCCACGGCTCATGAGTGACCTTAAGCATGCCGCTGGAGCTTGGGTAACTGAACTACCGTCTGTCTTATGGGGTCTGAGGACAACTCCAAACCGGCCGACTGGTCGTACCCCTTTCTTCATGGTCTATGGAGCTAAAGTTGTGCTGCCAAGTGATTTGTTACATAATGCCCCCTCCCCCGGGTGGAACTCTTCTCCGAGGCCGAAGCAGAGCAAGCTTGTCAGAATGCACTCGACCTCTTGGAGGAGGAACGTGAGATGGCCTTGATCCGGTCCACCATCTATCAACAAGACCTGCGTCGATTCCATGCTCGCAACGTCCGAAGCCGAGCATTTCAGGAAGGAGACCTGGTTCTTTGAGTGCATCAGAACGACCACACAAGCTTGCCCCAGCTTGGGAAGGCCCCTTCATTGTCACCAAGGTGCTGCACAATGGAGCATATCACCTCTACAACGTTGCTAAGAAGAAAGATGAACCTCGTTCGTGGAACGCGGACCTGCTCCGACGCTTCTACACTTGAAACACTCGAATGGTCGAGTTGTAATAAAGATTTTCCAGTTTGTTTCAAAGACAAGTTTGCAATGATCCCTTAATGATTGTTGGTTTCTAAGATGCTGGTATGCAAAATCCCCCAGTGGGAGCTTAGCCGCGAACCCGATTCACCTAAGTTACAAGAACTACTCCAAGTGAAGAGCAACCCTCTCACTCGGGGGCTTAGCTGCGACCCCGTAATCGCCTAAGTTACGAAAACCACTCCGAGTGAAGAGCAACCCTCTCACTCGGAGGCTTAGCTGCGGTCCTCCGAGCTGCGTCATAAGTACAACGTGGCTCTGTCCTCCGAGATCCGCCACAAGTACAACATAGCTTGGAATCGCCTAAGTTACGAAAACCACTCCGAGTGAAGAGCAACCGTCTCACTCGAGGTCTTAGCTACGGACCTCCGAGCTGCGTCATAAGTACAACGTGGCTCTGTCCTCCGAGCTCCACCACAAGTACAACGTAGCTTGGAATCGCCTAAGTTACGAAAAACCACTCCGAGTGAAGAGCAACCCTCGCACTCGGGGGCTTAGT
>LR738711.1:283225961-283299457 GCA_902687465.1 Secale cereale | reverse complement strand
GCCACAAGTACAATGTAGCTTGGAATCGCCTAAGTTACGAAAACTACTCCGAGTGAAGAGCAACCCTCTCACTCGGGGGCTTAGCTACGACCCCGTAATCGCCTAAGTTACAAAAACTACTCTGAGTGAAGAGGAACCCTCTCACTCGGGGGCTTAGCTGCGGTCCTCCGAGATGCGTCATAAGTAAAATGTGGCTCTGTCCTCTGAGCTCCGCCACAAGTACAACGTAGCTTGGAATCGCCTAAGTTACGAAAACTACTCCGAGTGAAGAGCAACCCTCTCACTCGGAGGCTTAGCTATGACCCAGTAATCGCCGAAGTTACAGAAACTACTCCGAGTAAAGAGCAACCCTCTCACTTGGGGGCGTAGTTTCGGTCCTCCAAGCTGCGTCATAACTACAACGTGGCCCTGTCCTCCGAGCTTCGCCACAAGTACAACGCAGCTTGGAGTCGCCTAAGTTACAAAAACTACTCCGAGTGAAGAGCATTCCTCCCACTCGGGGGCTTAGCTGCGGTCCTCCGAGCTCCACCGCAAGCACAACGTTGCCATCAAGACATCGACTCAAAATCCAAACGGCCAGAAAAGAGTCGGAAGCAAAACAAGCAGATGCGAAAGGAATCAAATCCAGATAAAAGTCCCGCAAGATTCGGGCAAGAGTACCTGGGCCACGGGCCCACAAGAGTTTATCGATTACAAGATCACTCGGCATTCCGGGGAAAATTGAATCAAAGTATGAAAGTTCATTCACTCCTCAGGAGGAGGCGGGCTCGTAGGTGCAAAAAACTGGTCCAGGTCGACCCCATCGGCGATGCGGGTGGCGGCTTCCAAGAAAGTCTCCATGAACGACTGGAACTGGAGCTCCTTCGTATTGGCGACCTTGAGCGCCGCAACCTCCTCTCCTTCACTTCCTTGCAGTGCACACGAACCAAAGACAACGCCACGTCAGCTCCACAGCGGGCGGATGACTTCTTCCACTCCTGCACTCGACTAGGGATCTCATTGAGTCGAGTCATCAGGGACTCGAGGTCGTTCTCCTGCACGACTCCCCTCCAGAGTGCGGCGTCAATCCGAGCCATCACTGCTTTCAGCCGACCCTGGTAGACCGTGGCAGCAGCAAGGCGGGACTCCAACCTCAAGATATTCATGCAGCTTCGTCCTTGACAAGGGAATTGACTGGGTCCAGACCGGGTTCGATCCGCCCAGTCTCTTCTTCAAAGTTGCGGCAGAATTCTACACAACCAGGAACGCGTCAAGTCAGCAAGTAAATTACGGGTCCACCAATCCAACTATGTCCGAGCAAAAGAGGTATACCTTCGAGCACGAGATACCACTTCTTGGTGACACTACTAGGAAAAGGCCTACTAATGGCGCACTAGTTTTGCCTACTAATGGCGCACTACTGGTGCGCCATTAGTACCACGCCACTAGTATTTTTTACTAATGGCGCACCACTGGTGCGCCATTAGTATCTGGTATACTAATGGCGCACCACAGGTGCGCCATTAGTATAGACCACGGTGCACCATTAGTATGCCTCCCAGGGGGCCATATATACCCAGGTGCTTTGGCATACTAACGGCGCACTCTTGCGTGATGCGCCATTAGTAACTTTGGCATACTGATGGCGCACTGTGGGATGATGCGCCATTAGTATCCTTTGGCATACTAATGGCGCACTGTGATGTGATGCGCCATTAGTATGAATATTAGGTTTTTTTATTTATTATTTACTTTTGTGTTTTTTGCACAGGTTACAAAATGTATTATTGGACAGAATATAGACAGCAGCACACAGCAACAACAGATTCATCGAATACAATAGAAGATTAGTCTCTGAATACAATTCATCATATTAGTCTCCGAATACAATTCATCATATTAGTCTCCGAATTCAAAAGACTGAACAAAGATAGAACATTATATTACAAGTCTCGAGACCACGAGTAGCGAGTTTGTCTTCACATTACAAGTCGATATCGATCATCTAAACTACGATCACGTAGAAGAGAGCTGCGGTCATCACGATGAGCATTATCACGATGAAACTCGTCTTCATCTGGTTCCTCCAACGCTCCCTCCCCTCTCCCGCTAGATAGTGGGCGTATCTAGATTCCGCCTCCGCCCTAGTGGTGTACCCTTTGTAACTGTTACCGCTGAAACGGTGAAACTGTCTCCGACACTCCTCCTAGTTGTCGTAGACTTCGGGAACCTTACCCTTGTACACGACATATGACGGCATCGCTATGCACTAGCCAAACGAAATGTTAGTACCAATTCACAGACAATACATAAGCAATATATAAGTATGCAACAGAACGATCGGAAGAGAAAAGCAAGACATTAATAGCATCGATTACATCTAAGTTGAACAACTGTCGAAACCAAAGAGACATACTACAAGTTCATTAAAGTTTAATTACAACATGAGCTAATCGATGTTTCAGAACTAAACACAACATCACTACTTTCGACTCAACTCAAGGGACCGGAGCGTGGATGAAGCTGCCGTCTATCGTGGGAGTCATGAAATCGTGGGCGTTGTCAGCCTGCATTTGTAGCATTGTGTAGATGTCACTGTTGGACGGTTGATTTTTCAGGTAGAACTGCCCCGAGGTACGAAGGACATCTTGATGGATGATTTCCGCAAACTCCAACTGGATGCAAAAGAATTCTTGTCTGATGTCCGCGTCCTGGATTGCCAACACACTCGCGGCCCAATCTTTGAGTTTACTTGGTAGCAGAAGGTTATGATGGTCCCGTACGATCACCCGCATGTGATGGATGGCGTAGTAGGCACCCTTCTGACCGCCAGGCGGCTGCTTGACGCAGCAAAACGTCGTATTGTGGGCGAACACGTGCTTGTCGTACTTACGAAGAGGCCTGGTGAAGGTGGCTCCAGATTTGGCGTAGCCGGGGAGAACATCATCAAGAACTTTCTTGACATTTCTTTACTCTACCTTCGACTGACGGTCCGAGTCGAAATACGTGACCATGGAATATTTTGGGCTTAGAAGGATGAGTGTGCAATGTGTGTCACTGCACAAAACACGGAATGTTAAAAGAAAAACGATCGAAATCTAAGAATTCATATGTTACGGGGCGGTTGAGGGGACGACTTACTCGGGAAAGTAAGGCACAAGGAAGTTATCCTTATCTCGGTTTGCTAGAATGATGCCTTCGAGGTAAGAACTCGCGACTTGCCGGTCCCTAGCGCTGCCCAAGATCTTGGCACGCATGTAGAAGGGGTCGACTATCACGATGTTCGGGGTCCTGTCTCTAATGATCCGCATCTCCATACTCAGAGAAAATAGTCGAACGAAGGTGTAGTGCAGCGGATGAAGGTTAAACATAGCGAAGATGTCTTCAAACCACAGGACGATCGTACCCCCGATGGAGTTATCCACAAAGCCCTTGCCCTCTGGCACCTTGGCCGCGAAAACCGGGTATGCCACATCCTTCTCTCTAAGATGCTGCTTCTCCAAAGAAAGAACACTGTCATGCAGACTCTGCATAGCACCGGTTGCAGCATTGAGCATATTGGTCAGTAGCATCGGCCTACCCGCCACATGCACCCTCCTCATTATATCCTCAGGTGAAGGTGGCCCGTCCTGAGCACGGATCGTACTCGGTGCCGGCTGGCTCGCACCCTTGTTACCCTTTCTTTTCCGTGCCTTCTTCTTCTCCTGTAATGGGACCGAGTTCTGCTCACAGACCGCCTTCTTGAGTGTGTTGGGGCTGATAATATTTCACACCTCGGCTATCTGAGGCTCAGTGAAGTCGGCAGCTGGAAGCGTCTCCTGAGAACTAAACGGCAGACGACGCCTGTTGCAACTTGGTTTCTCCGCGGTACCAGCTAGATCTCACATGTCTTTTGTTGGGTTTGGTTCTTGAGAAGGAGGCCCCATGAATTCGCCATCGTACCCATGATCGGAAAAGTACTCATCAACGTTGGCAAATGTATCGTCGTTGTTGTCGTCGTCGTTGTTCGGATCCTGTGCCATATGCATGTCTGGATCCAGTGCCATAGGGATGTCCGGCACCGTTGCGGCGGTCTTGCCATGGCTTGGCGTCGGCACGACTGGCGGTGTTGTCTTTGGGGTGGTGTCCCCCGCCCCCAAACAAATCTGGCTCTTCGGCCAAAGCGGGGGCCAGCTTAGGCAGGTGCTGAGGGTCATCACATCATCTTCGTCGGCCCCGACGGGTCGAATCGGAGGTAACAACTCATCGCAGCCTGGCAGCACCCGAACCAGTTGAACCCTATACAAGGTGGGTGGCATCGGAGTAGTGTGGAACACGGGGTTGCCCGGTTGAACGATTTTTCCCTTGGCAACATCGACCAACTCATTGTTCACGAAGTGCAGGAGAGTGCACGGAATGTCGGCGGCGCCCTGCAAAAACATGTAGGGCGTCAGGGATGCCCAGTCAAAGGCAAGGAGATGAAGTCCTCGGCCGAGAGAGGCTTAATTAGTTACCGTGATGATGGCGTCGAGCTCGGCTAATGTCGAGGCACCGCCAAAGGCGGGCGTGCAATTGATGGAGGGGCCGCTTGCTGCAGAGGTGCCGGCCGGCGTACACCCGGGTGCATTAAGCTCCCGTGCCGGCGTCGGAGACACCAATGCCGCCTCCGCCGGAGACACCAATGGCCCCGCCATCGCGTTCTGCGAGTTGCTGGCCATGAAGCTGGGAATCGGGGGCAGCCCCTGTTGGCCGCCCGCAATCCACGTCGTCAGCCCCTGAATCAAGGTAGGCATAATGCCAGTGAGCGTCGATCCCAGTTGTTGTTGCACTTGCTCTTGGACAATCTCCGGAATCCGCGCCACTTGTGCCTTGAGTTCTTGAACCTCGCGCGACTGGCTTTCCGAGCTGTTCTTTTTCTCCTTTCGCCCACCAGCGTTATAGTATGACGACCATTTTGTGGACAAGCCTTTGCCGGCCACACGACCAGCTGACGACGGCTTACTGAGCTTATCCTTTTTTTTCATTACATTCAACGCCCTATTTAGAGTGGTGTACCAAGGGGTGCTCTGAGTCGACCCCGCGCTACTGCTTTCAGTCGCCTGCGGAAGGAATGTGAACCATTTAGAAATTTGGTTTCATTAATTAGAATGCAACCATATGGAGCTAATTATGCGGGGGTGTATTCCTTACGAGAACAAGCTCAAGCTCCTCGGTCTTCGGATCCGTGGTAAGCTCCTTTGTTTTCGGGTCCTTCTTGTACCGGGCCCTGACAAAGTTCCTGGTCTGCTTGTCACCGTATTTATCGAAGAGGGGCGGTAGGCCTTGCTCGGCACGCTCCGCCTCCTCCTAGTCCCATATAGGCTCCGCCACTCTGTAACCGCCGGGACCGAGTGTGTGTTCCCCTAAGTTCAACTCCCGCATTTCTTTCCCCCACTAACTTGATTCAGAGGTTGCGGTGCTCTCGCACTTGATCTTGAAGTCGTTGTAGTCATCTTCGGTGATCAAAGGATTTTTCTCATTGATCTTCTCATAACTAAAACCTTTGTCAATCATTCTCTTCACCGAGCTTCTCCAAGTAGACAGGGTCGTGCTCATCCTCGTGAGGGCGGCATTGTTCACTTTATTCCTTGTGAGGCTTGTGTTTTAAAATTCAGCGGGGAACTTGTATCGTTCGTGCAGCTTCGTGAAGAGGAGGTTGCGCAAATTCCCTCAGTCCTTATGCCTTAGGTTCTCGGTGTTGATCGAGACGGTGCTTCGGAGAATGCACCCGAGCTGAAGCGAGTACCCCTTGACTATTCGTTCGGGCGCCGTTGGATTCCCGTCGGAGTCCACTTCAGTAAATTCCTCCTTGACGGTGCGGAGCACGGTCGGGCGCCGGTCCTTCTGTTGCCTTTTCGGTTGGCTGCCATCTGTGCGTGCGCCGCCATCATCAGTGGTGGCATCCTCGGCGACACCATCAGTGGTGTCATCCCCGACGGCACCATCAGTGGGTTCATCCTCGGCAGCACCATCAGTGGTGTGAGGATCGGTGTCTTTCGCGGCGTCCTCATACAAGTGAGGTTGTTCCTCCATCTCCTGGGACTGCTCCCAGAATCCCTTGCCGCCCGAACCGCCGGCCTCATCATTGTGGGCCATGTTTCTCTCTAAATAGGAAAAAAGTTTGGTCAAAAAGTTGGTTATTGTCAGGGAACAAGATCATGGTCTCATCATTTAGGGTTTGTCGACACTGAGGCATCCTAAAAGCTAAGCTTTTATCATTGAGGGTTTTTCGACGCCGAGGCACCCTAAAAGCCTAAGCTTTCATCATTTAGGTTTTTATCGACACCGAGGCACCCTAAAAGCCAAGGTTTTATAATTTATGGTTAGTCGACACCAAGGCATCCTAAATGCTAAGCTAGAAGGAGAATTCTAAGTTGGGCCTAATCACTTGGCTCTATTGCCGCCTATGGTTTAATGTAGCAAGAATAAAGGGGCAGTTGATCCTACTTAATTAAGTACTAAGATACCCCGGCCCATGCATTAGTCACAAGTACCCCATATGTCCTATTTTTAGCAAAGTCATGCTAAAATTCACGGAAAATTTCAGCATGACCTTTGCTGAAAATAGGACATATGGAGTACCTGAATTTGCCGGAACGGAAGTTAATCGACATTCCAGCAAACTCAAGGGCCTCTCGAGGTACCTGCAAAATCATCACGACACGATGGTCGGAGACAAAACCCAGCAAAAATCTGGATGGAGTGCATCCGGCTTTCAACTCCACTTTAGACTATTCAAATTCCAGTTTGCATAGGCTTGAGCATATCATTTCAAATAGCTGTGTATAGCTTGCAAAAGCATATAGTGCCTGGTACTGAAGCTTCATACAGACAAGCACCAACATTGTATAAGAGAAAATAAAAGTCGACATATAGGAATAACAATGATCCTATAAGAGAAAATATAACCACCAACACTGGATGGATCAGTTAATAAAAATTGAAATAACAACAAGACTATCGAGAGTTCTACAACCAAGTTAGCATTTCGACACTACCACATAAGACCACTCTCTTAGGTGACTTGTAGTGAAGTGAATATGCTTATGCTGGCACTACTTGTGTTACTATCTACTTTGACAAACGTTCCAGTTAAGAAAAGAGATACCCTGGCTTATTTACTTAACTATTGAATAGAGATCAAGGAACCATTTGATCCACAAGCCTCTTAGGAATCAATCAAACAGTATGTACAGATTTCAACATAACAGCAACTAGAAGAAATCTCAGAACAGATAGAGTTCATCATGACTGAGATACGGGCGCAATGCAGAAAATATTTCTGTAATTATTGTCGTCCTTCTAGTGAAAAGTGAAATGCAGTTCTTTTAGACAGGACAGATCCATTAACTATGAAACATGGAGAGAACAGTTGCAGAGATGATGATAGTGCAACAAACATAATGAAGCATACAAGGACAATGATGCCCTTATCAAGCAAGGCATCAACAGTAGCATCATTCAAGTGTCCAAATCATAACTAGATGGTTGGCTAATCTAGAGCATGCACATGATTGCAGTACTACATAGGTAGTAAACAAACACTTGCATCATGTGTTGGAACAAAAACAGGGCCACCTCTACAGCAGTGCTAGAGAGCCATGATTCTTTTACTACTAGGAGACCAGACAAGGAAATGGAAACTTGCAGTCCACACTTGCCATATGATCTCGGTACTGACGAACGACAGTCCGCACTTAAAGCATAGAAGAAATCCATAGTCACCTCTAGAGCAATACATACAGAAATATAATCACTGTTGGCCAATACCAGTGAAGGAGATGCTTTTTCAGAGGGGCAATCACATGATTGACAATGGTCAAAATATTAAGCATGAGTGAGGTAAACAATTAATTAATAGTCAGGAAGTCAGCTCAGTGACAATATTAAGCAGTAACTAAAACATTTTGGTTGCTTAGTGGGCATTTCTAATCTAAGCACAGAAAAGAGGGACATTCTTTTTCTGAATGAAATAAATATATAAGGAAGAAAGATGCATATGATTTAGTAAGCAGTAGCAATCCTTGTAGGCACATGCGACAGCAATTGGTATTAAGTATACAGACAGAGTTGTGCACTGCACTTACTAGTGTGTTGTCTGTTCACCCATAGGCATTTTGAAATGGAAACAAGGCAGCAATGGTTGACTAATCTAGAACATGGCATATATGTCATGTGTAGAAGAAACAAAATTACAGTCATCTCTACATACAAATATAGCAGGCAGTAGTAGAGAGCCATCCATAGTAATTCTACTAGGAGACAGTGTAAACATCATTGACATATAAGAAGCACTAACTAAAACATTGTGGTGGCTTAATTAGTGGGCAGATGTATGTATGCACAAAAAGGGGGGCATTTTTCTGTCAAACTGAAGAGAGATGCACATCATTGAGTAAAAAAGAATCATCGTCATCATCACGAGAGAAGAAGAAAAACAGAGGCGACGGTACACTAGGGGAGGGGGAGGAGCTTACGGTGGCGAGCGGCGACGCGAGGTCTCGGCATCGCACGGCGCGGAGGAGCAGACGGCGATGCCAATGCCGATGCCGATGCGGTCGTCGGCGTCCTCTTCTCCAGGGGTGTCGGGTCGCCGCGCTCGCCGGCTGCTGCAGGGGTAGGCGGGGTGGGTGCGTCGGGGCCGCGCTCGCCGGCTGCTGCAGGGGCCGGAGGAGGCCCTCGCTCGTCGGAGGGAGGAGGGGAGGAGAGGAGCGGGCGGCGCTCAGGTGCGGTGGACGGAGGGGCGGCGGCGGACGGAGGGAACTGCTCTGGTGCGGCGGACAGAGGGGGAGGGGTCGAGTGGGGGATCTGGCAAGGGAGGGAGGCCACAGTGCGAGGGGAATAGGTGGAGTGGGGGTAGGGTACTAATGACGCACCTCCCCCTAGTGCGCCATAAGTACGACGATTCTAATGGCGCACCTCCCCCTGGTGCACCATAAGTACGACGATTCTAATGGCGCACCTCCCGCGGCCGGTGGATCAGGGGAGGGTGCGGTGGGTCGGCGGCGGCGACCGATGGAGCGGGGGGTGCTCGGCAGCGAGGGGGACCGGATCTGGCGAGGTGGGAGTAATATTTTTGTATAAAACAGTAATAATTTTTTTAAAAATATCATCAAATTTGTTATTTGAAAATATTTATGAATATGAAAAAAATATCAGCAAATTTAATATTTGAAAATATCATGAGTTCATGGGTCGGCGGCGGCGGTCGGTGGAGCGGGGGAGGGTGCGGTAGGTCGTCGGCGGCGGTGGAGTAGGAGAGGGTGCGGGGGGTCGGCGGCGGCGGCCGGTGGAGCGGGGGGTGCTCGGCGGCGAGGGGCACCGGATCTGGCGAGGTGGGATAGCGATCGAGATGGAGGGGGGTCGAGATCGAGTGTCCATGAAATTTAAAAACATTCAAGAGTTCAAAAAGTGCCCATGATATACAATCGAGAAATGAAGGCTATGATTTAAATACAATCTATCTTAGCTAGCTATCTGTTCACAATCTTCTTGCCCTTCTTTTTCGCAAATGGAGTTCTTCTGTGGAACGGACGTCCTTTAGGTAGGGTGGTCCTGCTTCTTCTTGTGGTGTATGCTGCTACTTCATCATCGTCGTCATGTTCGATCTTCGGGTCATAGTACTTGTCGAAGTCTTGCTCATTGGCTACTCCATCCATTCCGATGATCTTCCTTTTGCCTCTCCCCACGACAACACGACTGGGCTTTGACGGGTCGGTAATGAAGAAGCATTGGTCAACTTGGGAAGCCAGCACCCATGGCTCATTTTTCGCGGTGACGTTTGCGCCCGCGGTCTTGGATTTGGCTTCAGGTATAACCATGGTGGTGAAATACCAATCTTCTTTTAGGACGCTCTTGGCCCATCTAACACGGAACATCGGGACCTTCTCTCCAGCGTAGCTCAGCTCCCAGATCTCCTCGATCCTTCCGTAGTATCTGTCCTTGTCGTTACCGGTGTAGGATTCTATCGTTACCCCAGAGTTCTGATAACCATCGCTCTTCATGTCCTTGGCCTCGGTGTAGAATGTGTAGCCGTTGATATAGTACGCCTCATAGGTCATCAGGTTGTGCTCGGCGCCCTGTGACAAGGCGAATATGAGTTGTTCTTCCGCGGAAGAATCCTCATGTAAAGGGTACGACAGAAGCTTCTGCTTGAACCAACGCGTGAAACATGAGTTGTGCTCTTTGATTATATCTCCGTCCGTCCTCTGTTGGGCTCGGTCATTGTACGTCTTCTCAATAAAGGTTTTGTGCTCTACCACCCAAGGATCGACCACGTCTATGTGTTGTAGCGCGACTAGGTTTCCTCTTTCAAAGTCAGCGAGTCGACCCTCGAAGTCGACATGCATTTCGCGGCGACCCTCCCGTTGACCCCATCTAGCGAGCCTGCCGAGGTGCCTGTTGACGGGCAGACCAACGGGGTTCTCGATGCCTAGATAATTCATGCAGTAGGAGATGCACTCTTCGGTCAGAAAGCCCCTGGCTATGCTTCCCTCTGTACGTGACATGTTGCGAATGTACCCTTTGATGACACCATTCATCCTTTCGAACGGCATCATGCTGTGCAGGAACGTCGGCCCGAGTTGGATGATATCCTCCACGATATGGACCAGCAGATTCACCATAACATCGAAGAATGCGGGCGGGAAGTACATCTCAAGCTCGCATAGTATCACCACGATCTCTTCATGTAGCCTTCTGAGTTGCCTCATGCCAACCGACTTCCGAGAGATGACGTCGAAAAAGTTGCATAGGCCAAGCATTTCATGGATGTGCGCGTCCATGATCCCACGGATTGCAACTAGAAGTATCTGCGTCATCAGCACGTGACAGTCGTGAGACTTCATCCCGCTGAACTTCTGCTTCGCTGGGTCTAGGTATCTGCTTATCTTCCCTGCGTAACCGTAAGGAAGTTTTACTCCTACGAGGCAGGTGAAAAACTGCTCGATCTCCTCCTGACTTAGAGTGAAACACACGGGAGGGTAGTCATTTCCGGTCTTCTTGGCCTTTTTGCCTTTGCGACGACTTTCCGTGTCCTGCTTCGCCTCATCATCATCATCATCATCATTAGCGTGAAGCTCCTTCCTGATGTCCATTGATTTCAAGTCTGCCCTTGCTTTCAGCCCATCTTTGGTCCTCCCTGGCATGTTGAGCAGGGTACCAAGCAGACTCTCGCACACGTTCTTCGTGATATGCATGACATCAAGGTTGTGAGGCACACGGTGGATCTTCCAGTACGGCAAGTCCCATAAAACAGACCTCGTTTTCCATACCTTCAGCAGTGGCTCTGGCGCCTTTCGCTTCTTTCCTGGCTCTAGCGCCTTTTGCTTCTTTCCCGGCAATGGGCAATCTTTTTCAATTTTTCAACAGCTCGTCTATTTCCTCGCCGCTCCTCGTACGCGGGCGTCTTCGGGGTTCGGTTTCACCATCGAACAGATCCTTGCGTTTTCTCCACAGGTCATCGTCGCGAAGCCACCTTTGATGTCCCATGAACCCGGTTTTCAAAGACCCGGAATCTCTATCTAGCTGGCGATACGTTGTGTCATCCATGCACCTGACGCATCCAGAAAATCCGTGGACCACCTGCCCCGCGACATATCCATAACCAAGATAGTCGTGCACCGTCGTGAGCAGTGCGGCTCTCATAGGGAAATATTCTTTCTCTGCGGCATCCCATGTATTGGCTGGCGTTTTCCACAGCGTGTCTAGCTCCTCTTTCAGCAGCCCCAGATACAGATTGATGTCGTTCCCTGGTTGTTTCGGTCCTTCAATTAGCATACTCATGTGAATGTACTTCCTCTTCATGCACAACCAGGGGGGAAGGTTGTACATCCACACAAACACAGGCCAGGTGCTATGTGTGCTTCTCTGGCTGCCAAACGGATTGACTCTATCGGTGCTCGCGCCCAGCACAATGTTCCTTGGATCGTTCCCAAATTCTGCGTCTTCGAAGTTCAACGCTTGCCACTGGCTCGCATCCTTAGGGTGACTCAGCATCTTGTCTTTTTTATTTATCTTCGGATCATTTGCGTCATCTTCTCGCTTCTTCTCCTCCCTATCTGCGTGCCAACGAGGAGCTTTGCTACCTTAGGGTCCGCGAAATACCGTTGCAGACGAGGAGTGATCGGAAAGTACCACACCACTTTTCGAGGAGCTTTCTTCCTCTTCTTGTATCGAGTGACGCCGCACACCGGACATATGGTAGACTCCGTGTGCTCGTCCCGATAAATGATGCAATTGTTCATGCACACATGGTATTTCACGTGCGGTAAATCCAGAGGACACACGATTTTCTTTGCCTCCTCGAAACTGGTCGGGCACTTGTTCCCCTTGGGAAGACGTTCGTGCCAGAATGACATGTTCTCGTCGAAGCAAGCGTCGGTCATTTTGTGTTTTACCTTCATCTCCAGAGCCATGAGTGTTACTTTCAGGCGGGTATCCTCGGCTTGCATCCTTCATACAATGGAGTAACCGCGTCTATCTCCAGTTGATCCATCTTGGCTTTCTCTCGGGCGGCAGCTCTTGTGTTATCCGTTTGCTTGATAAGCAGCTCTTGAATATGAGGGTCCTGCACCCAGCCCATCGATGGTCCAGCGTTGTCTGCTCCGCCGGCATGATCATGCCCGTCGTCTGCTTCGGCATCTTCCTCATCATCATGTCCTGCATCTTCTACATGATGACTGTGTACATCATCACCGTCGTGATCATCTCCTGGAGATTCTTCGTCTTCTCGCCCGCCCAAGCCGCGGTGGTTGTCTTGCTGCCCTTCCTCATTTCTTGCTCGGCCCCCATGGACGACTTCGTAGTCATCTTCATCACCTTGCCACCGATATCCATCCATGAAACCACGCAAGAGCAGGTGGTCCCGCACCTGCCCGGAATCCGGGTCCGCAATAAGGCTCTTCAGCTTGCATCTTCGACACGGACATCTTATCTCCGTCTCGTTCTTTTGAAGCATCTCGGCCTTCGCGGAGGTCAAAAACCTATTCATGATGCCTTCGGTCATCGTGCGGACCATGGTCGCCTGCGGGGTAGAGCAAAATGATATTTTAGAACCAAGAAAAAATTTGGCATGACTTTCCCTAAAAATAGGACCACAAAGAATGCATAATGCCAAAATTCTTGCCGAAACGGAAATTAATCAACATTCTGGCAAAATATTGGCAACTATCGCATTTCAAATACCGGTACCTACAAACACAAACATATATGCAACACCACGAACATACGTAGATCTAGCTAGGCCATAAAAAGTGCATGTGCACATTGTTGGAGGGGGAACAACATAAAGATAGCTTCCCCCCTTACTGACCTATCAAAAAAAGGTAATTTAACCACTTAATTTGAATGAATCTATGGTGGAAATGAGGTGACAAAGAGGAGGCAGCCGAGACAAGCTTTGGAGGAGGAGGTGGAGAGAATGAAGTGGGGAGAAAGTGAGTGGGTAGGAGTGGCTGTCCAAAATATCTTGTTGGTGCC
Organism: Secale cereale; assembly: GCA_902687465.1. Classification (NCBI taxonomy): domain Eukaryota; kingdom Viridiplantae; phylum Streptophyta; class Magnoliopsida; order Poales; family Poaceae; genus Secale; species Secale cereale. The sequence continues at coordinate 283,285,981 of LR738711.1, read as the reverse complement.
CAGGTTACTAATGGCGCACCATCTCCAAATGAGCCATTAGTAACCAAGGTTACTAATGGCGCACCTGCTGGTGGTGCGCCATTAGTAGTTTTGCAAAAAAATAATACTAATGGCGCACTGTGGCACGGTGCGCCATTAGTAGTTTTGCAAAAAAAGAATAAAAAATATAATAAAAAAACAATAGTATTGGCGCACTCTGTGGCTGGTGCGCCATTACTAGTTACAACTAGTAATGGTGCACTGTGTCTGGATGCGCCATTAGTATGTTTGGAAAAGAAAAAAATTGTTACTACTGGCGCACCATGAGCCCGGTGCGCCATTAGTGTAGGTGCTCAATTAGTATATACTAATGGCGCACCGCTTGTCTGGTGCGCCATTAGTGTACATCCCATCTATAGCCCTTTTCCTAGTAGTGTGAGGTCGCTCAGATAAGCCTCTAGCTCGTTCTTCCTCTGGAAGAGGCCCTCGTATTTCTCGTTCAGGGCGTTATTAGCACCCTTCAGTCGAGTCACTTCTTGGTTGGCCGCGTCGAGAGAACTCTTCAACCTGATGATCTCCGCTTCAAGCGTGTCGACCGAAGCCACCTTCTGCTCCGCCAATTCAGTTTCTTCCTGGGCCTTCTGCTGCGCCGCCGCCAAATCGATATCCTTCTGCTCCAAGGCCGCCTTTAGTTGATCTACAAGTGACATCACTAGACAGATGAATATGAGGATACACATGACATACTTATCGAAGGTCAGTCGACGAGTTGCTCCCGTCAGTTACCAACTGCTTCGTCCTGAATCTTCTTCAAGTGGTCTCGAGTCAGCTGCAAGTCGAGAGTGAGCTGGACCTGCTTCTTCTCAAGATCCGCAAATTTGGCTCTGAACTCACAAGATCTCTGCATCAACACAACAAATCAGAACTCTAAGACTACAGTCGAGTCAAACACTCAACCACAGTCTCGGGGACTACACCCAGTGGGTGCACTGAGCGTGCCCCGACTGGTTCTCGCCTAGCCAGGATCAGTCTGGCCCGAGCTCAAAAAAAACACAAGGAGGAAAAGTTCTATTATCAGACCATGGCCGACTACCAGCAGTCGACCACGGGCCCCCACTGGTTCTCACTCGACCAAGATCGGTCTGGCCCGAGATCAAGAGAAGTACAAAAACAAACAAGCAATTCTAAAGACCACGGTCGACTGACCTCAGTCGACCATGGCCTCTGGGACTACACCCACTGGGCGCACTGAGCGTGCCCCCAGTGGTACTATCGGTCGACCTTCAAAAGCTAAAAGCTACAAGACAAGGCACCCAGTGGGTGTGGCATCATCTCACGAACAAGGCAGTAGATTTCTCAAACTGAAGACTACACCAATACAACAAATCAGTCGGAAGAGACAAACCTGGAAATTGGTCCGAAGGGCCGAGCTAGTGTCGTAGGAAGCATTGCTAGCCTCGTACGCCGCCTTCGTCCTCTCCATCATCAGCCCCGCCTGACGAACGGCTTCTTGAGCCGCCCCCATGGGATCCTCCGGGATGTGATGGGAGGAGAAGAGAACAGACGACGGAGCAGGCGCTGGGTAAACGGCCGGACCAGTCGACAAAGAAGGGCGGACAGTCGACACGGGGACGGCGAAGGAGACCGTGTTCCGGGTGACGTCTTCCTGTTGCTGGGCCTCAGAGCCGGAAGGCACCTTCCGGCCCTTCCTTCCCGTGCGTCGTCGAGCCACTCCCGAGTGCTCCTCATCACTGTCATCATCATTGTCTGGGAGCTCTATGACATGGCGTGGCACTTCAAAAAAGACAATTATGAAGTTCAGTCGATCATCAGCTCAAACCGACGAAAAGCGAAGCACGATCTACAACTCGCACCTGCGCGGGATGTAGCAGCATCCGCGGTCTCCTCATCATCCCAACCCTTGTCGATATCCATCGAGGTCGCGGAAGCAGCAGCACTGAAAAATTCCTTGAAAGTGAGTCAACGAAGACAGAGTTGACCTCCGAAAGGCAGAAAGAAATAAAACAGAACAGCACTTACGTGGAGGCGATTGGGACGTCCACCTTGATCTTGGGCAGGACCTTCCGGGGCTTGGCGGTGGTGACCTTGGGCTGCTTGAGCGCCTTTTCGGATCAGTCGAGAGTGGCCGTACGAGCCCGCTTCTGCACCTGGGAGCTGGAGGGGCCCACTCGGGAGCGCACAACCTCTGGGTCATGCTTCCCCTAGGAGCGCTTCTTGCCGCGGGGAGGTGATTCGACCTCCTCGCCGCTGCTGGAGTCCTCACTCTCCTCTCCATTCTTGTAATGCCCCGGATGTAATACTTTCCCTTTTGGGTATATAATATATCTCCGGCTTCATCTATTTCCATTCCGGGTTCTTTGTCTTTCGGGTTTTCATCGTTTTGTTGTGTGAGTGTGTGGCATTCATTCATATCATGTAGACATGTGCATCGCATTGCAATTGTGTTGTCGGTTGCATCCGGTTCCACGCGTTCCTTCCCGTTGTCTGTTTCGCGTTCCGGAGCTCCCTCACGTGTCCGTGACGTCCCGTAGGCCTACTTTGGTGTTTGGGCGTGTAACGTTACCGGTGTGCCGCGAGGTTGTTGTGTGTGTTGTTGTTTTGTTGTGTGCAACCCGCCTCTCAAATCTCGTCTCATTTGGACTCCGTTGGCTATCCCATCAGTTCTTCGTGTGGGTCCAAAGTGCCTTCACTTTGTGTCCTGGAAACACCCCCACTGCAGTCTACTTCCTTCTTCTAGGCCCTCCTAGACTACCCCCGCGATCGGATCCGTCGGATCGCGATCGGAGGGCTCCAAACACCCCTAAATTCCCCCCTAACCCTAAAACCTGCTATATATTAGACCCTAGTCTAATTTTGGTATCTCTATCTTCTTCCTCCACTTCTCCCCCTAATTTTTCAGATCCAACCCAGCCACCTTGAGCCACTTGGCAGATCCCAGCCACCGCCGCCGGACTGGGTCGATCGGGGGATCAAATCCCGATCGAACCCTCGCGAGTCAACGCTTCCTCCCGATCGTCTTGAGCGACCGCGTCGGCCGCCCGCAACGCTCCTTCGCGCCAGCTCTCCCGCAGATCCGTCCACCGCTCGAGGCCCTCCTTCGATCGGCCAGGCAAGACCCCGCGTCGGCCCAGGCCATCCCTCTCCGTCGAAGTGGTCCACCCCGTCGCCGCCTGGGCCTTCGCCTCCTTCGCGGGCCGGCCGCGCCAGCCGCGCTCCCGTGCTCCCGACGCCCCGCCTCACCAGGCCCGCTCTAGCGCCGGTCGCCCTCCGCTCTGAGCCGGCCCGCTCGCACCAAGCCAGCAGGCCACCGCCCTGGGGCCAGCCGCCAGCCGCGAGGCCCACGCCCCGCCATCCCGCTCGCCAGGCTCGCGCCGCACGACAGGCCGCCGCCGCCTTCCCCTCTTGGGCCGAGCTGGGGCCCGACCAGCTTCGCCGCCTCCACCAGGCCAGGCCGAGCCGCCCCGGGGCCCAGTAGCCGCCTCCACCGCGGGCCTCTACAGATCCGTCGGGCCCGTGCTCCTTTTTTCCAGATCTGGGATTTTGAGGTTATTTCAAACCCTAGATCTACCTGTTGTTTTGATCTCTGTTGCAATCTTATAACTGCTCTAACTTTGTGTGTGATGCTCCGTTTCGCGCATGTAGCATGTCCAGACGTTCGTGGGATCGTGCACTACGTTTTATCTTTTGTTGTCATGCATGTTAGAGATCATCTAGGTGCTTGTTTTGCTGTTGCAAGAGTGCATCATGATATAAACTGCTGTTATGAGATGTTTTTATGCCATCTTTGCCATGTGGTATCTTTTAGCTCGTTTGTCCGAATGATGCAGATGACGTGTCCACGTGTTCATCTTGCCATGCTCTACGTGTTGTATGTGCTAGGTAGCATGTTAGATTTATTCTTGCCTTGTTATCATCATTGCAAAGTGCCATGTGGCTGTGATGTTGTTTCACTTGTTATGAAATGCCATCTTGTTGAGCTCGTTGCAATCGTTGTGTTTATCTCCATGAAGCATGCTTGTGTGTTTCGGGGTCACCTTCATGTGTACTTTGATGAGGTGCTTACCTCTTGCCATGATTAGTTTCGAGGTGCCTTAAACATGCTCTTTTAGATGCTATGATGAAATTGCTGTTTTAGGACTTAGTGGATTTTCACTAAGTCTGAAATCTGTAATGTTCCGATGCCATGTTCGTGTGATGTTCTAGGACAAAGCATGATAGTTTTCGAGTGGATCTTGATTGTTCCTTGTAGTATATATTGTTGTCTTTCCATCCATGTTATCACATGTCTATTTAAGTGGCTGTAGCATGTTTATATTTTGCTCCAAAGTTTCAATAAAATTCTGCTGCCAGAATTTTATTGTCAAGTTCAATATGTCCAAGATCATTGCTATTGATCCGTGACTCCGTTGGGGGTGCACCTTTGGACTTAGTTGCTTTAGTATATGTCTAGTTTGTGTTCATGTCCTTTGCCATGATATTTGAGTGCTGTAGCTTAATTATTTTGAGCTCCGAAGTTGCTATGTTGCTGTAATTTTCAGCTTTCGCTCTTTTCTTGTTTCGGGCATAACTTTTAGCCCGTAACTCCGATTTCAGCGAATCTTACATGAAACTTGATTGTTTTTCCGTGTAGATTCACAATATCAGATTGTTATCGTGTTTTGAGGTGTTTTGCTTGAGTGCTATTTTTACGTGCTCCGTGTGCATCCTTAGAGCATCCATCATGCATTCATCTTTTTCGAGTGCGCATTGCATCTTGTTGACTGGTGCTTGGTGTGTTTATTTTGTTTAGAGCCGGAAGCAGAGTCTGAGTTCGAGTACGAGCACGAGGTTTCCAACGAGGTTGAGCACGAGGACCCTTCTTAAGATCCGAACGACTTCTCTTCAGGCAAGATGACCGAACCCCGATAACATTACTATCTTTGCCTATTGCTAGTAGTCTCGATCTATAGTTTTGCCTCGATGCCCATGATCTTCTTGTCAGCCTCCTACTTGTAAACCAATTGCCATGTTTAACCAACCTACCTATGCAAACCGTTGCTTGGCTAAGTACGCTTCGCTCAGCCCTTCTTATAGCATTGCTAGTTGCAGGTGAAGATCGAAGATGCTTGCTTCATGTCGAAGTTTGGTTGGGTTTTATCACACTATATAAATGCTTAAAACGAAATCACCTATATATTGGCAAGGGTGGAAGGCTAAGCCTTTTGCTTGGTGATTTGTTCCAGTCATGCCGTTAGGAACCGTATAAACCGGTGTTATGTTCCTTGATTATGCGTTCCTAACACGGTTGGGGTGTATGGGACCCCCTCGATAAACCGCTAAGTGCTAAGTATTTTCCAGCAAGTCCCAACATTGGTACTATTTGCCTAATAACAAACTAAACTTGCATAGGGAGTAATTAACCCTCTTTCTTAATCAACAACCCCGGGCCAGTGCTCTACATGAGTGTTGGTCCGAAACGGGGAGTCTGCGGGGCCGCCTTGGGGCAACCCGAGGTATCTGGTATATACCCGTAGAATCGCCCATCCGGTCGTGTCCTGAGACTTAGATACGCGCGGCTACTATCAGGGTGTCGACACGCCGGGAGGATTTGCTGGATTAGCCTTACCTTAGCTCGGTATATCTTGAGCACGGGATTCCGAGAATACTCGGGTCTTCCCACTTTGGAGTTGCGACTCCGCGGATCGTGGGCTTGTAATGGGTCAAGTTGGAACACCCCTGCAGGGTTTGAACTTTCGAAAGCCGTGCCCGCGGTTATGTGGCAGATGGCAGCTTGTTAATATCCGGTTGTAGATAACTTGACACAATGTTTCTAATACACTACCAGCGTGTGTTCCGTGACTGTCAATTTCCGAATAGGGATTCGGGAGTTGAACACGGAGGGGTTATGTTTGTTGAGCTTGTAGCTAGGATCACTTCGTGATCACTTCTCGTCCGAGGCTTTCTATTCTCGCTCTCACTCACGTAAGCTAGTTGCTAGTTGCTGCTGCAGACACTTATTCTTTTCTTCAGCCTTATCCTCTCCCAAAGGCTTAAATAGTCTTGTTACCCGGAAACGGGATTGCTGAGTCCTCTGTGGCTCACAGTTACTTCACCACCAGATGCAGGTCCAGCTGTGAGCTATCCAGGTGATGGCACCGAGCTAGACTGGGAGTACGACGAGGAGCGTAGTCGGTACTATGTGCGATATCCGGATGATCAGTAGTGGAGACTCTTACTAGGATTCGATCCGCCTGTGGTTTATTTATTTCAGTTTGGTATCTTGACATTTGGATTTTGCCCTTAGAGGGTTGTGATGATCTTAATGTTTGATGATTGAGACATGATATGTAATTGTGTGACGTGGCGAGTGTAAGCCAACTATTTTTCTGTTTACAATCCCCTCTTTTACATGAGATGTGCAAAGATTACCGAACTTGAGATCATTCTAGGATGGATTTATGCCTTTAAGTCGTGCCTCGACACGTAGGAGGTATAACTCCATCCTGGGCATTACAAGTTGGTATCAGATTCTTCTCCGACCTAGGAGCCCCCACTGTTTGATCGAATCGTTGACGGTCGAGTCTAGGCACACACTGAAAACTTTTTGAGTCCTATATTATATCGGAGAGTAGGATTTCTTTGCTTCTCATCCCCTTTTCTCTCTGGTGAGGACTCCTGACGACTACTCTTGTCTCTCCTATCTTCAAAAATTGCACAAATTTTTTTTTAGGAATCCCCCGAGTATTCTGGGATTGTTTCGATGTTCTTGTGACAAGGATATTGTTCTCGATGCCTCCTGTTACCGAGGAGTTGAGCTTCGGGGTATTGTTGTCACAAGCATATCGCGGCAGTACTAAATACTTAAGACGGCCGACATCGAAAATCTCTCCTATACGGCCAGTGGCAAGATAACCCCGACATCACCCAGTACTGGGGAGGTAGTTCGGGAGTATTGCCATAGCTTGTTATAGTGGATGCTTTTCGAAGGTCCGAGGTACACAGTTTCCGAGAAAGACTGGTTATGTGTTGAAGGATGGATACACCTGGATGTAGGTTTAGAGTAGATTGCGCGGTGCTTCCCGTGTATCCCCAACACCTGATTGCATAACTGGAACCTTTCGGAAATTTATAGGTGGGTTTATCCAGTAGATCGTAGGCATTCTTCCAACGAATGCAGGTTAGTGAGTTCGGGGTTCTACTTTGAGTGAAGGGGTTTATGACCGATGTTACTATCATGATTTGCATCTTAAAGGGTCCTTGGCTATGCTGATCCGGGGATTGCAAAACCTTTTCGTAACGCGTTCATATGCCTTCAGCACAAAGATGTTAGAACGAAACTCCTCTCTTGTGTTTGTTCCCGTCTGTACCTTGTTGTTTTCTTATTTTATCCTTTTGTCCCCTATGTGGCTTCTCATGAAGATTGATGTTATCATTTAACTGAGAATTTCATTCGTTCCTCTTGTTCGAATGAATTCATTCGTTCTTATTGTTCGAATGATTATTGTGAAGACTTGTTGCAATTCATTCCATTGATTCAGCTTATGCCTTTTGTCAATCAATTGCTGATTCGTGGTCATCTCTTACAGGATGGCTCCGAAAAAGGTTCCCAACGCTAACCCAGAGGGTGAAGAGGTCCTAGATCGTCCTCCTTCCCCTCCTCCTCCGCCTGAGGCTTGGAGAGCAATTATGCAGACTACAGCTCAGAACACCCAGTTGTTGATGCAGATGATGCAGCAGATGCAAGCTAATCAAGCTAATCAGGGTGTTCCAGGGAACCAAGGCAACTTCTTCAACCAGCAGCACCATGCTACTCTCAACCAGTTCTTGGCCAACAATCCTAAAGCTTTCAGTTACTGTGTCGACCCTCTTGATGCTGAAGATTGGTTAACCGACATTAAGAAGCATTTTGAGTGCAGTAACGTGAAGGAAGATGATTATGTGAAGTTTGCAGCCTTCCAACTGAAAGATCAAGCAGCTGATTGGTGGCAGCAGTACAAAGACTCCAGGCCGGGTTAAGTGATCTCTTGGGAGAATTTCTGCAAGGACTTTCGCTCGCACCACATTCCTACAAGTGTCATCGAGGGTATGCGTGAGCAATTCCGCAACCTGAAGCAGGGCTCCATGACAGTCTATCAGTATAATGTCAAGTTCCAAAACCTCGCTCGTTATGCTAAGCAAGACATTCCTGATGCCAAGAGTAAAATCTACCATTTCCGTGGAGGTCTCAAAGATGAACTTCAGCTTGCTCTCACTTTGTTCGAGCCCGATGAATTCGATAAGTTCTATAACATGGCTTTGAAACAAGAAGCAGCTCAGCTTAAGATGGAGGCTTCTAAGAAGAGAATTCGAGATGTTGTTCACTCTTCCTCATCGTCTCAGTTGGTCTCGAAGCATCAGAAATTCTGGCTTCCTCCTCCTCCAGTGATTCGAGCTCCATACAACAACTCCAACAACAAGAACTCTAGTGGTCGTGGTTTCTCCCACCCACCCAACCCGAGCAACCAGTCGAAGAAGCAGTTTCAGTCTCAAGGCTCCAAGTCCAGTGGTTCTCATTTCCGTCCTCTCTCTGAAGTGGTGTGCAACAAGTGTGGCCAGAAGGGTCATTATGCCAACAGATGTCCGAATCCGAAGCGTCTTCCTCCTCCTCTACCTGTGAGTTCAGCTATTGTCAGGCACGATCCAAAGGCAGCAAGGGTCAATCTGATGAATGCAGCGCAAGCGGAGAATTCTTCTGATGTCATTTTGGGTAACCTTCCAGTTAACTCTTTTCCAGCTAAAGTGTTATTTGATTCGGGTGCATCATGCTCTTTCATGTCTCAACCATTTGCATCCAAGCACAATATTGCCACTTCAAATCTACCTCAGAAGTTGCAAGTTGTTTCTCCGGGCAGGATTATGACTTCTAGTGTCTATGCTCCGGATGTTTCTATTCGCATGGGAGATTATCGCTTTTTGGCTAAACAGGTGATTCTTGGTAATTCTGACATTGACCTCATCCTCGGAATGGATTGGCTTTCTCAGCACGATGCTCATATTGATTGTGCACAGAAGGAAGTCAAGATGACTCATTCTGATGAAGATGTGATTATCTTTGCCTCAAGGGATAACACTATTAGACTTTTCTCTCTAAATGATAAGGGCGAAATTAATGCCATATCTCAAATTCCGGTGGTGAACGAATATCAAGACGTCTTTCCTAAAGAACTTCCACGCATGCCTCCACACCGTCAGGTGGAGTTTGTCATTGAACTCGAGCCGGGTACTGAGCCAGCATGCCGGCGTCCGTACAAGCTCTCTCCGGATGAATTGAAGGAATTGAAGAAGCAGCTTGATAAATAGGAGAGTATGGGTCTCATCAGACCTAGTACGTCTCCATGGGGCTGTGGTGTCTTATTTGTCAAGAAGAAAGATGGCACGGAGCGTCTCTGTGTTGACTACCGGCCATTGAACAAGAAGACGATTAAGAACAAGTATCCGCTCCCCAACATCAACGAACTCTTTGAGCAGCTCAAAGGAGCTAAAGTGTTCTCTAAGCTTGACCTCCGAATGGGCTATCACCAAATTCGCATTCGCGAGGAAGACATTCCCAAGACGGCCTTCAGAACGAGCTACGGTTCATACGAGTATACCGTCATGTCCTTCGGTCTCGCCAATGCTCCTCCTACCTTTTCAAGGATGATGCATTACATCTTCAACCCCTATACTGGCGAGTTCGTGCTTGTGTATCTGGATGATATTCTGGTGTTTTCCAAGAATGAAGAAGATCACGAAAAGCACTTACGTCTGGTTCTTGATCGACTCCGAGAGCATAAATTCTATGCCAAGTTCTCCAAGTGCGAGTTTTGGCTCGATAAGGTTTTGTACCTGGGCCACATTATCTCAGCTGACGGTATTGCGGTTAATCCCGAGAAAGTTGAAGCAATTGTCAACTGGGAAGCTCCTCAGAACGTCAAGCAGCTCCGCAGTTTTCTGGGTCTTGCCAGCTATTGCAGAAGGTTCGTTGAGAACTTCTCCAAGATTGCCAAGCCTCTTTCCAACCTGCTTCAGAAGAATGTCAAATATTTTTGGTCTCCAGAGTGTGAAGTGGCATTCAAAACCCTCAAAGAGAAGCTTGTCTCTGCTCAAGTTCTGACTCCTCCAGATGAGTCCAAGCCCTATGAAGTATTCTGTGATGCTTCTCTTCAAGGTCTTGGTGGTGTGCTTATGCAAGATAAGAGAATTGTGGCATGCACTTCTCGTCAGCTAAAGCCAAGTGAGAAGAACTATCCCACACATGATCTCGAGCTAGCAGCTGTGGTACATGCTCTGATTACGTGGAGACATCTGTTGTTGGGCAGAAAGGTCGACATCTTCACTGATCACAAGAGCTTGAAGTACATCTTCACACAGCCGCATCTGAACCTCCGCCAGACTCGTTGGGTTGAAATGATCCAAGAGTATAATCCCAGCATTGAATACACTCCTGGCAAGGCGAATGTGATTGCAGATGCTTTGAGCAAAAAGGCATATTGCAACAGCCTTCTTATCAAGCCGTGCCAGCCTGAGCTTTGTGAAGCTTTCAGGAAGCTCAACCTTCAAGTTGTTCCGCAGGGTTTTCTTGCAAATCTCCAAATTGCTCCTACCTTGGAAGATCAAGTCCGTGAGGCCCAACTCAGTGATACCATGGTGAAGAAAGTGAAACATGGGATTGCAAAGGGCACTCCAAAATACAAGTGCTTCCGTGTTGATGAGAGAGATACCTTGTTCTTCGAGGACAGACTCGTTGTTCCCAAAGGTGATCTCAGGAAGCTCATAATGGAAGAAGCTCATGATTCTCTCCTTTCCATTCATCCTGGCAGTTCCAAGATGTATCAAGATCTCAAGCAATCTTACTGGTGGACACGCATGAAAAGGGAAATTGCCCAATTCGTGAACGAATGTGATGTATGCAGAAGAGTGAAAGCAGAACATCAACGTCCAGCCGGTCTTCTCCAACCTCTTCCTATTCTCGAGTGGAAGTTCGACCACATTGAAATGGACTTCGTCACTGGCTTTCCTAAATCCAAGCGAGGAAATGATGCTATCTTTGTGGTGATTGACAAGCTTACCAAAGTCGCTCACTTTCTTCCAGTCAAAGAATCAATCAATGCAGCTCAACTTGCAGAGTTGTACACTTCCAGAATTGTGTCCCTACATGGCATTCCTCAAGTTATATCCTCAGACCATGGAAGCTTGTTCACATCAAGGTTCTGGGACTCCTTTTAGTCCGCCATGAGCACTAAGATCAGGTTCAGCACTGCTTTTCACCCTCAGACTAGTGGTCAAGTCGAGCGCGTGAATCAGATTCTAGAAGACATGCTCAGAGCCTGTGTCATCTCCTTTGGCATGAAATGGGAAGACTGCCTTCCATTTGCCGAGTTCTCTTACAACAACAGCTTTCAAGCAAGTGCAGGCAAAGCACCGTTTGAAATTCTCTATGGCAGAAAGTGCCGTACCCCTCTCAACTGGTCTGAAACAGGCGAACGCCAACTTCTTGGCAATGACTTGATCTCAGAAGCCGAAGAAATGTGCAAAGTCATACGTGAGAATCTCAAGGCCGCTCAGTCGCGCCAGAAGAGCTACTATGACAGAAAGCATCGTGATTTGGCCTTCAACATCGGTGATCATGTCTATCTCCGAGTTTCTCCGATGAAAGGCACCCAAAGATTCGGTATCAAAGGAAAGCTTGCTCCTAGATACGTCGGGCCTTTCAAGATTCTTGGCAAAAGAGGCGATCTAGCCTATCAACTCGAGCTCCCTCCCAACTTCGCAAATGTTCATGATGTCTTCCATGTGTCTCAACTTCGCAAATGCTTCAAGGCACCTGAGCGCATGATTCCGTTTGAAGAGATTGATCTTCAACAAGACCTGTCCTACCGAGAGCACCCAGTTGCCATTCTTGAAGAAACCGAACGCAAGACCCGCAACAAGTCCATCAAATTTCTGAAAGTCAAGTGGTCACATCACACCGACCGAGAAGCTACCTGGGAACGAGAAGATGTCACAGCCCTAGCTTCCCCTGTGGTCCTTGCCTGATCATCATGTCATCATGTTTAAATTTTGTTAACTTGAAATGGGGATTGATCAAACCCTAGCACTAAATGAACTCAACTAGGGTCAAGAATTAAATCTTTTCCAATGACCCAAAATTCCTCCATCAATGTTTGATAATTTTGGCAAGGCATTGAGACCAAACCAAAAATAGTGAGCCTTTTTGTGGAATATTTTGGGCTTTGAATTAAATCAATAAGTATTTAAATTGGGGCATATAAATATTTTTAATATCTTTAAATGCTCCAACAATTCTGAAAATAGTTGAGGGTCTCTGTAATAATTTATTTAATGCCCATAATTATTTTTAGGATTTATTAAAATGATTTGGGCTATAAACTAAATCAAAACAAAATAACAGAATTAGAAAACAGAAAGAATATGAGAGGGAGAGCACCTACCTGGCCTTACCTGGCCGGCCCAACTGGCAGCCCAGCCCACCTGGGCTCCCCTGCCAGTCATCCATGTCCTCGCGCCAGGAGGACACGGGAGTGTGGTCGCTGCGCGCGGGCACGCACCGAGCCACCTCCACCCTGCCTGCTAGCCCCGGCCGTCCCTAACGACGCCACGCAGTCGCCCAGAGGCTTCTCTCTCCTTCCCCTCACTCGCTGCTCTCTCTCCCTCCCCTCTGCTCTCTCGCACGCAGCCACCGAGCGGAGCCCGTCGCCGCCGCCCTGAACCACCGCGGCCACCGGCCACCACACACCTCGCCAACGCGCCCAGACGCTCCGCCACGTCTCCATCGTCCTCCCCACCGAGCTACGCGACGCCGGAAGCCCCGAAACGCCGCCGTCTTCGCCTTCTTCAACCTTCGGCCGCCGTCGACCTCGCCGCCGATTCGTCGACTCCGGTGCCTCCCCGAGCCCACTCAGCTGCCCGTCGACCCCGCTGTGAGCCCCTCCGCCGTTTCCCCCTGTTCCCGTGGCCTGCAACTCACCGTAGCCGTCGCCCCCTTCCTCACCGTCGCCGGCCGCCGCTGAGCCTGTCGCCGCCGCGGCCACAACCACCATAGCTCGCATCCGAGCTCGCCATCGCACTCCTTGCACTCCCGCGCATCGGGCAGGGCCATCCGTTGCTCCTGGAGTGGCCCGTAGCACCGTCTCCGTCGATGCCCGAACGCCACCGCCGCCGCGAGCTTGATTCCGGCGAACTCCGGCCGCCCCAGCAGCTGCCGCTTGCCGCAACGGATGCGCGAGAACGCGGGCTTCACGTACATACTCTCCGCGGCCATTTTGGTCGCCTGTAGGCGTTTTCCGACGCCCTCCGCCGTCTCTGGCTCCGCCGGCGACGAGCCGCCGGCGCGTTTGACCTTTTGACCGGTGGGCTTGGCCCTTTGACCTGAGGTTTGACCCCCTCTGGGTCGATGACATGTGGGGCCCCGCCCTGTTAATTAACCTGGTTTAGCTTAACTATTAGGTTAGTTAGTGAGTCACTGACACGTGGGGCCAACCCCTGTTAAATTAGTTTAGTTTTAAAAAAACTAAACTTAGTTAGGCCTGAGACACTGACATGTGGGCCCAGGCTCCACCAGCAGTTTAATTAGTGTTAGTTTAAAAAACTAACTAACTCTGTTAGCTAGTGGGTCACTGACCAGTGGGCCCCACTGGTCAGGTTTGACCGAACAGCCCCTGTTGACCTGCTGACGTCAGCATGTGGTCATGCTGACGCAGTAAAGTGTTTCTGGATTTTAATATAAATCTTAAATGATTTATTTATTTCAGAAAATAGCCAAAACTTCTAAAAATCATATAAAATCAACCGTAGCTCAGATGAAAATAATTTATATATGAAAAATGATCAGAAAAATCTAAGGAATCTGTTTAAGGCATTTTCATGCATGTTTGAACAAGCTAAGCCTGCTGAGCAGGTCAAATCAATTAAATGGCATTTGAATAATCACATATGGAGTTTGAATTTGAACCTTTGGTTCAAACCAACTTCATTTAATTTGGTTGCTAGTTGCATTAGGCCCAAACACATCATATTGCCATGTCATATTCATGCATCGTATTGTTGCATTGCATTGATTGTGTTCTTTCTCTGTTTGTCGGTTTTGTCCCCTCTCAGTAGACGACGTTCCGACGATGAGTTCGATGACACCGATGAAGAGCTATTAATATCTTCAGAAGTGCCAGGCAAGCAAAACCCCATTGAGCATCCCGATACAATCCCACTCTCTTGCTCCTGCTCTCTTTTAATGCATTAGGACAACAACGATTGAACTGCTTTTTGCTGCGGTAGCTGAACCCCTTTCCTCTGCATGACCTGTCATTGCCACAGTAAATAGTTGAAACCCACTAGCATGAGTAGGAATTGTTTGAGCCATGTTGTGTCTACTCATACATGCTTTCTGGTTATGCCTGCTATTGCTTAGAGTTGAGTCAGGTCTGATTCATCGGGGATGAATTGGAATGTGGTGAACATGTCCTACTGTGTGTGAGCTAAGTGTGTGAACACGATTTGGTAAAGGTAGCGGTGAGAGGCCATGTAGGAGTACATGGTGGGTTGTCTCACTGGAGCCGTCCTTAAGAACTGAGTTCTGTGTAAGTTGTCCAATGACATAGTTACTACCACACATTGGGTTCCGGTAACTCGACCCCTCTCGACTTATTAATCAACTAGATCTCTGTCCAGGAGTTGCAACTAGTTTCTGGTGTTTGTAGGTAGTGCTAGTAGTCTACCAAGTGGCACCCGGTACAGGTGGGCTTGGGACAGACTAGGTGCAGTGGCCCGGTGTACCAAGTGGCACCCGGTTGGTGGGCTTGGGAACCCTGCACACATCATTTGGGGCCGTGAGTGACACCCCGGTCGGATCTCCCCACGGATGGAACCCGAATAGGCGATAAACCTGGACTAGAGTCTTGTGAGGTTAGTCAGGTCGTGGCCGACACCCTCGCCAGGCCTCCGCTTGAAGGTTGCCGAGATACATGACGTGTACATGGCGGTAAGTGGCGAGAGCATGTGTGAAGAAGTACACCCCTGCAGGGTTAACATGATCTATTCGAATAGCCGGGTCCGCGGATATGGACTTCTTGGATGCTTACGTGGTACATAGACAATCGAAAGTGGATACTCTAAAATGCGCAAGATAAGTGTGAGTGCTATGGATGGCCTTCTCGTAGGGAGACGGGAGCGGATCCATAGTGGTGTATTGATTGGTGAATATGTGGACTCGTGTGCGCCACCTCAAAAGAGTTACTTGCAGTCGTAGTTCAGGATAGCCACGAGTCAAAGCTGGCTTGCTGCAGTCAAACTCCACCACCCCTTTGTTGATACTGATGCATATGTAGATAGTTCTGATGTAAGTCTTGCTGAGTACCTTTGTACTCACGTTTGCTTAATTTATGTTTTTGCAGAGAGACTTCAGTCTCGCTAGTGGTTCCGCGTGGACTTCGACGTTTAGCTTGTTACCTCAGTTACGATCTTGTGCCCTTAGGAGGGTCTTGTAGATAGTCAGGCTTCTCAGCCTTTTTCATTTGTAGTTGTCAGTACTCAGACATGTTATGCTTCCGTTGCATGTATCCTCTGTATGTTGGGTCATGTGACCTCTGATTGTAATAAATGCTATGATGGCTCTTCTGGGCCTTTATCTATAAGAGTTGTTGAGTTATGTTGTGATGCCATGTTGTACAGCACATACTTGCATGTTATGCGTACGTGTAATGTGTATTGCTATGTGTGGGATCCGACACCTAGTTGTTCACCTTTGGTAGCCTATCTTACAGGGAAATGTCTCCTAGTGATTCCACTGAGCCTTGGTAGCTTGCTACTGCTCCGGAACACTTAGGCTGGCCGGCATGTGTCCTTCTTTGTTCATGTGTCTGTCCCTTAGGGGAAATGTCACGCGTTGTTCCTTTAAGTCCTTGTAGCTTGCTACGACTTGGGTTCATACGTTGATGACCGACACGTTCGTTGCTGGGTCATGTATGCATGTCTCTGTAATTTAGTGCCACTTTTGGTTTATAACTGGTCATGTCGGCCCGGGTTCTCTGTCATATGGATGCTAGCGACACTATCATATACGTGTGCCAAAATACGCAAACGGTCCCGGGCCAGGTAAGGTGGCACCCGTGGGGATACCGTGCGTGAGGCCGCAAAGTGATATGGTGTGTTACAGGCTAGACCTGTGTGACTTAGGATCGGGGTCCCGACAGAACATCATCTTCGTTCCGAGTACCCTTCCTTTTTCCAGTCCTAGATCTCGGGACGAGATCTTTTTGTAGTAGAGGAGAGTTTGTAATGCCCCGGATGTAATACTTTCCCTTTTGGGTATATAATATATCTCCGGATTCATCTATTTCCATTCCGGGTTCTTTGTCTTTTGGGTTTTCGTCGTTTTGTTGTGTGAGTGTGTGGCATTCATTCATATCATGTAGACATGTGCATCGCATTGCAATTGTGTTGTCGGTTGCATCCGGTTCCACGCGTTCCTTCCCATTGTCCGTTTCGCGTTCCTGAGCTCCCTCACGTGTCCGTGACGTCCTGTAGGCCTACTTTGGTGTTTGGGCGTGTAACGTTACCGGTGTGCCGCGAGGTTGTTGTGTGTGTTGTTGTTTTATTGTGTGCAACCCGCCTCTCAAATCTCGTCTCGTTTGGACTCCGTTGGCTATCCCATCAGTTCTTCGTGTGGGTCCAAAGTGCCTTCACTTTGTGTCCCGGAAACACCCCCACTGCAGTCTACTTCCTTCTTCTAGGCCCTCCTAGACTACCCCCGCGATCGGATCCGTCGGATCGCGATCGGAGGGCTCCAAACACCCCTAAATTCCCCCCTAACCCTAAAACCTGCTATATATTAGACCCTAGTCTAATTTTGGTATCTCTATCTTCTTCCTCCACTTCTCCCCCTAATTTTTCAGATCCAACCCAGCCACCTTGAGCCACTTGGCAGATCCCAGCCACCGCCGCCGGACTGGGTCGATCGGGTGATCAAATCCCGATCGAACCCTCGCGAGTCAACGCTTCCTCCGGATCGTCTGGAGCGACCGTGTCGGCCGCCCGCAACGCTCCTTCGCGCGAGCTCTCCCGCAGATCCGTCCACCGCTCGAGGCCCTCCTTCGATCGGCCAGGCAAGACCCCGCGTCGGCCCAGGCCATCCCCCTTCGTCGAAGTGGTCCACCCCATCGCCGCCTGGGCCTTCGCCTCCTTCGCGGGCCGGCCGCGCAAGCCGCGCTCCCGTGCTCCCGACGCCCCGCCTCACCAGGCCGGCTCTAGCGCCGGTCGCCCTCCGCTCCGAGCCGGCCCGCTCGCACCAAGCCAGTAGGCCGCCGCCCTGGGGCCAGCCGCCAGCCGCGAGGCCCACGCCCCGCCATCCCGCTTGCCAGGCTCGCGCCGCATGCCAGGCCGCCGCCGCCTTCCCCTCCTGGGCCGAGCTGGGGCCCGACCAGCTTCGCCGCCTCCACCAGGCCAGGCCGAGCCGCCCCGGGGCCCAGTAGCCGCCTCCATCGCGGGCCTATACAGATCCGTCGGGCCCGTGCTCCTTTTTTTCCAGATCTGGGATTTTGAGGTTATTTCAAACCCTAGATCTACTTGTTGTTTTGATCTCTGTTGCAATCTTATAACTGCTCTAACTTTGTGTGTGATGCTCCGTTTCGCGCATGTAGCATGTCCAGACGTTCGTGGGATCGTGCACTACGTTTTATCTTTTGTTGTCATGCATGTTAGAGATCATCTAGGTACTTGTTTTGCTGTTGCAAGAGTGCATCATGATATAAACTGCTGTTATGAGATGTTTTTATGCCATCTTTGCCATGTGGTATCTTTTAGCTCGTTTGTCCGAATGATGCAAATGACATGTCCACGTGTTCTTCTTGCCATGCTCTACGTGTTGTATGTGCTAGGTAGCATGTTAGATTTATTCTTGCCTTGTTATCATCGTTGCAAAGTGCCATGTGGCTGTGATGTTGTTTCACTTGTTATGAAATGCCATCTTGTTGAGCTCGTTGCAATCGTTGTGTTTATCTCGATGAAGCATGCTTGTGTGTTTCGGGATCACCTTCATGTGTACTTTGATTAGGTGCTTACCTCTTGCCATGATTAGTTTCGAGGTGACTTAAACATGCTCTTTTAGATGCTATGATGAAATTGTTGTTTTAGGACTTAGTGGATTTTCACTATGTCTGAAATCTGTAACATTCCGATGCCATGTTCGTGTGATGTTCTAGGACAAAGCATGATAGTTTTGGAGTGGATCTTGATTGTTCCTTGTAGTATATATTGTTGTCTTTCCATCCATGTTCTCACATGTCTATTTAAGTGGATGTAGCATGTTTATCTTTTGCTCCAAAGTTTCAATAAAATTCTGCTGCCAGAATTTTATTGTCAAGTTCAATATGTCCAAGATCATTGCTATTGATCCGTGACTCCGTTGGGGGTGCACCTTTGGACTTAGTTGCTGTAGTATATGTCTAGTTTGTGTTCATGTCCTTTGCCATGATATTTGAGTGCTGTAGCTTAATTATTTTGAGCTCCGAAGTTGCTATGTTGCTGTAATTTTCAGCTTTCGCTCTTTTCTTGTTTCGGGCATAACTTTTAGCCCGTAACTCCGATTTCAGCGAATCATACATGAAACTTGATTGTTTTTCCGTGTAGATTCACAATATCAGATTGTTATCATGTTTTGAGGTGTTTTGCTTGAGTGCTATTTTTACGTGCTCCGTGTGCATCCTTAGAGCATCCATCATGCATTCATCTTTTTCGAGTGCGCATTGCATCTTGTTGATTGGTGCTTGGTGTGTTTGTTTTGTTTAGAGCCGGAAGCAGAGTCTGAGTTCGAGTACGAGCACGAGGTTTCCAATGAGGTTGAGCACGAGGACCCTTCTTATGATCCGAACGACTTCTCTTCAGGCAAGATGACCGAACCCCGATAACATTACTATCTTTGCCTATTGCTAGTAGTATCGATCTATAGTTTTGCCTCGATGCCCGTGATCTTCTTGTCAGCCTCCTACTTGTAAACCAATTGCCATGTTTAACCAACCTACCTATGCAAACCGTTGCTTGGCTAAGTACGCTTCGCTCAGCCCTTCTTATAGCATTGCTAGTTGCAGGTGAAGATCGAAGATGCTTGCTTCATGTTGAAGTTTGGTTGGGTTTTATCACACTATATAAATGCTTAAAACGAAATCACCTATATATTGGCAAGGGTGGAAGGCTACGCCTTTTGCTTGGTGATTTGTTCCACTCATGCCGTTAGGAACCGTATAAACCGGTGTTATGTTCCTTGATTATGTGTTCCTAACACGGTTGGGGTGTATGGGACCCCCTCGATAAACCGCTAAGTGCTAAGTCTTTTCCAGCAAGTCCCAACATTGGTACTATTTGCCTAATAACAAACTAAACTTGCATAGGGAGTAATTAACCCTCTTTCTTAATCAACAACCCCGGGCCAGTGCTCCACATGAGTGTTGGTCCGAAACGAGGAGTCTGCGGGGCCGCCTTGGGGCAACCCGAGGTATCTGGTATATACCCGTAGAATCGCCCATCCAGTCGTGTCCTGAGACTTAGATACGCGTGGCTACTATCAGGCTGTCGACACGCCGGGAGGATTTGCTGGATTAGCCTTACCTTAGCTCGGTATATCTTGAGCACGGGATTCCGAGAATACTCGGGTCTTCCCACTTTGGAGTTGCGACTCCGCGGATCATGGGCTTGTAATGGGTCAAGTTGGAACACCCCTGCAGGGTTTGAACTTTCGAAAGCTGTGCCCGCGGTTATGTGGCAGATGGGAGCTTGTTAATATCCGGTTGTAGATAACTTGACACAATGTTTCTAATACACTACCAGCGTGTGTTCCGTGACTGTCAATTTCCGAATAGGGATTCGGGAGTTGAACACGGAGGGGTTATGTTTGTTGAGCTTGTAGCTAGGATCACTTCGTGATCACTTCTCGTCCGAGGCTTTCTCTTCTTGCTCTCACTCACGTAAGCTAGTTGCTAGTTGCTGCTGCAGACACTTATTCTTTTCTTCAGCCTTATCCTCTCCCAAAGGCTTAAATAGTCTTGTTACGCGGAAACGGGATTGCTGAGTCCTCTGTGGCTCACAGTTACTTCACCACCAGATGCAGGTCCAGCTATGAGCTATCCAGGTGATGGCACCGAGCTAGACTGGGAGTACGACGAGGAGCATAGTCGGTACTATGTGTGATATCCGGATGATCAGTAGTGGAGACTCTTACTAGGATTCGATCCGCCTGTGGTTTATTTATTTCAGTTTGGTATCTTGACATTTGGATTTTGCCCTTAGAGGGTTGTGATGATCTTAATGTTTGATGATTGAGACATGATATGTAATTGTGTGACGTGGCGAGTGTAAGCCAACTATTTTTCTGTTTACAATCCCCTCTTTTACATGAGATGTGCAAAGATTACCGAACTTGAGATCATTCTAGGATGGATTTATGCCTTTAAGTCGTGCCTCGACACGTAGGAGGTATAACTCCATCCTGGGCATTACAAGTCTCCTCGTCGGACTTCCACTCGGAAACGTCGCCCACGCCCTCTTCGCCCTCCTGGACCTGATCCCCGTTGGGCAACGAGTACATTTCGGTATAGATGTGCAGAAAGGAAAGATTTGCGAAATGTCAATCGGATTCATCAAGACAACTGCAAGTAAGAAACAAGAACATCCCTCGGAAGTTAAGGCCAGACCTTGTCAGGAAGATGGTCGGCGTCGAACGGAGGAACCCTTCCGAGCCCCCTGGGGTTGTCTCTGTTCCCCGTGATGCATCTCAGACACTGCGCCACCATCTTCGTTGATGCTTCCTTCGGGTGGACTCGAGACGAGTCGTGGACGCTGGAATACAGTGACATCGGGTGGTCTCGATCTTGGAGAAGCTGGATCCTCCGCATAAGGTACACCTCAAGCAGATCCAGCCCTGTAACCCCGTCGTGAACCAGCTGGACGACCCGCTCCACCAGCATGTCCACTTCCACCCTCTCGGCCCGACTCACAACCAACAACGGAGGCTGGCTAGCTCGACTAAGGGAAAAAGGGGGAAGACTGGTCGAGTGACCAGGAGTCGGACTGTCCTTACAATAGAACCAAGTCGACTGCCAGCCCCGAACCGACTCTAGGAGGATCATAGCAGGAAAAGCGCTCCTATTTCTAAGCTGGATGCCTAGCCCTCCGCACACCTGGATGACGTGCGTCTTCTCATCACTCGGATTCGCCTTCATGACGGTTTGCGAGCGGCAAGTGAAGATATGTTTGAACAAACCTCAGTGCGGTCGACAGCCGAGGAAGTTCTCACACATCGAGATAAATGCACCCAGAAAAGCAATGGAGTTGGGCGTGAAGTAGTGCAGCTGGGCGCCGTGAAAAGTCAAGAAGGTGCGGAAGAAAGGGTGCGGGGGCATGGAGAAACCTCGCTCGACGTGGGTCGCGAGGAGGACGCACTCGCCCTCCCGCGGCTGAGGCTCGAGCTCACCTTCCGGCACCCGCCAGGAGCCGCAGGCGACCAAGCGCTCCTCCTACAGCTCCTCCATGTCCTCCACCGTAATGGTGGACCTGATCCAGTCCCACTGGATCTAGCCAAGAGGGAGCCCGGACCTCGACGATGACTCTTCATGGCCGGACCGCTTGACTTTCTCCGCCGCCGCCTTCTTTGAGCGCTCCAACGTCGCGGTCTTCTCTTTGCCCATGGCATGCGAGCTGGTGTTGGCCGAGGAGAAGGACGAAGAAGTAGAGGCGCGGCGGAGAGACGGAGGCGAGGAAACAGAGAATGGGCGCACAGTGCCCTCGCCTCGGACTCGGCGGGCATTTATAGCACAACGGTCGAGTGACTGACCAGTGGCCCCGAGCAATCCTGTCAAATCCCGCAACAAGCACGCGTGCGATACATGGCGAAAAAGGCGGCGCGAGGATCGAGGCATCTCGAGCATATCCGATCCGATTGTCGTGGCATGCCCCGTCCCGCTCGCTTCCCCAAATTTCGAAATCCCGCAAAATCCGGAGACCAGAGAGCAACCGATCCCGCCGAAAACTATCCACGCCAACGACGCTCGGCGCCTCGCGCAAAGTTCAGTCGACGGCCAATGCTACAAGCACACACGACCGATTCCGGAATCGATTAAGGCGACCAAGGCAAGATTGAAAAGATGGCCTGATCCACGAGCTCAGAGAAGACTACCCCAAGGGCATCGAACTCAGACTCAAACTCTCTTCAGCACTCTCTCCTGCTCAAGCCTCAATCCATTTGGGGGCTACTGATGAGGTTGTGGACCTAGGGTAGGGTCACAGGCTTGACCGAGGTACCCCACCCATGGTCATTACCCCAGAAGATCAAAAGACAAAACCAATGGGAACAAGAACAGTCGACTGAGGCTGCCCAAGAAGACATACCGCTTGACTGTACACCACGTACCAGACGACTCAACTTCACTCGACCCATCCAAGGCACTCGACCCCCAAAGGTCAAAGGTCCCTTAGGACAGCAATGGTCTGGTATTCACTCGTTGCAGTGAATGCCTTTATTACTCTTTACTACGGACGTTATCAGTAATGTCTGCCTTTATGTACATTGAACCCTTAGTAACGTGGAGCATGGCTGGGGTCCTGGCGCACTATATAAGCCACCCCCTCCTCTAGTACAAGGGTTCGCACCCTCTGTAACACACACACATATACGCATTTCAGTCGACCGCCTCCGGGCACCGAGACGCAGGCCTGTTACTTCCTCCGAGAAGGGCCTGAACTCGTAAACACCTTGCGTACAACTTCACCATAGCTAGGGCCTTGCCTCCTCCTTCGTACCCCCTACTCGTACTGTAAGACTTAGAACCACGACACCTGCCCCCCTGGGCGCGCCCTGGCCCCTCATGGCCGCCTCTCTCGTTCCCTCGCGTGTACTCCAAGTCTTCTGTGTAGATATGGTTCCAAAAATAACTCTCCCGGAGGTTTCATTCCATTTGGACTCCGTATGATATTCCTTTTCTGCGAAACACTGAAATAGGCAAAAAACAACAATTTGCACTAGGCCTTGGGTTAGTAGGTTAGTCCCAAAAATAATATAAAAGTGTAAAATAAAGCCCATTAAACATCCAAAACAGAATAGATAATAGCATGGAACAATCAAAAATTATAGATACGTTGGAGACGTATCAATGCCCCGAAAGGCATCCCATCTTTGTTCGACAATTATCGGTATGTTTCGGTCTTTGTTTTGTTCACATGATATGCGTAAATCTTGGAGCATCGTGTGCCTTTATTTTTTCTTTTAATAAATGCACCATGTTGGTATGAGATAGTCCTTGGTTGATTTATAGAATGCTATTTGCACTTCACTTATACCTTTGAGTATGGCTTTATAGAATGCTTCATGTGCTTCACTTATATCATTTGAAGTTTGGATTGCATGTTTCTCCTTACATAGAAAAACGCCATTTGTAGAATGCTCTTTTGCTTCACTTATATTGGTTAGAGCGTGGGCATATCTTTTGTAGAAACAATTAAACTCTCATGCTTCACTTATATCCATTTAGAGAGTTGACACGAATTGGTCAGTCACATGGTTAGTCATAAAATCCTACATAAAACTTGTAGATCGCTGAATATTATATGTTTGATTCCTTGCAATAATTTTGTGATATAGAGATGCTAATATGTGGGAGGTACTAGTTTAGTAAGAATATTGGTGTTAAGGTTTGTGATTTCCGTAGCGTGCACGTAAATCTGAGAATGGGTGGGTAACCAAACCAAACTTGAACTGAACACATGTGATGACATTTTGGAAACTGAACCAAACTAACCCCACGTAATTGGCATTGACACCCAACCCAAACTAAACCACATGAAAAATTCCCCAGAACCAAACTAACCCATTCTAGGAACTATGGTTTTAGCCTCTGGTTCTATATCAGTTCCCCACCCATACATGTACAGCTCAATATTTGTACGATCCTGCACTTGACAGCTAAAAGCATAGCACCATCTTGATAATATGTACAGACATTGCACTTGACAGCTTACATATTCTGCACTACCAACACTTAAATTGATGAACACTTGACAGCTTCATAACATGTACTTGTCCAAAACACAGATTCTGAAGCACAAATATTACACTTGACAGCTTACATATTCTGCACTACCAACACTTGAAGTACAGAGGTAATAACAAACGGAGCTGAATTAAGGGTGATAATTGATTCCAAGCCAGGATTGCGTTACGCCATCTGCCGATGATGGATGTCACCGAGTTCTCATGGCGGTAGTAGTCAACATGTACCTCGATCTGAAAAGACACAATTTTTAGAACTTGTAACCAGGATATATCTTTACATTGACACCGAGTTCTCATTCACAATATGGCAAGCCATCTCTAGCCAATTTAAAAAAAGTGTTCACAATTTTAATCAAAAAAGTTTCCCCTAAGAAGAAGCCTAAACAAATATGGTGTACATTGTTTCCTATGTGAAATAATGCATTGCAGATTGTACCATACACATGAAAAACCTCAAGCTATGAGTCTGGATCACTAGTTGCTCATGCCATGCTCCAGCTTCTCCCAGGTTTGAGAAAATCTCAGGTTTATGAAATTTTTGGCAACATATTGGTGCTTTACACTATGTAAAGTAGGTGTGTATGACAAAGTGAATAACCTAGAATATACAAGAGCATGGATGTGATTATTTAGCCTTCTCTAGTAAATTAACAGATCGAAGAAAGGACACCAAAGAGGTGCCACTAACTTGTGCAACATCAGAAAAAAAGGTAGACTTATAAACATAACAGTTTGCTTGGCCCGCTACAAAATGTTAACTTGTGCATTCTAGCATTTTATCGATTATCAGGATTTTCTAAAGAGCCAACTTGGCCACCAACTTCGGAACTTCACTAGCCAAAGGTCAGTCCATTATTAGGGTGGTAGTGTGAATGAGCAGGTGTATGCATCTCTGCCATGTTTCTTTCAGTAAACAAGAGAGCAAATGTTGTATTATTTACTAGAGCGATGCTTGCCTGCACATCCTTACCGAAACATGGCAGATGCTCATTCAATTCCAGAACGTAGTGCACTTCCATCATCAATATCTATCTGATGATGAATATGCAACAGCTCCCAGCCCTCGAGCATAGGAACTACAAGTTAGAGACTATATATGTTCAACTCCTGTCGTATGCATGCCGGGGTTCAGACTAAATTTTAGACTAAGGTTCAGATTACTAAGATTCAGACTAAATTTTAAGTACTTTTGTCTAGTGTTTTTACGGATCTGAGACACGGGCACGCAATGAGGACCGAGATTGCTATTTGATTTCCAAAGAATCGGTACATCTACTTCGGATTGACTTCCAAAGAACTGGAATTTCTGGAGTAAAATAAGAGACAAAGGGGAGGGTGGTGGGGATCTGGAGGCAGTGACCTCGAGGAGGCGCTCACGGGCTCATTGTAGATGTGCGGGATGGTGAGGGCTCCGCCGGCCTCGACGAACTTGACTTAGGAAGCGCCGATGTAGGAGGTGGAGGTGTCGTCGCCCTAGTGTGTCGTAGGAGGCTCTGATCCTCCAGCCACGCTGTGGCCACTCGCCCGGGTGCGTGATGATGAAGGAGTTGAGATAGAAGGTCGGGTCAGCCGGCGCAGCGCAGGCCCCGGGGAATGGCAACTGGATGACGCCTGACGCCGCCGATGAGGACTTCGAGGAGGGGGCGAGGATGGCGAGCAGGAGGATGAGGGGGCACTAATCCATGAGGGGAGGGGGAGGAGGAGAGGGTGTAGGCCGGCGAGGTGTGAAGGAGAAGGGGAGGCCGGCGGCGGTGGCGGCGGTAGAGGGGGCTTGGCCGCTCGAGAATGAGTAGGTTTAGCTCGACAGGCTCGATGGGGCTTTTTTTCTTTCTTAGTTGCCCTTCGGGGTGAGAAACCGTGTTGGAACCCATAGTTTTCAGCGGTTAGGAACAAACTCTTTAAGCCCGTACCAGTTAAACCCAAACAGGTTTTTCTATATACCCAAACCAAACTTGAACCAAAAAAAACTCAACCAAATACAACCTCAACAAATTAAGCCCAGAGGAAAATCCAAACTATTTTAACCAGAATTTTAAAAATTGTTCTCAGATTTACATGCACGTATGGTCTCCTAACTATGTAACCAAATTGGCATGCACTGTATCTTGATTGTTTATCTTTGCGTGAAGGTCGGGGCGCGTGATGGTTAACTCCTACCAATCTCCCCCTAGGAGCATGCGTGGTAGTACTTTGCTTCGAGGGCTAATAAACTTTTGCAATAAGTATGTGAGCTCTTTATGACTAATGTTGAGTCCATGGATTATACGCACTCTCACCCTTCCACCTTGCTAGCCACTCCAGTGCCGCGCAACTTTCTCCGGTGCATCAAACCACCTTACACCCTTCCTCAACACATCCACCATACCTACCTATTATGACATTTTCATAGCCATTCCAAGTTATATTTCCATGTAACTCCATCGTTCCGTTTATTATGACACGCAACATCATTGTCATATTGAGTTGCATGATCCTATGATAGCTAGCATGATGTTTTCATGGCTTGTCCATTTTATTATGTCATTGCTATGCTAGATCATTGCATATCCCGGTACACCGCGGGAGGCATTCATATAGAGTCATACTTTGTTCCAGTATCGAGTTGTAAGTAAATAAAAGTGTGATGATCATCATTATTAGAACATTTTCCCATGTGAGATTATTAAATAAAGAGGCCAATTAAGCCCAAATAAATAAAAGAGGCCAATGAAGCCCACAAAAAAAGAGGCCAGAGAGACCAAAATAAAAAATAAAAAAATAAAAAAATGAGAGAAAAAGATAGGAGGGGCGATGTTACTATCTTTTTCCACACTTGTGCTTCAGAATAGCACCATGTTCTTCATGATATAGAGTCTCCTATGTTGTCACTTTCATATGCTAGTGGGAATTTTTCATTATAGAACTTGGCATGTATATTCCAATGATGGGCTTCCTCAAATTCCCTAGGTCTTCATGAGTAAGCAAGTTGATGCACACCCACTAGTTAGTTTTTGAGTTTTCATACACTTATAGCTCTAGTGCATTCGTTGCATGGCAATCCCTACTCACTCACATTGATATCAATTGATGGACATCTCCATAGTCCATTGATTTTCCTAGTTGATGTGAGACTTTCTCCCTCCTTTTGCCTATCACCACCTTCTATTCCACCCGTAGTGCTACGTCCATGGCTCACGCTCATATATTGTGTGAAAATTTGAAAAAAAAAAGAATTGAAAATGTAGAGTATGAAAGTAATTGCTTGGCTGACATCGGGATGTGCATGAGGGGTATCTTGTGTAAAGAAAAGGGAGCATAAAGACTATATGATTTTGTAGGGATAACGTTCTTTAGCATTGATATTTTGAAAGGCTTGGGATGACTGAGTATTTTATTCTTGTATGTCAAATGATAGACTATTGCTTTGAATCACTCGTGTCTTAATATTCATGCCATGATTAGATTACATGATCAAGATTATGATAGGTAGCATTCCACATCAACAATTATCTTTTTTATCATTTACCTACTCGAGGACGAGCAGGAATTAAGCTTGGGGATGCTAATACGTCCCCATCGTATCTATAATTTTTGATTGTTCCATGCCAATATTCTACAACTTTTACATACTTTTGGCAACTTTTTATACTATTTTTGGGACTAACATATTGATCCAGTGCCCATTGCCAGTTCCTGTTTGTTGCATGTTTTTTGTTTCGCAGAAAATCCATATCAAATGGAGTCCAGACGGAATAAAAACTTACAAAGATTTTTCTGGAAAATATGTGATTTTTGGGAAAAAGAATCAATGCGAGACGATGCCCGAGGGGGCCACAAGGATGGAGGGAACGCACAGGGGGTGGGGTGCTCCCCTGACACTTGTGGCCACTCCGTAAGGCGGTTGATGCCCTTCTTTCGCTGCTATAAAGACAATATCTGGATACAAATTGTGTTAAAATTTCAGCCCAATAGGAGTTACGGATCTCCGGGAATATAAGAAACGGTGAAAGGCCGAAATTTGAGAGCGCAGAAACAGAAGGAAACAGAGAGAGATCCAATCTCAGAGGGGCTCCCGCCCCTCCCATGCCATGGAAGCCAAGGACTAGAGGGGAAACCCTTCTCCCATCTAGGGGGGAGGTCAAGGAAGAAGAAGAATAAGAAGGGGGGCTCTCTCCCCCTCTCTCCCGGTGGCGCCCGCCGGGGCCATCATCACGACAATGATCTACACCAACAACTTCATTGCCGTCATCACCAACTCTCTTCTCCTCTATCCAACGGTTCAACACCTCTTCTCCCCGCTGTAATCTCTACTTAAACATGGTGCTCAATGCTATATATTATTTCCCAATGAGTTATGGCTATCCAATGATGTTTGAGTATATCTGTTTTATCCTATGGGTTGATTGATGATCATGATTGGTTTGAGTTGCATGTTTTATTATTGGTGCTGTCCTACGGTGCTCTCCGTGTCACGCAAGCGTGAGGGATCCCCGTTGTAGGGTTTGTAATATGTTCATGATTTGCTTACGGTGGGTTTCTAGAGTGACAGAAGCTTAAACCCGAGTAAGTAGGTTGTTTGTGTATAGGAGTAAAGAGGACTTGATGCCTTATGATGCTATGGTTGGGTTTTACCCTAATGATTTTTAGCAGTTACGGATGTTTGCTAGAGTTCCAATCATAAGTGCATATGATCCAAGAAGAGAAAGTATGTTATCTTATGCCTCTCCCTCATATAAAATTGCAATAATGATTACCTATCTAGTTATCGATTGCCTAGGGACAAATAACTTTCTTGTGTGACAAAACCTCTCTACTAAAAATAACTTAGTTTCATCTTTATTTAAAACACCCCCTAGTTTATATTTACGTGATCTTTATTATCTTGCAAACATATCCTACAACACCTACAAATTACTTCTAGTTTCATACTTGTTCTAGGTAAAGCGAACGTCAAGCATGCGTAGAGTTGTTCGGTGGTCGATAGAACTTGAGGGAATATGTGTTCTACCTTTAGCTCCTCGTTGGGTTCGACACTCTTACTTATCGCAAGAGGCTACAATTGCTCCCCTATACTTGTGGGTTATCATAGGTGTCCACGGATTTTGTTCTAATTTATTTCCGTCTGAAACTATTTCTGTAATTTTATAGATAGACCCTTATAACTTCAATTCGTTATAGCTCTTTAACCATAGCTCCGATTGAGGTGAAACATTTGCAGAGTGATCCTCATAAGACCATATTTTCATTGATATCATTAGTTCAACTTTCGAACATTTCAAATTTGGGTTCGAATCATGTTTTGCTCATATCTTGCTAAATGTAAATCATATTCAATTGATTCTTTCTGTGCCTGAACTCTTGTACCAAATACTTTTTTGACTATAAACAGTACGATAAAAAACCCACTGCAACTTTTATTATTAATAAAAAGCAACAAAGGTTCTGTGAGGGGCTTGAGCTAAGCCCCCACTAAAGAAAGAAAAACAAAAGAAAACTAAAAAGTAAACTAGGGACGAAAAAAGAAAAGCTAAGAAAACAAACCTATAGAACTAAGGAACACCTAAGAAGAAAAGGACAATTACAACAGTGTATCCAACCATTCAGAGAACCGTGTGTCAAATATCTGCTTCATCCTGTGCTTGAGTAGTTTCAGTTCCTCCTTGAAGATGAACTTCCATCCTTGAAATGAGGGAGCAATATTTACAAATATCGTATTGTTTCTGGTTATCCAAATGGCCCATGATCCAAGTATAATGATCTCCATAATGAAGGGGTAATTCAACTTATCCTTCAGGTCTTGGAATGCTTCTAATACTAAAAGATTTGGTGTTCTTGTGGGACAAACAAAGTCCCAGCATTGCTACGCAAATGGACATCCCCAAAAACAATGATGCAATGTTCCTCCTGTTGACAGTCCCTTACTACACAATTGTAAGCTTCAAGCTCAAAGCTCTTTCTCCTAAGCGGGTTACTTGTGTTGACTCTGTCATGCAACATCTAGAAAAAAACTTTATGCTTTGGTTTACATGAGCTCTTCCAAATCCAGTTGAAGTGAGGTGGTGTTTTCTTATGTCCAATCAGAACATTGTATGCTTTGATTGAAGAATAAAATTCATTCCCCCAAGTGCAACTCCAAGTGTCCAATGCATCCAGAAACTCAGATTGCCTCAAAGATATGCAAATATCCTCCATTTGTAAGAACTCATCATAAGCTTGTGTTGTCAATGGCAAATGGAATAAGTCTTGAAGGTATTCAATACGAACCACTTCATGGAAATTTATTACAGGGCTCTTGACAAAAGAATGCAAGTGATGGAATTTTTGTTTAAGTACTGTTTGGTGCTATAAATCATCCCATAGTAGTGCACTTTTTCCATCTCCCACCTTACATCTTGCAATAGCTTTAAACTGATCAATGAGTGCCAGATTTAATTTCCACCAGAAGGAGCCAATCATTGTGTCTCTAGGAAGCTCCCCATCCCTATAATAAGTCTCCAAAATTAGGTTAACCCAAGGTATATCTTGTCTGTTGAAGAACTTGTGTAGGTTTTTCATGAGTAGGGTTTTGTTGTGAGTGTATATGTCTAAGACACCTAATCGTCCTTGGTTTTTGGGCCTAGACACAGTGTGCCAAGCTACCATTGCAGGTCTTCTGTCTTCCATATCAGGACTCCTCCAAAGACAGTGCATTAAGTATTTTATAATCTGCTTCTTAATTGTGATTGGAATGTCCAAGCAGGTCATGAAAAATACTGAAAGAGATGCAAGCACTGATTTAACCAGAAGCAGCCTTCCTGCCTGAGTCATGAACGATGAAATTCTAGCCAGTCCTTTTGCAATTCTGTTGACCATAGATAAGCATTGTTCCATAGTTGTTTGTAAATTCCCAATGACAGACCCGGGTAAGTGAAGGTAAAATGCCCTCTAGTACATTGGAGAGTGTTTGTAAAAAGATCTACTCTCTCTCTTCAGCAATATTTACAGGCACCATGATTGATTTGGCATAATTGACTTTAAGACCAGTTGATGAAGCAAATGTGCTTAGTAATGCTTTGAGGCAAATGAGCTGCCTAGCATCAGCTTGCATAATAACTAGAGTGTCATCAGCATATTGAACTATTGGGAAGTCTGGGAAAGAATTGACTTGAAGTGGAGGTGTGATTAGATTCAATCTCATGGCTTTGTTAAGTATAGATTGGAAAAGATCAGCAGCCAGCACAAAAATTAGGGGGGGATATGGAAAACCCTGTCTTACTTCTCTTCTGATATAGAATTTCTTGCCAGACACACCATTTAACATGACAGCTGAAGATGCAGATGAGAACAATAGTTGCATCCAAGAAATCCATTTTTCACCAAACCCCTTTGATAAAAAATGTCAATGATTGCTTGGTGCTCAATTGTGTCAAAGGATTTTTCAAAATCCAATTTGATAACTAACATTTCCTCCTTTGATTTATGGCATCTATGAATATACTCATAAGCCCACCCTAGACAATCTTGAATCACTCTGTCTTTGAGGAAACCATAATGGTTAATGTGCACCATTTTTAGAATAACTTTCTGTAGTCTGTTGACCAATAGCTTTGTGATGATTTTAAGTACACCAATGAGCAAGGAAATTGGTCTCACGTCATTTGGGGACAGTGGTACTTCCTTTTTGGGAATCAATGTGATAAAAGAAGTGTTTATGCTTTCTAGATCCACATTACCAGCATGGATGGCCATGATAAGATCAGTAACATCCCCCTTTATAATATCCCAACAATTTTTAATGAACTCATTATTAAAACCATCAGGACATGGGAATTTATCAGTTGGCAAGTATTTTACCACATCATCAATTTCCTCTTGAGTAAAAGAATTTTACAAGTCCAAGAACACTTGAGGGTCTACTGGGTGATCATAAAGGTCATTTAGATCAAAATGCATTGCAAAGGTTTCCTCGGGCCAAACGGACATTGGTCCTCGAGTGCAAAGGCAGAAAGGAGCTCGACTGCAAGACTCACACGTCGAGCAGAGACAAAAGTCGGCCTTAGTGATCCGACGGTGCCCCCATTTCAAAAATCGAAACAATCGGGACTTTTCGGAGATTGGATGCAGTTACTAATTCATGATCTGGCATGTACAGAATGAAAACTTCATTCCCGATTCTACGTATCCAAATGACATGTGTTATTTTACAATAACCCATGCTTGTAGCAATGAAATACCACAACATACCCTATATGATATATGATAATTATAATTCTCTATGATATGCATTCCCTATAAAGGACCCGAAATACCTTGCTTACGTATTAGTAGATTGACCGAGTCTATTTTTGAATGCCTCCCATAAAATTGCAGCTTTTCCTTCATGATCAGTGACTTCAACTTGATCCTCATTGAGAAGCATTGCTATTTTATTATGCATGTGATTGATGGTAGCTTTTGTATGAAAGAATTTTGTGTTTTCATCCCCAAATTTAACTCCTTTGATTTTGCCTCTCTGCTTCCAGTAGATTTTCTAATTGTTTAGCACTGTAAGCAAGGTATCCTTAAGAATGGTTCTACAATTGCTTTCAAAGACCGATAAGTCTCTGTATTCCTCAATAAAGTCCCAAAGAAAGAGACATTCATTTAATTTTTCAATCTGTGTCTTTAGGCAATACAAGCTTTTAGCCCACAATTTTAGAGATCTTCTTAGGTTTTTAAACTTGGCATTGATCTTCTTAGCATGATCTGTGAAACCCACGGGAATGTTCCGTGCAGCCTGGACCACCTGTTGGAAAGAGTTGTGCTTGAGCCAGTAGTTCTCAAACCTAAAGACCTCGGATTTTGGAATAGTTGTGCCAATCTTAATTATACATGGAAAATGGTCTGATATAGGCTTTGCCAGAGGCAGTGCCGTAGAATCAGGATAACTAGTCATCCAAGCAGCTGATGTGAAAAACCAGTCCAACTTCTCAAGCAGTGGATTGTCCTGCATGTTGCTCCAACTAAACTGTCTTCCTTTCAATGCAAGTTCAATCAGCCCAAGACTGCTTATAGCTTCATTAAACAGTAGCATTTCATTGACATCTCCTCCAGGTCTATTTTTGTCCTCAAGTGATCTAATGAAGTTGAAGTCTCCCATTATAATCCAATCCACATCAATAGGCATATGAATGTTGCCAAAAAAGTCAATAAATTCAATCTTATCTTCATGGTTGCAAGGTCCATAGATATTTGTGAGAGTCCAAGTCTTGGAAGAAGAGTTGCAAGTAAATTGAATTGATAAGGAGAATTTGTTGAGAAATATCATTTCATCTGAGAACAGAGCTCCATTCCAAGCAGTTAGAATGCCTCCAGAGGCCCCAATGGATGGAAGGTATTCAAATTTATTAAATCTTTGGGGACAGAAGTTCAGAATATAAGCCAGGTCAAAAGTCTCTCTCTTAGTTTCTTGAATGCATATAATCCCAGCAACACTTTCTTCAACTTTCTGTCTAATTTCTAGCCACTTATCTGAAGCATTAGTCCCTCTAACATTCTAGTTTAATATATTCCAGGATCTGTTGTTATTCATTGTAAAACGATTATTTTCCAGAACTAGTACCAAAGACCATCATTTGGTAGTTGCCACATGCTGTGAGAGTTTTGAATTGCAAATAGCCTAGCTCAAGCTTAGGATAACAACTG
Source organism: Secale cereale (assembly GCA_902687465.1). Classification (NCBI taxonomy): domain Eukaryota; kingdom Viridiplantae; phylum Streptophyta; class Magnoliopsida; order Poales; family Poaceae; genus Secale; species Secale cereale. The sequence continues at coordinate 283,252,293 of LR738711.1, read as the reverse complement.
ACTTTCACCCAAATTTCACAGATGCAAACCATAGCATCAGCATCACAGTGCAGCCAAAGATAACTAAAACTGTTTACAGAATGTAGCTGATCCATACCATTGCTTTCAATGAAACACCCAATCCATAAGTCATACATAGCAGATAAGGTACCAACTAACAAAAGGGGCCACTTTAGGCACACATCCATAAGCTTACATTGTCTGATTTGCAACATCAAAGCAAACATAAAACAGACAACCCATACATAAGTGAAAATCAGCATTCTAGCACTTTGACAGGTACAAAGTGACATGATCATCTTCAATTTATCTTGGAATGGGGAGTCTCTCATGTGGCCTTGGACACCTTGGCCACCTCTTCATGTCCTTTCTTTTTGGGCTTCTTAGACAGCTTTTCATGAAGTTCATCCTCGGCCACCATGCAGAAAGATTTTGTTAGGTTCTTAACCACTTTATTCAGAAGAACAAGAGGTATAGCATTACATGGCAAGCATGATTTAGCATCACAAGATTTTCTTCTATATCCATTATTTTCTTTCCTAATCCTATCACTTCTTCTTACCTCAGTTTCAACATGGGGTTCTTTCTCCCTCCTTTTCCTGGAGATAGCTTCTCCCATTGGCAGCAACACAACTTTGTTGGGAGACACCTGCTATAAAGGACTGCCAGCTCCACTTGAGGAGTGTGCAGCTAGACTAATTCCTTCATTTTCTTCACCCACACCTAGCATAATGTCCTTACAAATGGGTGCCTGAGATGTAGAACATTCATCAGGAATATGGAATAACATAGTATCTTCATAGTCACAATTTGTAGTCAGTAGTTTCCACAATTCAGACTTCAACACATGCATTGTCCACCCAAATTTATCAGGAGTCAACAACAGGTGTATAATGAAATTAAACCAACTTACATGAATGTCAATTTTTAAAGTGTTGGTATCTCCCTGGGTTGCTGGTGCAAAATGTTGTATCCAAAGGCCAAGCCCTTCTTCGAAAATTAAGTGAGCACCATCAATAACTTCCAAAGCATGTGATTCAGCAATTGACTGTAGATCAAACAAGTGATTAAAATGATGTGAAATACCTTTCTTCTTGATGTTTGAAGATGTGCCCACTTGAGGAATTGGGACATCTTCTTTTCCTTTGTCAATTGAGGCTACAATTGTGTTTTGTGCAACATATGTTCCCTCAGAAGCAATCCTAACAGCATGATTTTCAGTGTCTTCATTGTTGGTAGAAACAATCATCTGCAAACCATGATTGTCAGAAGATGTATGGGCCCCCTCCTTGGGAACAACTGCCAGGTCTACACTAGGTGGGTTGCTATTGATCTCTGGAACAACTTCAGTTGCATTATTAACCTGCTCTGCCACAATTGGAAGTTGATCATTCTTAGCATTGTTGCCAGCCACTTGCAAATCTTCTTCCTCTTCCTCAGCATTATAGGCCAAAGCAATATTGAAAAGGCACATGCCCATTGGTTGAACCCCTTGATTAACTTCTTCATTAGCAGAGTGTGTAATGGAGAAAAGCCCATTAGACAGAGAAACCATTGTATTGATGCTGCTATTAGGAGCCCCATCCTCAGGCAACACTAGGATTTCCACTTGTTGTTGCATTGGTATCTCAGGGTTTGGCTGAGGAAAAACCCAATGCTGCTCCTGCTCCTCCTGCTCTTCCCAAGCGTCCCAGTCTTCATTCTGTGCATGAATAGTTTGCACAGGCAGGGGCTGGAAACCAGGGAAATCGTTTGCATGCTGGGGCACTAGGTGTGGGTCAACACCATCTGGTGGAATAGGGTCCTCATCTGCAGGACCCCCACCCAACATTTCCTCAAAAAAAACCTCCATAGAACTAGTTTCCTTTGTTCCCCCTCTGACCACCTGATGCTTTTAGGTATAACAGTAAGATCAGTGACCCTAGCTTTGACCAAAATCTTTCCTCTCAGTGCATCCTCTCTTTCCCAACTGATGATGCTGCCCCGCTTGGAGATTGGTGTAGCCACATCCTCTGTATTGCAGAAATCAAAAGGGACCCCCAGGAACAGCAGCCAACAAGTCCTATTGAAATGCACGCGACACCAATTTCTGCCCACGTTGTGCTTAGAGAAGGAAATAAAAACATCACCAAAAGCATGTGGACTCTGCCGAATGAGCCTATCATGATCACGGACATGCGCAAACTGAACATAAGCTTCACCAAAAGGGCATGGTTGGATTTCTCTGGACCCTACTAGTTCCACTCCTTGCAGAAACTCCTCGAGGACATCATGGACATTGGGGAAAAATACCTCATGCGACCAATTCCCACTCCGGTGACGAATACTATGCATGCGAGCTTGTGGAGGCAGGAGCAGAGGAAGAAGCAGAGTTGGTAACTGGAGTGGAATGCGAGGAGGCAGGCGTCGGTCTTGGTTGGAATTTGGAAAAGGATCCTTGACCAGCTCCAAAAAAGAAGTAACCTGCCTAATCCATGGCGCAGGCCCAGCACAGTCGAACCAGGCCTCATTGTACCAAATACCTTCTGGTCATATCCTGTAAACTCAAATTTCAAATATTTTTGACATGTTTGAATTTAAATGTAATTCAAACTCTAATTCTCTATAACTTCATTTGTAGTGCTCCTATTCAGTTAATTATTTTTTCAAAAGAATCCATATGTCATATGTTATATGTCAAACAACTTGCATGTTATTCTCCAAATACTTTAGACCTTGTTCTATATTATCTCAAACATAAGCTTTTGTAGCAATATCTCTCTATGTATTAACTCTTGTGAGTTGATCCATCCACTTGTCACATTATAGCACATAAAGACCCTATATTATACATTAAGCCTATTATATATTGTTGTTGATTAACGTTTCCATATTTGTTTTGTTGTTCTTTTGGTTCTTATATATGGTATATTGATTTGAATTATTTCATTTGCGAAAGATTGCTCGAAGCGTAACGAGTAGAATTATCAGGATTGTGAGTGCGACGATCTTCATCAAACTTACAGGCAAGTTACACCTTGATCATCCTTCAACCTATTTTTTTCTATGCATGTAGTTATGTATATATATCACATTAATATATTATGCATGTGTAGGAATATTATGGTATTACGCTATTGTTTTTGAGATGCAGTTAGTATGGCCTTATGTAGATCGTGGTAGTGTATTCTTGCTATGCTATGTAGACGGGGATTGGTTCGTGTATGCATCGAGATTATGTGAGGACTATATATAGCATAACTTGAGTAAAACATAATATAAAATGCACCTCTGGACGGATAGGGTTGCATCATGGAATGTCTTGTTCCTTTTCTAAGGACATGGACCATGGCTAAATGCGCCCGAATGGTATTGCTGGGTGGTTTCAAGAACATAATGGTTTATACCCTCTGACTGTAAGTGGGTGACGTTCAGTCTCAAAAAGATCATACAAACTTAGTGACTAGTAGCTTCCATGCACAACCACTAGCTAAATGGGCTCTGGTTTACTTGATTAGGTTGTCGAATACTCGCCCAAGCAAAGCTAGCAGATGTAGATATGAGTAGGTGTACCGGCTATCGGTGGGTGGAGGTGACTACTTCTGAAAGACTTCGTCTCGACCTTCGTGTTGAGTTTAGTGCGTAAAGTGTGCAAAACTCAGCAGAGTGTAAAAACTGATCATGATTAGTCGTATCCCCGGTTATGGACAAATTTGAGCGGCTAGACCATTACAGTTGTTGGATGATCTTGACAAATGATACAATTAATAAAACTTGATGGGAAACTTAATGATGGGTATAGGTTGGAATTGGTGTGCCCAATTGAACCATATGTATTTAATTGTAGTAAGACAAAATTAAAATTGACTATTATATTATGTAGTTATTAGGGGAGATTTAGCTTTTCTGCAAAACAACCACTGAATTATCCTCTTGATATACCTTCCATATAGATGTAGGTCTGTTATAATTCCTTGTGTGACTTGCCAATACATTCAAAGTATTGACCCTTCGTGGCTGCAATGTTTCATGTTGCAGATTTTATGCGACGAGTGAGTGATACGATGTAGGGTTACGATGTCTATACCCGGTATTTGTCTCTGGTGTTGATGGATTCCATGAGGATTTTATTTGCTTTTCCACTGTATTTTTGTTATGAACTAGCCTTGAGCTATCCAGGTATGTATTATATTAAATTCTAGATCTATGATGTAATATTATGACATGTGGTTTATTCTTGATATTACATTTTGTACTGTGTGTGCTAGCTATTTATCCAGAGACTAGCACAATGAGCACAGAGACATCAAATCTTATCGGGTTCGGGTCATTATAGATGGTATTAGAGCCCATGTTGACTGTAGGTCGTAACCTTTAGAATGGACTAGGAAAACCCATAGGTACAAAATTATTTTATCACTTCTTGATCACTTACTATCGTACTCGTATTTCTCATCTACCATTCATATTCTAAACTTCTCATCTTATCCTAAAAGTACCTGGCCATCCTATAGTAACCCCATCTGGCCTTGTCATTGAGGATGTAATGTTTGGGAGGCAATTCTACAATTAGGAGTGAAGGAATTCAATAAAGAAGTATTTTTGCGCGACTTAAGCAGGACTAACTTTTAGATTGCTAGGTGATTTTCCTTGTTAATTTAGATAAGGGCAAAGCTTAGATTCAAACCACCACTACTGATTTAAGTTCAATAAACCATTCAAGGTGGTATGATGAGATCATGTCTCTTGTGGATATGACCTTACATGTAGGTTTTTCTTGTGTGTTGTGAATTTTGTAATTGTTATTGATTGACGATGTGTGATGTGATTGGTATCTTTTATGCGTAGAATAAGCCTGCGACCCTGTCTATTTGGTATGCTTCAAAATTCAAGAAGAGCAAGCTATGAGAAGACTTGGTGCCATGAATATTTCTTCGTTGATGCAATACGGAATCTACAAACATTGAAAACTTTGAGGATACAAGATTTCTATATATGTATATCGTTAGATGCATTTTGTGAGCTGTCATTGTGTTTGTTTTGCTGGCAGCGCATGTCAAAACTTATTTTAAAAACAAGAATGATGTTTGTATGGGTATATCTATCTCTTACTCCAATCTACATCTTCTAAACCCATGACCCGCACCAAAGGAGTTACTACATTGCCTACAAATCCTGAGAATGGAGTGAAGATGGATGCAACCTAGGGATGAGTTCAAGGTAAACCCATAGACGCCAGGATACGCCAAGAAGCAAGCACAATCTTGATGAAGGAAGAACCCTGGAGGAAGCTATAGTTCATCAGTAGACATTTTATTGTAGTTGACGGAAACCTAATATTTGAAAAAAAGATAGATATTTTGTCTCGCTTGCAGAACAAATGGATTTATCCGACCAGTTCGTGGGTAAGAGAAGTTTCTGCAATGTTTGTGAGGATGCCCATGTGTTAGAATACGAGATTTTTTGTACCATATACGAGGTAATGATTTTGGGTGCGGAATGGATTCATCACCATGCCGACTTACTCGTATTATTTGCTCTTGCTATGTGGGATAGTAAATCTAGAGTGACTTGACTATAATTGAGAGATGACGATGTTAAGCCTAAACCTTGGAATGGTACGATGTGACCATTGTAGAAGGCAACTATTGCCAATAGTATGTTATATGGTGAGAATAAGCCAGGACCATTTTTTGCAGGAATCCCAAAGGAAGTATTCTTGATGACCACCATGAGAGAATCGATGTATTTAGTATTGGCGCAAGACGTGTTAACTATGAAGGTCTAGTAAATGGAAGACCACTCTTTCGATATGGAATTTAGGATCTCACAGGAGTGTAGTGCATACACATGAATGATATTATCGAAGGATTAAGATTCTTGAAGACCCAGTGACTCCAATTCTAAGGGTGGTAGCACCTCAGACTCTCAGATAGACAATGGATGTGCAAGGAGCACACCGACCCCAGCCTGTTCTTTCTAGCCTCTTCGAATCTTGAGGACAATATTCATTTTAAGGGTGGTAGATTTGTAACAGCCCTAAGTTTTGGAATGTTAATTATTTAAATAGGATTTATTAAAACTTGTTTGTGTTGCTTCATTGTTGCAAAATTTGATTAGGATTTGACACTTTTGGAATATTTAAATGAATAATAAATGAGAGGGAATAAAATGACTTTCCCAATTATTCATTTGCATCTTATTTTGGTTTGAGGATATTCATAATATTTACAATTCAAATATGAGAGAGGATGACATGAATTCCTCAAAGAAAAATATTGGCGAATAATTGAATATTCTCCCATTTGGATTTTGAATATTAAAATAAATTCTAACTCAAAAAAATAAATACTATGACAGAAGGTAATATGACTCCTTCAATGTTAATGAGTTGGATATGTTTTAAATGTTATTTGCATTTTCCCCTGGAGTTGAAAAGAATATTTTATGGAACATTTTATAAATGTCAAAGTAAAGTTTACGAAAATATTATATGCATTTTATATAAGTATTTGGGACTGGAAAAATGTTCACTATGCTATGTCTAATTATATTTGTTTTTTGGATGTCTTGGTATTTTTATAAAATGAGTTGGATCGTTTTCAGAGCCAAAATAATTTCTCTACGTAAAATAACTAGGAGAAACTTAGAACCTCATCCTAACCCAGCCCAACACTAAACCTCGCTCGCGCGCAGCTGCAGCTGGGTCGTATGGCCCTAGGCCCAGAACAGCCGGACGCAACCCCTTTCCTCTATTTTTGTTTTCTTCTTCCCTTCCTTCTCCGGCTGACAAGCGGAACCCACTTGTCATCTCCTTCCCTACAATGTGTTCATCCTGAACTATGTAGCACCCCGGAACCGAATCCAATCAGTTGATCGATTCGATCAATCCAGAGGGCCACGTGACAGACCCGCCCCTCGTAAAGGATCATCGATCCCTCCTCTACGATTTTTGGTGAAACCACACCCTCCTATGCCCTAGAACCCGCCGCCGGATCACGTCGTAGTTCCGCCCCCGAAGCTTCTGCCGCCATTGATTTCGTTACCTAGAGAGGTCCCTGAATATCCCCACTTGATCCTTCCTTTCCCAATATTTGCTCTACGTCTTCCTGACCCTTTTTCCCCTTCTACAGGGCCCCTAAATGATGAGCACGACCATCGCCGGAGTTCATGGTCGCAGTAGCATCTCCAGCCGCACGCCCACACTTCACGAGGACGCTACACTCACCGTAGATGGCCCTTCCGAGGTCGCCATGTACCACCGCATCTAGTCGATGTTTTCCTTACGTCCAAGAGCCGCCATATCAGCCGAAAGGAGCAAAACCGATGCCCCACCAGCACACCATAGTCGCCGGACTTCCTTCCGGTGAGGAATCCTCCTCTATTTGAAACCTAGCTCCAAAAGAACAACGACCGCCGATCGTGACTTAATCTAACGATCAAGAGAACCTCCATCTGTGAAGGGGTATCAGGCAATCACGTGTTTCCACGTGTCCATAGATTTTGTTCTAGTTTATTTTTTTGGCTGAAACTATTTCTGCAGTTTTACAGATAGAACCCAATAACTTCAATTCTTGATATCTCATCAACCATAGCTCCGATTGAGGTGAAATTTTTTCCAGAGTAATCCCCATAAGACCATTTTTCCGTTGATATCATTATTTTCAACTTTTGAACATTTCAAATTTGACCAATTCAAATTTGAGTTCGAATAATCTTTTGCTCATATCTTGCAAAATATAAACCATATTCAATTCATTCCTTTTGCGTATGAACTCTTGTACCAAATACTTGATGGTCATATCCTCTAAAATCAAATTTCAAATATTTTTTACATGTTTTAATTTAAATTTAATTCAAACTCTAATTCGCTATAACTTGAGTTGTAGTGCTCCTACTCATTTAATTCTTTTTGTAAATGAATCCATATGTCATATGCAATATATCAAACAACTTGCATGTTGTTCTCCAAATACTTTTGAACTTTTTCTATATTATCACAAAATAAGCTTTTATAGCAAACTCTTGTGAGTTGATCCTTCCACCAGTCACATTATAGCACATAAAGACCATATATTATACTTTAAGCCTATGTATATTGTTTTTGTTTAATCTTGCCTTATTTTTTTGTTTTTCTTGTGGTTCTTCGGTATGGTATGGTTATTGATTTGAATTATTTCATTTGTGTTAGATTGCTCGGAGCGTGACGAGTAGAATTATCAGGATTGTGAGTGCGACGATCTTCATCGAACTTACAAGCAAGTTACACCTTGATCATCCTTCAAACTATTTTTTTCTATGCATGTAGTTATATATATCACATTACTATATTATGCATGTGTCGAAATATTATGGTGGTATGCTATTGTTATTGAGATGTAGTTAGTATGGACTTATTGTAGATCATGGCAGTGTATTCTTCCTATGCTATTTAGACAGGGATTGGTTCGTGTATGCATCGATATTATGTGAGGACTATATATAACATAACTTGAGTAACAACATAATACTCCCTCCGTTCCACAATATATGGTGTATAGTAAGTGGCATGGAAATTAAAGAATGCGTGTGGAAGCAATAATTTCACAAGTTTTGGGCGAGATTACACCTGACTAATTGACATGAGAAAATAGACGAGCTTGCCTGATATAAGGATATGTAATGAAATCCCTAAAAAATCCAAACGAGTGGTGAAACGTAATAAACCTTATATTTTGGAGTTTTTTCTCAAAAAACTATACACCTTATATCAAGGAACGGAGGGATTATATAATTCACCTCTGGACGGACAGGGTTCCATCATGGAGTCTCTTGTTGCTTTTCTAAGGACATGGACCATGGCTAGGTGCGCCCGAATGGTATTGCTAGGTGGTTTCAAGAACATCATGGTTTATACCCTCTGAATGCAAGTGGGTACCGTAAAGGCTCAAACAGATCAGACAGACTTAGTAACTAGTAGCTTACATGCGCAACCACTAGCTAAATGGGCTCTGGCTTAGTTGATTAGTTTGTGGGATCCTGATACGTCTCAAACGTATCTACTTTTCCAAACACTTTTGATATTGTTTTGACCTCATTCTTGCATGATTTGAACTAAACTAACCCGGACTGACGCTGTTTTCAGCAGAGCTGCCTGTATGGTTTTATTGTGTGCAGGAAAACGGATTTTTAGGTATCTCAGAAAAATCCACGAAAAATCATAGAAAATCCACGCACCCGAAAGAACCCGGAGCCAGAAGAGGGGCCAGAGGTGGGCCAGGGGGGCCCCATGCGCCCTGGTGGCGCGGCCCACTCCCTGGCCATGCAGGGGGGTCGCCTGGGTGGGCCCCACCTTCCCTGGTGCCCTACTTTGACTCATATTTTAGCCCGTGATGGAGAAATCCCAGATCAGAAGTTCTTTTCCCAGTTTTCGTCGCGGAGCCGCCGCCACCCTCTGTTCTTCTTCGGGAGGGCTAATCTGGAGGCTGAATTGGCCTCCGGAGAGGGGAGATCGTCGCCATCGTCATCATCATCACCACTCCATCATCCCTCCATGACTTCTCCTTCCATGTGTGAGTAATCCCCTGCTGTAGGCGAAGGGGATGGTAGGGATTGGATGAGTTAGATCATGTAATAGTTTGTCAGATCGTTGGGGGCATGTTGCCTATCATCTACTATGGTGTTTATCATCTTTGCTTCAACTTGTTATTCTTAATGCTTGTCACTTAGGGCCCGAGTGCCATGATTTCAGATCTGAACCATATGTGTTTGCATGAATATATTTGTGTTCTTGATCCTACCTATGAGTTGTTAGCACCTATTACGGTTCGGAACCGGCGTTCCCAAAAGTGACAGCTTGGGACACCAAAGGGGATGGTCCGTAGTTTGAGGATTACATGTATCCATTGAGTTTATTGCTTTGTTCTGGTGCTCTTTGACAGGAGCACCTTAATCTCCATAAGTTCCTTTTGGCCCCGTTCGTAGCGGGATGGTAGGACAAAAGATGTTGTGCAAGTTCTTATTGCAAGCACGCACAACTACCTACGGGATACATGCCTAATGTTTGATATTTGCCTAGATGACCCTTACTTTTCCGTGTGTCGTGCCCCAAGTTAGAATAATGATATATCTCATCCATGCAGCGCCCAACCATCCGTCTCCCTAGCCTACAGTGTTTTAAATCCTGCTGGTCACTAGTCGCTACTTTTGCTATTTACTTTTGCTATTTACTCTTGCTATTTACTTTTGCTGTTTACTTTTACTATCACTATTATCACTATCATGTCACTGTTACCACTTATCTTTTGTTGCAAGTAAGTATATTTCAGGTGCGGTTGAATTGACAACTCAACTGTCAAAGCTTATATATACTCTTTGGCTCCCCATGTGTCGAATCAATAAATTGGGTTATTCTTACCCGCGAAGACTATCTCGATCCCTTACGGTTGAGGGTTATCAAGTACCGTTTTCTGGCGCCGTTGCCGGGGAGCATAGCAATATTTACAAGTCTACTTGAAGTATCCTACCTGCTGCACTTCATCCGCTATGGGTAAGAAAGGAGACCCCAAGGTTCCGATCTTACTATCCACTACAAGAAGAGGTACTGTTCTGAGCACTAGTGCTACACTTGATTCGCCTTCTGTTATGAGTAAGTTTGCCTCACCACCACCACATGATGCTCCTACTGAATCTGTTACTATGTCCGATACTCTTGATGATGCTTCTACTACTGTTGATGATATTAGTTCACTTGGTTATGCTCTTGAGAAACAGATCGCTGCTGCTGCTAAAAAGTCTGGAATTGAAATTCCTGTTACTCGCTACCCTATTGGTGAAACTTATGATTATCCTGATTTGACTAAACTCAAGGAGAGACTCCTTGATGATGATTACTATATGCTTGATGAAGATTTATGAAGGGAACTGACAGAGTTTTCTGGCTCTGACCTTGAAGTTATTAAGAAACTGTTTGAAAAACACTCTTTGAAGAACATAACCGTTCCTGATCCTGAATTTGCTACATCTCCTATATGCATTGATGATCCTGATTATGATTTCTCTATTGATCTTTCACTTATACCTATGGTTGAAGCTGACCCCTTTTATGGCAGAGAAAATGATGATGCTATCGCACACCTGACTAAACTCGGTGAGTTGGGTGGCCTGTTTACCACGGATGAGAAGATACGATACTTTTATGTGACCAAGCTTCTTCCTTTCTCCTTGAAGGAAGGTGCTAAAGCATGGTATGATTCACTCCCATGCGGTTCCATTAAGAGTCCTCAAGACTTAGCTCACTCTTTTGTTGATGAGTACTTTCCTGCTCACATGCAACATGCTGCTTTACAAAGAATTTATAACTTTAAACAGTTGCAGGATGAGTCCCTCCCTAAAGCTTGGGGGAGGTACTGCGGTCTAATTCGGGCTAGACCAGGACATGAAGTCCCTAAGAACGAATTAATCGATATATTCTATGCTGGTCTAACTGATGAATCCAGGTCCTATTTGGACAGTTGTGCTGGTTGTGTTTTCAGGAAAAGGACGCCGAAAGATGCAGAAGAATTGATGGGCAGGATTGCCAAAAATCATGAAGATTGGTTCGTCCCTGCACCACCTCCACCACCAAAGAAGAGGGGCATGTTTGTTCTAAGCCCTGAAGATATGCGAGAAGCAAAGAAGTCTATTAAAGAGAAAGGTATTAAAGCTGAAGACGTGAAGAATCTACCCCCTATTGAGAAGCTGTGTGACCCTACCACTCACCCTCCTATGGTAGAGGTACACTCTCTTTTAGATTTCAACGCAGGTGACATCCCTCATGGTAAGCCTCCTGATCAATGTTTAGATGAGTTTGACAATTTTATTATGAAACAAAATCATTTTAATGAGAGGATACAAAGTCAGTTGCGTGATAATTCCCTTGCTATCAAAAGTTTGCTTGATGTTCTAGGTAGAACGGTTAATGATGTTCAATGTCTTGTGAAACATTTTCATATGGTTCAAACTCAGCTTGACCAAATTTCTAATGTGCAAAAAGATTTGCTTGCTAACAATGCCAAACAAGATAATTTGCAGGCCTTCAGGATTAAGACCCGAGGAGGAACTAGCACTCAAGATCCTATCTATCCAGAGGGGCATCCGAGGAGAATCGAGCAAGATTCTCAAATGCAGGAAGAAGAAATTGTTGGCTCTCCAAATAAGAAGAAAAAACATAAGGAGACTGACAATTCTAATGATCCTATTACAGATGAAGAGCCAGCTGTTGATCCCAACAGTGTATCCATCTCCGATGCTGAGACTGAAGACGGTGCTGAACCTGAAGGTAAGGATAATGAGAAAAATGATCCGCCTGAAGTTCGAGAAGAAGAAGCACCTGACAAACGTAAGAGGTACACTAAAGAAGACTTCATCGCAAGAAAACATGGGAAGGAAAGAGAACCATGGGTACAGAAACCCATGCCCTTTCCAGGTAAGTCCATCAAATCTAAAGAAGAAGAGCATTACAATAAGTTCTGTGAGTGGATTAAACCTCTTTTTCTTCAAATCCCTTTTACTGATGCTATTAAGTTACCTCCTTATTCAAAATATATGAAAGATATTGTCACTAATAAAAGAAAAGTTCCTAATGAAGCAATATCTACTACGCTTGCTAACTACTCTTTCAGTGGCAAGATTCCTGAGAAGCTTGGTGATCCAGGTATACCCACCATTCCTTGCTCCATAAAGAATAATTATGTCAAAACTGCTTTATGTGATCTTGGAGCAGGGGTGAGTGTTATGCCTCTCTCTCTTTACGAGAGGCTCTGTTTAGAGAAACTAATTCCTACAGATATCTCCCTTCGGATGGCTGACAAGTCAACCGCCGTTCTGATAGGTATTTGTGAGGATGTTCCCATAGAAGTTGCTAATTGTTTGATTCTTACTGATTTTGTTGTGCTTGACATGCCCGAGGATGGGAGCATGTCCATTATTCTTGGTAGACCTTTTCTTAACACCGCAGGTGCTATTATTGATTGCAATAAAGGGAAGGTTACCTTCCACGTGAATGATAAAGAACACACGGTGTATTTTCCAAAGAAGACCAACAGGAGGCATGGCCTCAACTCTATAGAAAATATCGAGACCGTGAAAATTGGAGAATGGGACTGTCCACTACATGTGCCTCACAAATACAAAACTATCATGGTGGGGACAATGTCCATCAAGGTAAAGGTTCAGTGATTACTTCGTAAGAGGTGAGACTTTTTGCTCTATATATCGCCTGTTTGTTGGTAAGACTTGATCAACCTTACTAGTAAACATGTTTTATATAGATAAAAAGTTGAGCTTATTATGTTTTCATTTGTTTTAGCTTTTGTCCTACTTGCTGTACCAAGTGCTTATGTTTTGAAGCTTCATAATACTACTCACTGCTTCAAGTTTTCAGAGAGTTTCGCAGCTTTTTGAACTTCGAAAAAATTTCAACAGTGAAGTTTTCAGAAAAATTCCAGAAAAATAAAAATAAAAATTTCCACGTCGGGAGTGACCCAGAGGGACCTGGGGCCAGCCAGGGGGACCCACCAGTGGCCCAGGCGGCCAGCTGGCGCGGCCTGCCCCCTAGCCGCGCCCACAGGGCGCCTGGGGCCCACAAGGCCCCCCTCCAGGTATGTCTTCTTCCTCCCTCTCTCTTTTTCTCCAAAAATGTGAGTTCTGCACTTGTTCTTGCTGTTCTTGGAGGCGATTCTTCGATCTCTCTCTACAGCCCACCATTTGAGCTGAGATTTTGAACAAATACTCCCTGGTATGTGACTCCTCCACCCCTCCAATTAGATTTCTGATTGGTGGCTTCATTTGTGAGTATTTAGTAGTTCTTGGTGCTGTATAGATGAGCTTGCATGCATTTGTAGAAAGTTATTTTCCAAGTTTTGATGCAAGTTTATGCCTTAGGCAAGTGAGTTGAGTAGTTTGCCTTAACTCACCTTGTTTTAATCCTCGTTTTTGTAAATTGCCAAAAAAATCAGAAATGAGTTTGTTAGGAAGGGCAAAAGGGTGGCTTGAGAAGAGGAGGCCCACACACTCTGATCGAGTTACTAGAGCCACAGCTTCACCCTCGACTGCTAGGGTGAGCTATAATGAAGATCATGTGCCCCTGGAGTTGTTGGAAGACACAAGTCCAGCACGTGCGATGACGTTTCCATGTGATGAATTCCTTGAAGCTGCGGGAATCAAGGATGAGTTTTATAATCTTTGTGCTAATGCAGGCCTGACACGGCTCGTCACGTGCCATGTTACTCAGTATCAAAAACTCACCTCCAGTTTCATTAACAGTTTTAGATATAATCCTGATTCAGGTGCTATTGAGTTTAAAATTTACAATGATCTTATCACCATGACTTTGGGAAAGTTTTGTGAAATAATAGGTGTGCCAAACGTTGGGAGGACGGCTAGGATGGCCACTCAGCCCTCTGAGCTGAAAACCGTCATCAACTCTCTCTGCAGCATGGGTACGAGGGATATTCATCGGTCGAAGATCTCCAGCATCTTATTTCCTCACCTCAGGTATTTTGCATACTATGTTGCTAGAGGGGTGTTAGCTCGTGACAACACGAGCAACATTTCTGCTCCGGATATTGCTATCCTGGCAGCAGCCCTCTCAGGGAGGTCTGATTATAATCTGGGTGCCTTAATTACTCGACGCCTTGCTATGAACGGTAACAAGGGAGACTTATATGGTGGCGTTTATGCCACACTTATCTTAGAACATCTTGGAGGCACCCCACACCCTGATGATAATCCTTTTACTTATTTAAGCTTTGATCTTGCTGCTATGAAAAGGCATAAGTTTGTTACCATGGCTTCTGAGCTGGATAATCTTGTTTATATCTTGCGTTTCAGAACTACCGCGGAACGCGAGATCCGTCTACCTGCACCTCTTTTGTTTGATTTTTCTCGCAGGAACGGATGGTCCTTTGATGTTGTCCAGTTCGATGAGTTCATGGCCCAGTATCAGTTTCATAACCCCATGGAGGGGGTTGTGCCCGACGAGGAGGAGCACGGTGAGTTACCACCTTTTCAAGGAGATACCGCCACTGAGTTTGGTGAAGGGTCTTCCTCTGCTTGGCGTACGGACCCTTCCTCGTGGGAGACTCCGAGGAGTTCGGTATACACGTCGGCATCCTTCTACGACCCTTGGACTCACCACCATACCCCCGGGGCAGGAGGCTCCTGGGGGCAGTAGCTGCTACCAACTTAGGTCAAAAGCCTAAGCTTGGGGGGAGTACGTGCCCCTCTCACTTTTCCATTGTATTATCCGTTTTATTCGCTTTGATCTTTTCGAAGTTTTTGCCCGTTCTTCTTTATTTCTCTCTTTGCAAAAACAACAAAAAGATTTTCTCTTTCTTTTGCTTTCGTTCAACCTTTGAAATAATCCAAAAAGATTTCCTTTTCTCTTTAGTTTGCTTTGTTTTCAGAGTTCAGCTCGAGTCCGTGATGGCATTTAATTATATTTCCTACGTTCGATCGTGCAAGTAACAAGTAGTAATGACGAAGATCGACTGAAGGGAAGCAACAAGGAAGACCGGTATGAACTCTTCTTGTTTCTACTTTTGTACATATGCCTGTACTTATGATCTAGAGACCAGCTTGTAGCGACATAGTGCTATGTTTACAATGCTCTTCCAATGGTTCATGCTTTCCTTGTGGCTAGTCTCGAATAGCTAGAGTATATAATGTGTTATTGAAATGATCTACATGCATTGCATTGCTCATAGTTCGGTATACTAAGGTGGTATTTCCCTTTAGAGAATTTTTGGATTGACTTGGCACATGTTTACACATATTAAGACTAAAAAGTTTGCTCTGCCTTGATGATCTTTGAGTTTCAGAATAGTTATATCACTTTCATGCCCGATTCAATGTTGCTTTGTCGCTCTGCATGATTATGGCCGTAATTGCTCTCTAGTTGGTCGCTTCCCAGTCTTTTGCTAACCTCCACCTGTACTAAGCGGACTGACTGCTTGTGCATCCAAAATCCTTAAAACCTGTTATGCCATATGAGTCCACCATACCTTCCTATACATGGTATTTACCTGCCATTCCTAACGAAGACTTTCGTGTGCCATCTCGAAATTAATCGAAAGCATTTCTCTTTTTGTGCCTCTGTTTTAGCTCATGAGGAAGTAGTAGTTAATTCATGATCTTTTTAAGTTGGACAAGTTTCACCCCGGGATTGCATGTCTAATCTCCAAACCCCTAATACGAGAAGGAACTGGCATAGAGTGCGCCCGGCTCATAAAAGATAATACAACAAACAAACCCTCCTTCACACTTTGTTCATGAGAAATCAAAAAACTTTGGCAGTGATAAACAAAGGAGAGTAAGAGGATGTGATCGTCCTCATGTGGGAGCCGTTCCTCGAGACTTGTCCAGCTCAAGAAGTGATTGAGTTATCTGCTAGCATTCGTTGAAGAAATATGCACCTCTCAAAAATGTTTTTACCTCTGTTTTTAAAACCAAGAGCTCTGGTACATGTTTAGTTTTTTGTTTCCGACCACGGGTTTTCAACCTTGCCAACAAAAGCCACGGTTCGAGAGTCTCCACCTTCTTTCTTCAAAGAATCAACTAGGAGAGCATAATTGTCATTCTGAGTGTAATGTGCATTGTCCCAAAGTATTACATTGTCTTCTGCATGCTTGTGATATGATTTATTCTGAAATTCTTAGTTCTAGCCTCCTTTAAAACTCTGGAGGAGTTTCTGCATTTATGTTTTGCTTCACTCATGGAGGCTAGCGAGATACCACCCTAGCATGCTCAAGCTATGTGCAATGTAATCTTGTCTTGATTTTCAGTAATATATTATTTACTTTTAAGTATTTGTGATTGGTCACTTGAAAGAAGGATTGCTCCGTGCATTGTCCTCATAGTACTGTTTCAATACTTGCTAGGCTCTTTTCGTAGTACATGCTTATATACATCTAATGAAGCAAAAGAGTTTGTCAAAGTTTTCTTTGTCGCGTCCAGTTCGTTGAACTGAATTGCTTGAGGACAAGTAATATGCTAAGCTTGGGGGAGTTGATACGTCTCAAACGTATCTACTTTTCCAAACACTTTTGATATTGTTTTGACCTCATTCTTGCATGATTTGAACTAAACTAACCCGGACTGACGCTGTTTTCAGCAGAGCTGCCTGTATGGTTTTATTGTGTGCAGGAAAACGGATTTTTAGGTATCTCAGAAAAATCCGCGAAAAATCACAGAAAATCCACGCACCCGAAGGAACCCGGAGCCAGAAGAGGGGCCAGAGGGGGCCAGGGCGGCCCCAGGCGCCCTGGTGGCGCGGCCCACCCCCTGGCCGCGCCGGGGGGTCGCCTGGGTGGGCCCCACCTCCCCTGGTGCCCTACTTTGACTCGTATTTTAGCCCGTGATGGAGAAATCCCAGATTAGAAGTTCTTTTCCCAGTTTTCGTCGCGGAGCCGCCGCCACCCTCTGTTCTTCTTCGGGAGGGCTAATCTGGAGGTTGAATTGGCCTCCGGAGAGGGGAGATCGTCGCCATCGTCATCATCATCACCACTCCATCATCCCTCCATGACTTCTCCTTCCATGTGTGAGTAATCCCCTGCTGTAGGCGAAGGGGATGGTAGGGATTGGATGAGTTAGATCATGTAATAGTTTGTCAGATCATTGGGGGCATGTTGCCTATCATCTACTATGGTGTTTATCATCTTTGCTTCAACTTGTTATTCTTAATGCTTGTCACTTAGGGCCCGAGTGCCATGATTTCAGATCTGAACCATATGTGTTTGCATGAATATATTTGTGTTCTTGATCCTACCTATGAGTTGTTAGCACCTATTACGGTTGGGAACCGGCGATCCCAAAAGTGACAGCTTGGGACACCAAAGGGGATGGTCCGTAGTTTGAGGATTACATGTATCCATTGAGTTTATTGCTTTGTTCTGGTGCTCTTTGACAGGAGCACCTTAATCTCCATAAGTTCCTTTTGGCCCCGTTCGTAGCGGGATGGTAGGACAAAAGATGTTGTGTAAGTTCTTATTGCAAGCACGCACAACTACCTACGGGATACATGCCTAATGTTTGATATTTGCCTAGATGATCATTACTTTTCCGTGTGTCGTGCCCCAAGTTAGAATCATGATATATCTCATCCATGCAGCGCCCAACCATCCGTCTCCCTAGCCTACAGTGTTTTAAATCCTGCTGGTCACTAGTCGCTACTTTTGCTATTTACTTTTGCTATTTACTCTTGCTATTTACTTTTGCTGTTTACTTTTACTATCACTATTATCACTATCATATCACTGTTACCACTTATCTTTTGTTGCAAGTATGTATATTTCAGGTGCGGTTGAATTGACAACTCAACTGTCAAAGCTTATAAATACTCTTTGGCTCCCCGTGTGTCGAATCAATAAATTGGGTTATTCTTACCCGCGAAGACTATCTCGATCCCTTACGGTTGAGGGTTATCAGATCCTCGCCAAGGAAAAGCTAGCAGATGTAGATATGAGTAGGTGTACCGGCTGCCGGTGGGTGGAAGTGACTACTTCTGAAAGACTTTGTCTCGGTCTTCGGGTTCCGTCTAGTGGGTAAAGTGTGCAACCAGAGTGTAAAAACGGATCATGATTAGGTGTGTCCCTAGTTATGGACAAATTTGAGCGGTTAAACCATTACAGTTGTTGGATGATCTTGACAGATGATACAATTAATAAAACATGATGGGTGTAAGGGCATATTTCTCCGAAGTAGTTTTGGTGATTGATGTCAATGCTTTTGCGGACTAATCGTGTGCATTTAGCATTTCAGATATATCATGCCTAGGCACAAGATGATTAAGTGCCCCTCGGAACCTATTGACGACGACGTTTCCTTTTGTTTCTTTTCGATGGAATTGAGTCATAGGAAAGCCGTACTATTAAGACGGGGTCCGCTTCAGAATGGTTAGGGTGGAATCAACACGTACACATCTATTCATTCGCACCGCCTTTCCTTCGCTTCATTGGAGCTCCGGCTGTTTTCCTTGTCTTTGCAATAACAGTGGCGTTCTACTACTTTCACTATGAGGCATGCGGTAGTACCGCTCAAAGAAAGCGGTAGTACCGCACGGCCTCACGGTAGTATCGCTCCAAGGTTACGGTAGTACGGCACATCGTGGTAGTACCGTACCAAGGACGCGGTAGTACCGTGTGTCCGGCCCCAGCATCGTAACTAGTACGGAAGTAGGAGCGGAAGTAAAAATTTACATCCGCGTCCCACACGGTAGTACCGCTCCGAGCAAGCGGTAGTACTGTGCCGAGTTTTTTCATTGATGGAAACTCTACGGAAGTAGCCGCGGATGTAATTTAATTAGTCCGCACTCTTCCCCGACCGATCTAACCCTGCCTTGCGGTAGTACCGCAAGGACGTGCGGTAGTACCACTCCGGCAGTACTACCGCTCGTTGCTATACGAAACAGGGGCTAGATCTAGCTCATGCCGCGCCAGCTGTAGTACCGCACCTGGAGCGGTAGTACCGTAGGGCCGTGCGGTAGTACCGCAAGTCAAGTGCGGTAGTACCGCATGTTGCGGGCAGAGTTGGTGGATAACGGTTGGATTTGTTCTTCCACTATATAAGGTGAGTCTTCGTCCTCAAGAAGAGTCACCTCTTCCTCCCCAAGATCCATTGTTCCTCAAAGCTCCGTTTCCGCCCGATCTCTCTCCCTAGCCAGTCAAATGTTCGTCGCTCGAATCCCAGCCATGACACAGGGTCGAAGCGTCTGCGCAACCAAGATGATGTTCCTGAGGGCTCCAATGCCCCCCAATGCCGAACCAAGTCCACTGCCACCAAGAACAAGGAACCAACAATGGGTATGGACGAGATTCCATCAGCTGAGTTCATCGCTAGGAGGAAGATCAATCCCTATGTGAATCCCCGGGCATAGTTCAGAGGAGATGATTTGTTTTGGACCAAGCAGCAGTATCTTATCTTCACAGAGGTGCTCAAGAGCAAACACAACTTATCTGTGGATGCACACTGGATTGACATGACTCACATGAGGAAGGAGGAGCACCGGGCCTATTTTGTTGAGGCTCTGGACCTCGTGGAGCAGTTTGGCATTGAGCATGTCATGTCTTTTCATATGGACATTGACCCAGAGATTGTGGCCTAGTTCCTAGCTTCGGTCCACTTCCATCCTAAGGAGGAACGCAACATGTCTTGGATGACCAATGGACAAAAGATGACTGCTACTTGGAAGGATTTCATGGATTTGCTTCAGGTTGCTGATGTGGGGCTCCACACTCCTGTTGGAATTCGCCCTCATGCCAATCAAGAGTCTGCCAACAAGAACAAGCTGCAGCCCTATTATGTGGAGAAGACGATCACAAGTGGCAAGAAGACTCGGGTTCTGAACCCCTTTCTGGATATTATGCATCGGATCTTCCGCAACTCTCTGTTCCTCACATTGGGGACAAGGACAAGGTACATGCATATCTCATGGACATGATGCTCATTTGGGAGGAGGCACGTCGTGCTCAGACTCAACCACTTGATATCTCACATATCATGTGGTGTGAGTTACATTTTGCGGTGTTCACCCGCAAACTGCCTATCTATGGTCCGTACATGTTTCAGCTGATCACCAAGACTTGGGAGAAGCTCTATCCTGATGAAGAGTTTGAGGCTCTTCACTGGGTTCGTCATGAGCCTATCAAGCTCCGCATCAAGAGCCAGTGGACTAACACCACTACCCATGCTGAGGCTGCAGCGGCTCACATGGACGTAGATGAGGAGGAAATTGAGGAGGAGGTAGCTGATGAGGACAGTTCTGGAGGGTATACTGCCTCCTCGTCTGAGCCCTCGTGGGCTAAAAAGCTAAAGAGCAAGATGAAGGCTCTGTTTTGTATGCAGGCCAAGGGGCAATACAAGTCACATGTTGCTCAGAAGCAGGTTCGCCGGCGCCACAAGAAGATCTTAAGGAGTTTTGGCGAGGATGTGTCTAGTGGCTCTGAGAAGATCATTACTCCAGAGGCTGAGTGGATTGCCAAGCAGGGATACAAATGGTCTGATTCCGAGGAGGAGGAGCAGGAGACTGACGAGGCGCGTGACGACCGATCCTTCCGCCTAAGCTGCCACTTATGTCATAGGAGTCCTCTCTGCACTTTTGGTGTCTCGATGCCAAAGTGGGAGAGAGTGTAGGATTTGCGTGTGTCTTGTGCCGTGTTATTTGCTTTCGTTCAGTTAAACCTTGAATTTCGTTTGCTTTCTATTGGTTTGTGTCGTGTTTGTGAGACCTATCATATGGTGTGAGACATATGCACTCTACTCCTTATATCTTCATTATGTTTATGCTATCTAGTAGGTTGTGAGCCTATGCTTCACATGCTCTGTTACTCTTTGCTCACGATATCCTCCTTGCATCCATGTGTAGAGTTATATTATTAGTTGCAAGGAGAGTGTTGTTTATAAAATATAGGGAGAGTGTTGATGCTAGTATGTGCGCTGTGCAGTCCAAAGCATCTTCATAAGAATGCACACATCTAGGGGGAGCCTGCCTATATTTTATATTCATTTTGGTGTTTGCTTATTATCTTTTTTTATATCTATGTGCAAATCCCGTATTGTCATCAATCCACCAAAAAGTGGGAGATTGTAAGGGCATATTTCTCCTAAGTAGTTTTGGTGATTGATGCCAATGCTTTTGTGGACTAATCGTGTGCATTGAGCATTTCAGATATCTCATGCCTAGGCACAAGACAATTAAGTGCCCCTCGGAACCTATTGAAGATGGCTTTTCCTTTTATTTCTTTTCGGTGGAATTGAGTCATAGGAAAGCCGTACTATTAAGAGGGGGTCCGCTTTGGAAAGGTTAGGGTGGAATCAACACGTACACATCTATTCATTTGCACCGCCTTTCCTTCGCTCCATTGGAGCTTCGGCTGTTTTCCTTGTCTTTGCAAAAACAGTGGCGTTCTACTACTTTCACTCTGAGGCATGCGGTAGTACTGCTCAAAGAAAGCAGTAGTACCGCACGGCCTCACGGTAGGACCGCTCCAAGGTTACGGTAGTACCGCACATCGCGGTAGTACCGTACCAAGGACGCGGTAGTACCGTGTGTCCGACCCCAGCATTGCAACTAGTACGGAAGTAGGAGCGGAAGTAAAATTTACTTTCGCGTCCTATGCGGTAGTACCACTCCGAGCAAGCGATAGTATCGTGCCGGGTTTTTGCATCGATCATAACTCTACGGAAGTAGCCGAGGATGTAATTTAATTAGTCCGCGCTCTTCCCCGACCGGTCTGACCCTGCCTTGCAGTAGTACCGCAAGGAGATGCGGTAGTACCGCTCCGACAGTACTACAGCACGTTACTATATGCAACAGGGGCTAGATCTGGCTCATGCCGCGCCAGCAGTAGTACCGCACCTGGAGCGGTAGTACCGCAGGACCGTGCGGTAGTACCGCAAGTCAAGTGCGGTAGTACCGCATGTTGCTGGCAGAGTTGGTGGATAACGGTTGGATTTGCTCTTCTACTATATAAGGTGAGTCTTCTTCCTCAAGAAGACTCACCTCTTCCTCCCCAAGCTCCATAGTTGCTCGAAGCTCCATTTCTACCCGATCTCTCTCCCTAGCCAATCAAACTTGTTGATTTCCTAGGGATTGCTTGAGAAGGCATCGATCTACACTTCCAACAAGAGAAATTTGATTCCCCCACTAATCCCTTGCGGATCTTGTTACTCTTGGGTGTTTGTGCACCCTAGACGGTTGAGGTCACCGCGGAGCCATAGTCCATTATGGTGAAGCTTCGTGGTGTTGTTGGGAGCCTCCAATTCGGTTGTGGAGATAGCCCCAACCTTGTTTGTAAAGGTTCGGTTGCCGCTTTCAAGGGCACCAGTAGTGGAGTCACGGCACCTTGCATTGTGTAAGGGCATGAGGAGAATACGGTGGCCCTAGTGGCTTCTTGGGGAGCATTGTGCCTCCACACTGCTCCAACAGAGACGTACTTCCTCTCAAAGGGAAGGAACTTCGGTAACACATCCTCGTCTTCACCGGCTCCACTTGTAGTTATTTCTTACCTTTACTTGTGCAAGCTTTTGTTGTATTTCCTAGCTTGCTTGCTTGTGTGCTTATTATTGTTGCATCATATAGGTTGTCCATCTAGTTGCATTTCTAGACAACCTACTTTGTTGCTAAGTTTAATTTGGTAAAGAAAAGCTAAAAATTTCTAGTTGCCTATTCACCCCCTCCCTCTAGTCAACCATATCGATCCTTTCAGTTGGTATCAGACCCTCCTCTCTTTATTAAGGACTTTACCATCCGAAGAGTATGGGTGACAACGTAGTCGAGATGGAGGTACACTCCGGTGGAACTCCGTCCTTTCCTACGTCCGATGGGGGAACCTCGGTCTCTCGTGAGGAGTTTAGTGTGGCTATGGACACATTGAAGGACTCACTATCAACCGAGGTCAAAGGCATGTTCAAAGAATTTCTTGAGGGACTTAAATTACCCACCGCATCGTTGGAACTGGTTTGTCCCGCTACCAATGTGTGGGATGCTATTCCCGACAAGGGAGAAGCTAGTAGTGAGCAAGTCCCGGTGACTAAAAATGGGAGTGGGATTTTTGCTCACTCCGCGCCTCCTACACATTGTGGAGGACCCGTCCCTACTCTGCACTTAAATTCAGTTAGCCCTCCTCCTAAGTTTGTGAAAAATTCTGATTTTCCTACTTGGATGTTTCGCTTTAAACGTCATTTAAATCATTGTTCTACTAATCTTTGGAGAATCATTGAGCAAGGCTTCTACCCGCATGATCCTTACAACTTAACTCCAAGAGAAGCTGTGGATCATCAATTCAACGAGTCTGTTCTTTGCATACTTCAAGAAGTGATCCCTCCCGAAGACATTGCACATCTTCAACCCTTCACCATGGCCAAGGAAGCTTGGGAGCATGTTGGTTCCTTGTACAAGGGGAGTGCAAGCATTCAACGCTCAAACTATGAAGTTGTGCAAGATGAAGCCGATGACTTTGCCATGATCGAAGATGAAGATCCTCATGAACTTTATCAGAGATTGACCACTCTTGCGGTCTCGCTTCGAGATCATGGGAGCAAGGACATAGATGACAATTGGATCAAGCGCAAGTTTCTCAAGGCCATGATGCCATATCACAAGGCCATGTCCTCTGTCATCCGCCAAAGACCGGACGTCCACACTTTGTCATCAAGTGAAGTGTTGGATGAGTTCGTTGCCATGAGGATCTTGGATAAGACAGCCAACAATGCGGTATTGCGAGCTCAACAATCAAAGAAGCCCAACCTTGCTTTGAAGGCCAAGGCTTGTGTGGAAGAAGAGTATGAAGAGGATGAAGATGAGTGTTTCCCCGAAGACACCAAATATGCCTACAATGAGCACATGGCTCTTGCCTCACGGAATTTTTGGGGCAACAATAAGAACTCAAGGACCAATTTCAACAAGAACAACTCAAGTGGCATCAAGGGCAAGCAATGAGTGAGTACATGCTACAATTGTGGCAATGTGAGCCACTTTGTGGTAGATTGCCCATATGAGAAAAGAGAAGACAATGGTGGCAAGCTCATCCAAAAGGACAAGGCCAAGTCTTATCCCAACAAGAACAACTTCAACAAGTAGACCCCTCTCAAAGGATTGGTGGCCCAAGAAGAATATATTGAAGATGATGATGATGATGATGAAGATGATGATGATGAAGAAGAAGATGATGAGATGGTCACTATTGCAACAGCTCCACGAACATCCCTCTTCAACTCACCAAATGAGAACATCGCCGCCAAGTGCCTCATGGCGAAGGCCACCAACAAGGTAACCTCCAACACCAATACTACCATCACTTCTAATCCTTCATTGACGGATTGTATTGACGAGGGTCAGGGGGCGGAGGAGGACGAAAATGAATTTGAGTTGTTTATGAGTAAACTCAAGGGCAAACCCAAGAAGCACGTCGTTGCTCTCTTGGAACAACTCGGTGAAGCCAATGACATGATCGAGGCTCACGGGGAGACCATTTCTAAAATGGAGGGTCATAGTTGAGACTATGCCGATGAGATATCGGATCTCTCCAATGCTCTTGAGGAAGAGCGTGGTCTTCGTTTGGCTCTTGAGGAGTCACACAACAATGATCATGCTAAATTAAAGAAATATCTTGATCATGCTTTAGTTGTCTCTCGTGTGCTCAGTTCTGAGAAGTCAAAGCTTGTGGTTGACCATGCTAGACTCAAGGAGGAGTTTGTTACACTTGACAAGGCACACAAGGTCTTGAAAAGTGTACATACTAGCCTCAAAGAGACTCATGATCAACGTCAAGTTTCGCTAACCAAGGAGAAAGCTACCTTTCCTCGCATGGTTTTAATTGATAATGCAAATGCTACTAACCCATGTTGCGAGCATGTGAAGAGAATGCCAAGTTGAAGAAGCCACTTGAGAAAGGCCTTGTGTCTTGTATACAAGGTGAGAAGAACCTCAATGATCTTTTGAGCAATCAAAAGGAGATTGTGGCGAAGGAAGGGATTGGGTTTGCTCCCAAGCCCAAGAAGAAGAAGAACGACAAGACCAAGCAACCTACTCCTCTCAACCAAACTTTTGTAAAAGAGGGAGAGGGTGCTCCTAAGAACAAGAACAATCTGAAGAGTGGTGAAGTCAATAAAAACACCGCCACATCATGCGACAAAGCCAGAGACTTTAACCCTTCTTATGTTCTATGCTAAGACCCTTCTTATGAGTACATTGAATGGTTTTGGGTTCCTAAGACCCTTGTCACTAACCTCAAAGGACCCATTACAAAATGGGTACCTAAATCCAAGCATTGATCTCTTGTAGGAGTTTCACTACTAGGAAAAGGGCGATAGATGGGATTGTTACTAATGGCGCACCAGACATGTGGTGCGCCATTAGTATATACTAATGGCGCACCATGTGTTGGTGCGCCATTAGTGTCCAAATACTAATGGCGCACCACATCAACGGTGCACCATTAGTAACAATTTTTTTTCATTTTTTTCCAAAACTACTAATGGCGCACCAGTGGATAGTGCGCCATTAGTAATTAAACTACTAATGGCGCACCACATCCACGGTGCGCCACTAGTAATTTTTTTTTCAAATTTTGTTTTTATTTTTTTTCCATTTTATTTTCAAAAGTAGTAATGGCGCACCGTGGGAGTGGTGCGCCATTAGTAGTTAAACTTACTAATGGCGCACCACATCCACGGTGCGCCACTAGTAATTTTTTTAAAAAATTTGGTTTTTTTATTTTTTTATTTTTTTCGAAACTAGTAATAGCGCACCGTGGGAGTGGTGCGCCATTACTAGTTGAACTAGTAATGGCGCACCACTCCCACGGTGCGCCATTACTAACTTGGCCATTACTGCACA
>LR738711.1:283205879-283225904 GCA_902687465.1 Secale cereale | reverse complement strand
CCCCCCCCCCCCCCCCCGTGGATCGCCTTTTCCAGTTCAAAAAAAAAGAAAATGATGGAAATGTCAAAAAAATAAAAGAAAATAAGTTTCCCATGTGATATGTGGTCTACTTGTTGGGAAAATTTACAAATATGAATTTTGATTTTAGTTGCAAAATATCTCTGGAATTTAGTAAAACGGGCATAACTTTTGCATACGAACTCGGATTAAAAAGTTTTTTATATTAAAAATCATCTACTCGAAAAGTTACATCCGAATTTAACTAGGGGAACCCCGTTAAACATTTTCAAAATCCTCAAAAACCAAACAGAAAAAAAAGTTACGGGGCTTTTAAGATCAAGAGGCAAAAAAAATCAAAAAATTTAAAACTTACTAGTGGCGCACCGTTTGGTAGGTGCGCCACTAGTAACAGAAAAAAATATTAAAAAAAATTGAATTTTTTATTTTATTTTTTTCCAAAATATGATACGTAATATGATCGGGAAGTTTGAAATATATTTTAAAATTTTCATCATACTCATGAACAATAACAAACTCCTAGACATCAAGAAGGGTTAATAGGATTGATATGATAGATATATCAACAAGTGCCTGTGAAGTGAGCTGGTGACCCCGTATTAAGCCATAATGACCTGAGATTAAGAAGAAGAAAAATGAAAAAAAAATACTAATGGCGCACTTCTATATAGTGCACCATTAGTATGCCAAAGCACCTGGGTATATATGGCCCCCTGGGAGGCATACTAATGGCGCACCGTGGCCTATACTAATGGCGCACCAGTGGTGTGCCATTAGTAAAAAATACTAATGGCGTGGCACTAATGGCGCACCAGTAGTGCGCCATTAATGGCCAAAACTGGTGTGCCATTAGTAGGCCTTTTCCTAGTAGTGTTTGCTTCCGGTGGGGGATCATGGTTTCTCGATAGTGGAGCCACAAATCATATGACCGGAAGCAAGGACTTGTTGGTGAACGTGGACCAAGGTTAATCTATGGCCACCAATGTTGAATGGGGTGATGCTTCATCTTCTAAGGTATTGGGTCTTGGCAGGGTTGTTGTTTCTCATGATCTCATGATCGAGAAAGTCATGCTTGTTGAGTCCCTTGCATAAAATTTACTTTCTGTTCGTCAACTTGCACTCATGGGCTTTGCCACATTCTTTGATATTGATACCGTGGCCCTCCTGTAGAGCAATACTCTTAAAGTAGCCTATGTTGGGCATGTAGAGAACGGTCTCTATGTGGTTAACTTCTCGGAGCAACCCACTAAGACTGCGACGTGCCTAATGGCTAAAGTTGATGTGGGTTGGCTTTGGCATCGCCGGTTAGCCCATGTCAATATGAGATCTTTGCAAAGTCTCCTCAAGGGGGACCATGTCCGTGGACTAACAAATGTTAGCTTTGCCAAAGATAGTGCTTGCAGTGCCTGTATTGAAGGAAAGTTACATGAGAAGGCTGACCCTCCCACGACTATCATCTACTCAAAAAGACCGTTAGAGCTCCTTCACATGGATATCTTTGGTCCTCCATCCTTTGATAGTCTTGGGGTAGAAATATTGCTTGGTGATTGTAGATGATTATTCAAGATACACTTGGGTATACTTCTTCAAGAAGAAGAGTGAGACCCAACAAACCATCATCAACTTTGAAAATGAAGCTCAACGACAACATGATGCAAAGATCTTGATGATCCGAAGTGACAACAGCACCGAGTTCAAGAACTACACCTTGGATGAGTTCCTTAGTGATGAGGGGATCAAGCATCAATATGCCGCACCTTATACCCCTCAACAAAATGGTGTAGCGAAGAGAAAGAACCGGATATTCATGGATGCGGCAAGGACCATGATGGTGGAGTTCAAGTCTCCGTACAACTTTTGGGCCGAAGCCATCAACAACGCTTGTCATGCATCCAATCGGCTCTATCTCCGCAAAGGCTTGAACAAGACTCCATAGGAGATACTTACCGGCAACAAGCCCAATCTCAAGTACTTCCGGGTGTTCAGTTGTAAGTGTTTCAAACTCAAGAAAGGTGCTCATTTGTCTAAATTTGAAGCTAGAGCTCATGAGTGCATATTTGTTGGTTATGCTACAAACTCTCATGCTTACCGTGTCCTCAACAAGTCCAATGGACTCATTGAGTAGACGTGTAACGTAGAGTTTGATGAGAATAACGACTCCCAAGTGGAGCAAAGTGGTACTTGTGATGTAGGTGATGAAATTCCTCCCCAAGCCATAAAAAGAATGGGTGTTGGTTATATCCTACCCATTGAGGAAACCCTTGTGGCCGAAGGAGAAGGACAATGTTCCACTCAAGTGGAACCATCATTGACCCAAGACCCACACGCTTCCGAAGAACAAAGTGAAGGCCCTCAACCGGATGAACAAGGCCAAGTGCAAGATCAACCACAAGATAGTGGTGAGCCACCAAGTGATGCACGAGGCCAGGTTCCCTCTTCCGGGCATGTTCAAGATCAAGAGCAAGCTCAAGATCAAGATCAAGCTCTTGACGACGCTCAAGATGATCAACTCATAGCTCCTCAATTATCACTTGAAGAGCAATTGGAGCGTCGTGTTGCTAAAGTTGCTTCTAGGCTCGCTTCTAGAGAGCATCACATGGAGAATATTCTTGGAAGCATCACAAAGGGGGTAAGCACTCATAGACAATTAGCAAACTATTGTGCTCATCAAGCTTTTGTGTCTTGTGTTGAACCTCAAAAGGTCTATGAGGCGCTCGAAGACCCCGATTGGCTCAATGCGAGGCATGAAGAACTCCATAACTTCGAGCACAACAAAGTGTGGTGTCTGGTGCCAAGGCCGAAGGAAAACCATTAATGTCATTGGAACCAAGTGGATATTTAAGAACAAGAAAGATGCTCACGGCATTGTCATTCGCAACAAGGCTTGTTTGGTGGCTCAAAGCTACTCCCAAGTCGAGGGTATCGACTACGATGAAACCTTTGCCCCCGTTGCTCGCCTTGAATCTATTTGTTTGTTTCCTGCCTATGCTTCTCATCATAACATTAAATTGCAACAAATGGATGTGAAAGTGCTTTTCCAAATGGTCCTCTTAATCAGTTGGTATATGTCAAACAACCCCCAGGGTTTGAGGATCCTAAGTTCCCAATTCACGTGTATCAACTCGATAAGGAGCTCTATGGCCTTAAACAAGCCCCACGTGTGTGGTATGAGCATCTTACCGAGTTGTTGCAAGATCGTGGGTTTGAAATTGGGAAAATAGACCACACTCTTTTTACTAAGAAGGTCAAGGGGGAGTCGTTTGTTTGCCAACTATATGTTGATGATATTATCTTTGGTTCTCCTAACAAAGCTGTCAATGATGAGTTTGCCGCACTCATGACCACACAATATGAGATGTCCATGATGGGAGATTTGAAGTTCTTCCTTGGGTTCGAGATCAAGCAAAGAAGAGAAGGAATCTTCATCAAACAAGCCATTTACACGCAAGACATGCTGATTCGTCTCCAACGTATCTACTTTTCCAAACACTTTTGCCCTTGTTTTGGACTCTAACTTGCATGATTTGAATGGAACTAACCCAGACTGACGCTATTTTCAGCAGAACTGCCATGGTGTTATTTTTGTGCAGAAATAAAAGTTCTCGGAATGACCTGAAATTCAACGGAGAAATATTTTGGAATATATAAAAAATATCTGTGGAAAGAACCAAGCCAGGGGGCCCACACCCTGTCCACGAGGGTGGGGGCGCGCCCCCTGCCTCGTGGGCTCCCTGTTGCTCCACTAACGTCTACCCCGACTCCATATATTCACTTTCGGGGAGAACAAAATCAGAGAAGAAGAATTATCGTGTTTTACGATACAGAGCTGCCGCCAAGCCCTGACCTCACTCGGGAGGGCTGATCTGGAGTCCGTTCGAGGCTCTGGTGTCGGTGGGAACGACACCTATGGGATCACAAGAATCCCTACTACGGTTAGCGGGGCGCGGGGTTGAGAGAAGAGCGGGTCAAACAGATAGCACACGGTTCGTTTATCCAGGTTCGGGCCGCGAGGATGCGTAAAACCCTACTCCTGCTTTGGTGGATTGTATATCTATGTTCTTCAGCTAGCTATGGGGCGTGAGGAGCTCCAAAAAGCCGAAATCCTCCTCCTGGTCGCCTCGGGCCTCCTTTTATAGAGAAAGGGGTCGCCACAGTGGCACATAGGAGGTGGAAAGGGTACAGTGATGCGAGTTTATCCCTCGCATTACATGACAAGGTGCATTTAATGCATCTTGCTTAGGTGTCCTTGCTTTATCGGGGACGGGGGAGAGACCTTTCTTTTCCGTCGCCACTCCTTCTTGTGTCGACACGCGCCCTGGCCAGCCATGCCTGAGATGCCATGTAGGTAGGCAGGCAGCTGAGGTGGCGCAATGGTGGGTCTTCATGAAGATCTGCATGCCGCCACGCAGGTGCCTGCCTAGCTGGTTGGGTCGGCAGCTGCATAAGGCGGCGGTAGTTTAGTCGGCGTGGGCCTGATGGTGGCCCCGCGGATGCCCATGGCAAGGGCCTTGTCGGGGCCCTGGCAAGGGTCTTGCCGTGGCGCCTGCTGCCATCCCCGGCAAGGTGCTTGCTGGAGGTCTTGTGGTCTTCCTTGGCTGGGATCCCGCCAAGGGTCGTCGTCTTCTTAGTGCGTATCTGATCTTGAATGTCTTCACAAAGATCTGCATGCCACTACGGGGATGTCTCCCGAATCCTTGCCCCATGGGGGCAGTGGACTCAAGGGTGATTCGCTCCGTAGGCGTGGGGCGAGTTGTCGCGGAAAGGATCTTGCCAGGGCTGCTAAAACTGGCTCCCGGCAAGGTTCTTGCCGGGGGGACCCGCTTCGTCCCTTTGCTCTTTGTGGTTTTGGCTTTGGTGTTGCTCCAGTTCCATCAAGCTTCGGTCTCACCCTGGCTCACCTCCCTTGCCTTGCTTGGTGTGGTGGTGCCGGCGGCTCAGACTGCCCGTGCACAGTTATAGGGGTACAAAACGTGTACCCCTCTTTTTGTACACCGACATGTGGAGAGTGGAGATCGTCGCCATCGTCATCATCAACCTTCCTCTATCACCAATTCCATGATGCTCACCGCCGTGCGTGAGTAATCCCATTGTAGGCTTGCTGTACGGTGATGGGTTGGATGAGATTTACCATGTAATCGAGTTAGTTTTGTTAGGGTTTGATCCCTAGTATCCACTATGTTCTAAGATTTATGTTGCTATGACTTTGCCATGCTTAATGCTTGTCACTAGGGCCTGAGTGCCATGATTTCAGATCTGAACCTATTATGTTTTCATGAATACATGTGTGCTCTTGATCCTATCTTGCAAGTCAATAGTCACCTACTATGTGTTATGATCCGGCAACCCCGAAGTGACAACAATCGGGACCACTCCTGGTGATGACCGTAGTTTGAGGAGTTCATGTATTCACTATGTGTTAATGCTTTGGTTCGGTACTCTATTAAAAGGAGGCCTTAATATCCCTTAGTTTATGCTAGGACCCCGCTGCCACGGGAGGGTAGGACAGAAGATGTCATGCAAGTTCTTTTCCATAAGCATGTATGACTATATTCGGAATACATGCCTACATTACATTGATGAACTGGAGCTAGTTCTGTGTCACCCTAGGTTATAACTATTACATGAGGAATCGCATCCGACATAATTCTCCATCACCGATCCAAT
This sequence comes from Secale cereale, assembly GCA_902687465.1. Taxonomy (NCBI): domain Eukaryota; kingdom Viridiplantae; phylum Streptophyta; class Magnoliopsida; order Poales; family Poaceae; genus Secale; species Secale cereale. Next base: position 283,220,222 of record LR738711.1, on the reverse strand, counting down.
GCCAACGAGCTTTTCACATATTGCTTGTTGCTTATTTACTTTTCCGCTGCCACTGTTACTATCACTACAAAAACACTATCGCTACTTTTGCTATCGTTACCGCTATTTCCATATTACCTTGCTACTAAACTACCTTGCTGTAGATACTAAGTTTCCAGGTGTGATTGAATTGACAACTCAGCTGCAAATACTTAAGAGTATTCTTTGGCTCCCCTTTTGTCGAATCAATAAATTTGGGTTGAATACTTTACCCTCGAAAACTGTTGTGATCCCCTACACTTGTGGGTTATCAAGACTATTTTCTGGCGCCGTTGCCGGGGAGCATAGCTATATTCTTTAAGTCACTTGGGATTTATATCTGTTGATCACTATGAAGAACATGAAGGACTCAAAAATCAAGATCTTTCCCTCAACTACGAGGGGAGGTAAGAAACTGCCATCTAGCTCTGCACTTGATTCACCGTCTGTTATGAGTAAATTTGCGACACCTACTCCTGCTATTGAATCTGATATGTTGTATGTTCTTGATGATACTACTTCTGCTATGTATGATGAAACTACTTCTATGCTTGATAATACTGTGCCACTAGGTGAATTTCTAGATGAACAAATTGCTAAGGTTAGGGAGAATGCAAATATTGAAACTGATAATATTGATGAAAGTGATGATGAAGATTCTCCCCCTAGATATCAATTGCCTATTATTCCCGAGGGTTATGTTATGGATGAAGAAACTGCTAGAGACTTTCTTGCTTGCAATGATAGATATGATCTTAAGAAATTATTAGCTAAGCTGAAAGAAAAGTATTTGAATGCTAGAATGAAATATGACCCTCTTTTGCTACTTCACCTATCTTTGTTACTGATAAGGATTATGATTTCTGTGTCGATCCTGAGTTAATTACTTTGGTTGAATTTGATCATTTCCATGGCTATGAATCTGAAACTGTTGTGGCACATCTTACTAAGTTGAATGATATAGCCACCCTATTTACCAACGGGGAAAAGATTTGTTATTACTATATCCTTAAGTTATTTCCGTTCTCGTTAAAGGGCGATGCTAAGACATGGTTTAATTCTCTTGATCCTGGTTGTGTGCGTAGTCCCTAAGATATGATTCATTACTTCTCTGCTAAATATTTTCCCGCTCATAAGAAACAAGCTGCCTTATGGGAAATATATAATTTTGTGCAAATTGAAGAAGAGAGTCTCCCACAAGCTTGGGGAAGGCTTCTCCAATTACTTAATGATTTTCCTGATCATCCTCTTTAGAGGAATGAAATACTTGATGTCTTTTATAATGGACTAACCGATGCTTCCAGAGACCACATGCATAGTTATGTTGGTTGTGTTTTCAGGGAAAGAACAGTTGATGAAGCTGAATTACTATTGAATAATATGTTGAACAATGAAAATAATTGGATGCTATCGTGGTTCTAAGTCTGACAGTAAGAGTAGGGGGTATGTAAGAGGAGGCAAGGCCCTAGCTCTGGTGAGATTTTATGCAGGATGTTTACGAGTTCAGGCCCTTCTCAGAGGAAGTAAAAGCCCTACGTCTCGGTGCCCTGAGGCGGTCGACTGGAATGTATATGGGTGTTTGAGTTACAGGGGGTGCGAACCCTTGTACTGGAGCAGGGGTGGCTTATATAGAGTGCGCCAAGTCCCCAGCCATCCCCACATTACAAAGGGTTCAATGTACATAAAAGCAGGGCGCTACTGATAACGCCTGCAGTAAAGAGTGATAAAGGCATTCATTGTCATGGAATGAATGTCGGACCGTTGCTGTCCTAAGGGACCTTTGACCTTCATGGGTCGAGTGTCTTTGAAGGGTTGAGTGAAGTCGAGTCGTCAGGACGGGGGTGTGCAGTAGAGTGGAATGCCCTCTTGGGCCATGTCAGTCGACTGTTCCTGTTGCCTTCGAGTTGTCTTTTGAGCTTCTGGGATAGTGACCTTGGGTGGGGTACCTGGGTCAGGCCCGTGACCCTATCCTAGGTCTGTAACATAATCAGTAGCCCCCGAATGGATTGAGGTTCGAGTGGGGAATAGTGTTGAAGTTGGCCATGGCTCAGGTTCGATGCCCTTGGGGGGGGGGTCTTCTTTGAGTTTGCCGACCAGGTTGACTCTTCAACCTCGACTTGGTCGCCTTAATCGATTCAGGAACCATCAAGTGTACATGTTTGCGTTGACTGTCGACTGAACCTTGTGCGTGGCCCCGAGCGCCGTTGGGGCGCGCCGTTCTCGGCGGGATCGGCTGCTCTCTAGTTTCCGGATTTTGTGGGATTTCGAAATTTGGGGAAGCGCATGGGACGGGTCATGCCGCGGCAATCGGATCGGATATGCTCGGGACGCATCGATCTCCGTGCTGCCTTTTTCGCCACGTATCTCGTGTGCGCCTGTTGCGGGATTTGATGGGATAGCTCGAGACCACCAGTCAGCCATTCGACCGCTGCGCTATAAGTGTGCGTCGCGGCCGAGGTGAGGGCACTGTGCGCCCATTCTCTGTTTCTTCTTCCTCCGCCCTTCCGTCGTGTCCCTGCTCTCTGCTTTCCTCTCCTCGGCCAGCATCGGCTCGCCCTCCATGGGCAAGGACAAGACCGCGGCTATGGAGCGCTCGAAGAAGGCGGCTGCGACGGGAAAATGGAAGAGGTCTAACCGAGGAGGGTCGTCACAGAGGTCCGGGCTCCCGCCTGGCTGGATCCAGGGGGACTGGATCAAGTCCACGATGACGCCGGAGGACATGGAGGAGTTGGAGGAGGAGGGCCTGGTCGCCCGCGACTCCTGGCGGCTGCCGGAGGGCGAGCTCGAGCCCCAGTCGCGCGAGGGCGAGTGCGTTCTCCTCGTGACTCACGTCGACCGAGGTTTTTCCTTGCCCCCACATCCTTTCTTCCCCGCCTTTCTGGCTTTTTACGGCGCCCAGCTGCACCACTTGTCTCCCAACACCATCACCTATTTGACTGCATTCGTTTCGATGTGCGAGAACTTCCTCGGTTGCCGACCGCACTGGGGTTGTTCAAGCACATCTTCACTTGCCGTTCCCAAACCGTCAAGAAAGCGAATCCGAGTGACGAGAAGACGCATGTCATCCAGATGTGCGGCGGACTGGGTATCCAGATTAGAGGTAGGAGCGCTTTCCCTGCCATGACCCTCCCCGAGTCGGTCTGGGGTTGGCAGTCAACTTGGTTCTACTGTAGGGACATTCCGACTCCTGGTCAGCCGACTAGGCTTCCTCCATTTTCTTTTGGTCGAGTCAACCAGCCACCGACGTTGCTCGTGAGTCGGGCTGAGAGGGTAGAGGTAAATATGCTGGTGGAGCGGGTGGTCCAGTTGGTTCGCGACGGGGTCACAAGGATGGATCTGCTCGAGGTGTTCCTCATGAGGAGGATCCAGCCCCTCCAAGCCCGGGACCATCCGATGTGGATGTACTCCGGCACCGACGACTCATCTCGGGTCCACCCAGAGGAAGCCGTTGCACTGACGGTGGCGCAGTGTCTGAAGCGCATCACGAGGAATAAGGACAACCCTCGGGGGGCCGAAACAGTTCACCCATTCGACGCAGATCACCATCCTGACAAGGTTCGGCCTCAACTCCCGAGTGAATTTCATGTTTCCTGTTTGCAGACGTCTGATGAATCCGACTGATGTATGATTAATCTTCTTTTCTGTGGATCTATACCGAAATGCTTTTGGTGCCCAATGGTGATCAGGTCCAGGAGGGCGAAGAAGGCGCGGGCGAGGCTTCCGATTGGAATTCTGGCGAGGAGATTGGGGAGGAGAGCGAGGATTCCAGCAGCGGCGAAGAGGTCAAGTCGCCTCCCCGCGGCGAGAAGCGCTCCAAGGAGAAGCACGACCCAGAGGCCGCGCGTTCCAAGGCGGGTCCCTCCATCTCCCAAGTGCAGAAGCAGGCTCGCACGACCACTCCGAATCCGACTGAAAAGGCACCAGAGCAGCCTAAGGTCGCTGCTGTCAAGCCTCGGAAGGCCCTGCCCAAGATCAAGGTGGACGTCCCAATCGCCTCCACGTAAGCGTAGCTCTACTTCATTTTGTCTTCCCCTTTATAGACTAACTTTGCTTTCGTGGACTGATACATCTCCGTCGTATCTATAATTTTTGATTGTTCCATGTCAATATTCTACAACTTTCATATACTTTTGGCAACTTTTTATACTATTGTTTGGGACTAACATATTGATCCAGTGCCCAGTGCCAGTTCCTGTTTGTTGCATGTTTTTTGTTTCGTAGAATATCCATATCAAATGGAGTCCAAACGGAGTAAAAACGGACGGAGATTTTTTTTGGAATATATGTGAATTTTGGGAAGCGGAACCAACATGAAACAATGCCCGAGTGGGCCATGAGACAGGGGGCGCGCCCTGGGAAGGGGGGCACGTCCTGGGCCCTCGTGGCCACACCGTAAGGCGGTTGATGCCCTTCTTTCGCCGCAAGAAAGCTAATACCCGGATAAAAATCGTGTCAAACAATCAGCCCAATCGGAGTTATGGATCTCCGGGAATTTAAGAAACGGTGAAGGGCCAGAATCTGGGAACACAGAAACAAAGAGAGACAGAGAGACAGATTCAATCTCGGAGGGGCTCTCGCCCCTCCCACGCCATGGAGACCATGGACCAGAGGTGGAAACCCTTCTCCCATCTAGGGTGAAGGTCAAGGAAGAATAAGAAGGAGGGGGGCTCTCTCCCCCTCGCTTCCGGTGGCACCGGAGTGCCACCGGGGCCATCATCGTGTGACGGCGATCTACACCAATACCTCTGTCATCTTCACCAACATCTCCATCACCTTCCCCCATCTATCTACAGCGGTCCACTCTCCCGCAACCCGTTGTACCCTCTACTTGAACATGGTGCTTTATGCTTCATATTACTATCCAATGATGTGTTGCCATCCTATGATGTCTGTGTAGATTATCGTTGTCCTATCGGTGATTGGTGAATTGCTATGATTGATTTAAACTGCTTGTGGTTATGTTGATGTCCTTTGGTGCCCATCATATGAGCGCGCGCGTGGATCACACCATAGGGTTAGTTGTACGTTGATAGGACTACGTATTGGAGGGCAAGAGTGACAGAAACTTCAACCTAGCGTAGAAATTGATGCATACAGGATTGAAGGGGGACCAATATATCGTAATGCTATGGTTGGGTTTTACCTTAATGAATGTTAGTAGTTGCGGATGCTTGCTAATAGTTCCAATCATAAGTGCATAGAATTGCAAGTCAAGGATGACATGCTAGCAGTGGCCTCTCCCACATAAAACTTGCTATCGGTCTAGTAACGTAGTCAATTGCTTAGGGGCAATTTCGCAACTCCTACCACCACTTTTCCACACTCGCTATCATTAACTTTAGTTGTGTCTTTGTCTTAACAGCCCCTAGTTTTATTTACGTGCTATTTTTATTCTTGCAAACCTATCCCACAAAAACTACAAAGTACTTCTAGTTTCATACTTGTTCTAGGTAAAGTAAACGTCAAGCGTGCGTAGAGTTGTATTGGTGGTCGATAGAACTTGAGGGAATATTTGTTCTGCCTTTAGCTCCTCGTTGGGTTCGACACTCTTACTTATCGAAAGAGGCTACAACTGATCCCCTACACTTGTGGGTTATCAAGACCTTTTTCTGGCGCCGTTGCCGGGGAGCAATAGCATGGGGTGAATATTCTCGTGTGTGCTTGTTTGCTTTATCACTAAGTAGATTTTATTTGCTGTTCTGAGTTGTTCTCTATCTTTAGTTATGGATATGGAACACAAAATACCAAAAAACATAGGTGTACTTGCTACTCATGGAGATGGACAACCTCCTAAAACCGCCGATGCTCATTATGTGAAAGATATTATGTACTACTTTGATAATCCTGAGAAAACCCCATTCAACTATGTAATGGGAGTAACGTTGGATCAACGTGAATACTTTAGGGATTATCGCTTGACACAAAAAGGGAAACTCTTATGGGATCAAATTTATATGTTGCGTTGGTATGCTCGGGATTTATGCTTGAGATATGATTATACTTGTTGCTCTAGGATGAAGGCTCCACACCTTCCCTTTTCATGCAAATTTAATGATAATGAAACCTTAGCTTCTTATGCTAATGGTATATATGATTATTATGATGTTGAGCAAACAGAAGAATTCGCTGCTTTTAAGGGTGCTTATAAAATTGAATCTCTGTTTAAAAAGAATGATGCTTTTGATGATGATGTTTATAGGCCTGAAAATCTTGCTATATTGAAATATTGATATTTGAATTATGAATATAACTCCAATATTGATGCGTTTATTGAGAAGGTCTCCGATGTCCAAGAAGAGACTAATATTTTGCAGGAAACTATGGAAGAAGAAACTGATGACATTGTGAGATCATTAGATGAAAAAGATGACATGGAGAGCGAAGAACAAAAGGAGGAAGAGCGGATTAACTACCCGTGCCCACCTTCTAATGAGAGTAACTCTTCAACTCATACATTGTTTAATTTCCCTTAGTGCTTACCGAAGGATGAATGCTATGATAATTGCTATGATCTCGTTGATTCTTTTGAAATGTCCCTTTTTGATGAACTTGCTATAGTACCTTATGTTCAACATGAGATTGTCCCTATTGCACGCACGCATGATAGTCCTATTATCTTTTTGAGTTCTCCAAACTACACTATATCGGAGAAGTTTGCACTTATTAAGGATTATAGTGATGGGTTGCCTTTTTCCATTACACATGATGATTTTGATGAGTATAATATGCATGTGCTTGCTGCTACTACTTGCAATTATTATGAAAGAGGAACTACATCTCTGCCTCTCTATGTTTCCAACATGATAAAATTGCAAGAAACTGCTTATACTATGCATTGGCCTTTACTTGATGTGCATGAATTGTTCTTTTATGACATGCCGATGCATAGGAAGAGAGTTAGACTTCGTTCTTCCATGACACATATCACTTTGTGCTCACTACTAAATGCCAAATCATTGTTAATTAAAATTGGCTTTGATATACCTTGGGATCCGGGTGGATCCATCACTTGAGCACTATATGCCTAGCTTAATGGCTTTAAAGAAAGCGCTGCCAGGGAGACAACCTGGAAGTTTTAGAAAGTCATTTATTTCTGTTGTGTGCTTTTATAAAGTTTAAAAACAAAAAAAATTAAAGAGGGGAACCTAAAACTTTTCAAAAAGAAAAGTGAAAGTGATATAGACGAGCATTGTGAAAGTGGGGGACGTCCTTGAACTTTGTTCATGCCCATGGAAACTTTGTGAATCTTAATTACAGAAAATTTTCAACAAAAATATTTATCCCCTTGTACAATTCCATTGTATTATAAAAATAATGTTCCAAGGTTTGCCTTTAGGATGTTTACAATGCTTGTTGGTTTGTGCGGTGCAGGACAGAAACTTGGCTGTAGTGCGCGATTTTACATTTTCTGCTGGAACGTCAAATGGTTATGAAACTTTTTGCACTGTCTTTCTATACAAATTGTTGATTTTTCCTAATTTTGGCAGAATGTTTCAAGTATCATAAGTATGGTGAATGTTCAGATTATTACAGACTATTCTATTTTAGACAGATTCTGTTTTTGATGCATAGTTTGCTTGTTTTGATGAAACTATCAATTTCTATCAGTGGATTAAGCCATGGAAAAGTTATATTACAGTAGCTAAAATGCAAAAACAAAATTTGAATTGGTTTGAAATAGTACTTAGAGTAGTGATTTGCTTTATTATACTAACGGATCTTACTGAGTTTTCTGTTGTAGTTTTGTGTGGATGAAGTGCTCGAAGATCGAGGAGGTCTCGATGTGAGGAGAAGAAGAAGAGGCAAGAGCTCAATCTTGGGGATGACCAAGGCACCCCAAGTAAATATTCAAGAGGACTCAAGCGTCTAAGCTTGGGGATGCCCCGGAAGGCATCCCCTCTTTCTTCAACAAGTATCGGTATGTTTTTGGATTCGTTTCATTCATGTGATATGTGCAGATCTTGGAGCGTCTTTTGCATTTAGTTTTCACCTTTTATTTTATGCACCATGCTAGTATGAGATAGTCCTTGGTTGATTTATTGAATTCTCTTTGTACTTCACTTATATCTTTTAAGTATGGCTTTATATAATACTTGATGTGCTTCACTTACATCATTTGAAGTTTGGATTGCATGTTTCTCTTCACATAGAAAACCGACATTTGTAGAATGATCTTTTGCTTCACTTATAATTGTTAGAGAGTGGGCATAACTTTTGTAGAAAGAATTAAAACTCTCTTGCTTCACTTATATCTATTTAGAGAGTTGACAGGAATTGGTCATTCACATGGTTAGTCATAAAATCCTACATAAACGTGTATATCGCTGAATATGATATGTTTGATTCCTTGCAATAGTTTTGCGATATAGAGATGCTAATATGTGGGAGGAACTAGTGAATGATTATGGTTTAGTAAAAATATTGGTGTTAAGGTTTATGATTCTCGAAGCATGCACGTATGGTCTCCTAACTATGTAACCAAATTGGCGCGCATTATATTTTGATTGTTTATCATTGCATGAAGGTCGGGAGCGCGCGATGGTTAACTCCTACCAACCTCCCCCCTAGGAGCATGCATTGTAGTATCTTTGCTTCGAGGGCTAATAGATTTTTCGCAATAATTATGTGAGTTCAATATGACTAATGTTGAGTCCATGGATTATACGCACTCTCACCCTTCCACCATTGCTAGCCTCTCTTGTACCGCGCAACTTTCGCCGGTACCATACACCCACCATATACCTTCCTCAAAACAGCCACCATACCTACCTATTATGGCATTTTCATAGCCATTCCGAGATATATTGCCATGTAACTCCACCATTCCGTTTAATTTGACACGCACCATCATTGTCATATTGCCTTGCATGATCGTAAGATAGCTAGCATGATGTTTCCATGGCTTGTCCGTTTTTTGATATCATTGCTACGCTAGATCATTGCACATCCCGGTACACTGCCGGAGGCATTCATATAGAGTCATATTTTTGTTCTAGTATCGAGTTGTAAGTAAATAGAAGTGTGATGATCATCATTATTAGAGCATTGTCCCTTGAAAAAAAAGAAAAAAAGGCCAAATAAAAGAAAGCCAAATAAAAAAAAGGAAGGCCCAAAAAAAGAAAAAAAAAAGAAAAAAAAAGGGGGCAATGCTACTATCTTTTTCCACACTTGTGCTTCATCATAGCACCATGTTCTTCATGATAGAGAGTCTCCTATGTTGTCACTTTCATATACTAGTGGGAATTTCTTGTTATAGAACTTGGCTTGTATATTCCAACGACGGGCTTCCTCAAATGCCCTAGGTCTTCATGAGCAAGCAAGTTGATGCACACCCACTAGTTTTCTTTTGAGCTTTCATACACTTATAGCTCTAGTGCATCCGTTACATGGCAATCCCTACTCACTCACATTGATATCTATTGATGGGCATCTCCATAGCCCATTGATACGCCTAGTCGATGTGAGACTTTATCCCTATGTTTGTCTACTACCACCTTCTATTCCACCCATAGTGCTATGTCCATGGCTCACGCTCATGTATTGCGTGAAGAGTTGAAAAGGTTCGAAAAAGTAAAGTATGAAAACAATTGCTTGGCTGACACCGGGATAGGCATGAGGGGTACCTTGTGTTAAAAAAGGGAGCATAAAAGACTATATAATTTTGTAGGGATAACGTTCTTTAGCATTGATATTTTGAAAGACTTGATTGTTTGTTGGGATGCCCGAGTATTAAATTCTTCTATGTCAAATGATAGACCATTGCTTTGAACCACTCATGTCTTAACATTCATGCCATGATTAGATTACATGATCAAGGTTATGCTAGGTAGAATTCCACATCACAAATTATCTTTTTTATCATTTACCTACTCGAGGACGAGTAGGAATTAAGCTTGGGGATGCTGATACGTCTTCGTCGTATCTATAATTTTCGATTGTTCCATGCCAATATTCTACAACTTTCATATACGTTTGGCAACTTTTTATACTATTTTTTTGGACTAACATATTGATCCAGTACCCAGTGCCAGTTCCTGTTTGTTGCATGTTTTTTGTTTCGCAGAATATCCAGATCAAACGGAGTCCAAACGGAATAAAAACGGGTGGAGATGTTTTTTGCAATATATGTGAATTTTGGGAAGCGGAACCAACATGAAACGATGCCCGAGTGGGCCATGAGACAGGGGGGCGCCCTCGGAAGGGGGCGCGCCCTGGGCCCTCGTGGACACACCGTAAGGCGGTTGATGCCTTTCTTTCGCGCAAGAAAGCTAATGTCCGGATAAAAATCGTGTCAAAAAATCAGCCCAGTCGGAGTTACGGATCTCCGGGAATTTAAGAAACGGTGAAGGACCAGAATCTGGGAACGTGGAAACAGAGAGAGACAGATAGACAGATCCAATATCGGAGGGGCTCTCGCCCCTGCCACGCCATGGAGACTATGGACCAGAGGGGAAACCCTTCTCTCATCTAGGGAGAAGGTCAAGGAAGAACAAGATGGAGGGGGGCTCTCTCCCCCTCGCTTCCGGTGGCACCGGAGTGCCACCGAGGCCATCATCGTGTGACGGCGATCTACACCAACACCTCCGTCATCTTCAACAACATCTCCATCATCTTCCCCCATCTATCTACAGTGGTCCACTCTCCCGCAACCCGTTGTACCCTCTACTTGAACATGGTGCTTTATGCTTCATATTATTATCCAATGATGTGTTGCCATCCTATGATGTCTGAGTAGATTATCGTTGTCCTATCGGTGATTGGTGAATTGCTATGATTGATTTAAATTGCTTGTGGTTATGTTGCTGTCCATTGGTGCCCATCATATGATCGCGCGCATGGATCACACCATAGGGTTAGTTGTATGTTGATAGGACTACGTATTGGAGGGCAAGAGGGACAGAAACTTCAACCTAGCGTAGAAATTGATGCATACGGGATTAAAGGGGGACCAATATATCGTAATCCTATGGTTGGGTTTTACCTTAATGAACGTTAGTAGTTGCAGATGCTTGCTAATAGTTCCAATCATAAGTGCATAGAATTCCAAGTAAGGGATGACATGCTAGCAGTGGCCTCTCCCACATAAAACATGCTATCGGTCTAGTACCGTAGTCAATTGCTTAGGGGCAATTTCGCAACTCCTACCACCACTTTTCCACACTCGCTATCATTACTTTAGTTCTGTCTTTGTCTTAACAGCCCCTAGTTTTATTTACATGCTCTTTTTATTCTTGCAAACCTATCCCACAAAAACTACAAAGTACTTCTAGTTTCATACTTGTTCTAGGTAAAGTAAACGTCAAGCGTGTGTAGAGTTGTATCGGTGGTCGATTGAACTGGAGGGAATATTTGTTCTGCCTTTAGCTCCTCGTTGGGTTCGACACTCTTACTTATCGAAAGAGGCTACAACTGATCCCCTACACTTGTGGGTTATCATCGACTCACTTTCTGTGAAATCTTCAGGGTTGCTGCTTCCGCGACCTCAATGGATATTGACAAGGGTCGTGATGACGAGGAGACCGCTGACACTGCTACGTCTTGCCAAGGTGCGGGCTGTAGATTGCGCTTTGTCTTTCACTTATTTGAATTATCGGTCAACTGAACTTCGTGGTTGTCTTCTGAAGGGCCACGCCATATCATAGAGCTTCCTGACGATGATGACAACGAGGAGGAGGAGCGCGCGGAACTGACTCGACGAGGCGCAGGAAGGAGGGGTCGGAAGACACCCTCTGGCTCGGAGGCCCAGCAATAGGGGGACGTGGCCCGGACCACGGTTTCCTTCGCTGTTCCTGTGTCGACTGTCCGTCCCTCCTCGTCGACTGAACCGGCTGCCGACCCAGTGATTGCTCCGCCATCTGTTCTCTTCTCCACCCATCACGTCCCGGAGGACCCCGTGAATGCGGCCCAAGAAGCCGTTCATCAGGCGGGATTGATGATGGAGCAAACGAAGGCGGCATATGAGGCTAGCATGGCTGCCTATAACGCTAGCTCGGCTCTTTGAACCAATGTCCAGGTCTATCTCTTCCGACTGGTTTGGTGTGTTGTTGTAGTCTTCGATTCGAAAATTGCTGCTTTGTTCGTAAGATGATGTCACACCCACTGGGTATCTTCTGCTGTAGCTTTAGCTCTTGTAACCCAACCAATTGGACTAGTGGGGGCACGTTGAGTGCACCCACTGGGTGTACTCCCCGAGGCCACGGTCAACTGAAGTCAGTCGGCTGTGGTCTTTAGAATTTGTCTTGTTCATTTGTTTCGAACTCATCTTACTCGCGCAGGACTGATCCGGCCGAGTGAGAACCAGTGGGGGCACGCTCAGTGCACCCACTGGGTGTAGTCCCCGAGACCGTGGTCGATGCTGGTAGTCGGCCATGGTTTGAGAACAAATCTATCTCTCTCTTTTTATTTGGGCTCGGGCGGGACTGATATGGCCGAGTGAGAACCGGTGGGGGCACGCTCAGTGCACCCACTGGGTGTAGTCCTCGAGACTACTGTTGAGTGTTTGACTCAGCTGTAGTCTTAGAATTCTGTCTTGTTGTGTCCATGCAGAGATCTTGCGAGTTCGGAGCCAAGTTCGCGGATCTTGGAAAGAAGCAGGTCCAGCTCAACCTTGACATGCAGCTGGCCCGGGATCATTTGAAGAAAACCCAGGACGAGGCGGCTGGTAATTAAAGCAATCAGCTTGTCGACTGGTCTTCAGTGAATATGTTATGTGTATCCTTATGTTCATTTGTCTAGTAACGTCTCTTGTAGATCAAATGAAGGAAGCCCTGGAGCAGAAGGACCTTGATCTGGCGGCAGCGCAGTAGAGGGCGCGGGAGAAAACCGAACTGGCGGAGTAGAAGCTGGCTTCAGTCGGCACGCTTGAGGCAGAGATCGCCAGGCTGAAGGGCTCTCTCGACGCAGCCAACAAGGAAGTGACTCGACTGAAGGGGGCCAAGGATGCCCTGGACGAGAAGTACAGGGGCCTTTTCCAGAAGAAGAACGAGTTGGAGGCTTATCTGAGTGATCTCACCAAGAAGTGGTATCTTGAGCTTGAAGGTATGCCTCTTTTGCTTCGACTGAATCAAGGCGGTCGACTCATGACTTGCTTGCTAACTTGTCGTGTTCTCTCTTGTGCAGAATTTTGTCGTGACTTCGAGGAGGAAACTAGGCGGGTCGAGACTGGTGTGGATCCTGCCAACTCTATTGTCAAGGATGACGCTGCTACGAACATCCTGAGGTTGGAGTCTCGCATTACCAGCGCCACTGTCTATCTCGGTCGACTAAAGGCAGTGATGTCTCAGATCGACACTGCACTCTGGAGGGGAGTCGTGCAAGAGAATGACCACGAATCCCTGATGACTCGACTCAATGAGATCCCCGGTCGAGTGCGGGAGTGGAAGAAATCATCTGCCCGTTGTGGAGCCAACGTTGCACTATCTCTGGTTCGGGTGCACTGCAAGGAGGCGAAGGAGAAGAGGCTGGCCGCACTCAAGGTCGCCAAAACGAAGGAACTCCAGTTCTAGACGTTCATGGAGACTTTCTTGGAGGCTGCTACCCGTATTGCCGACGGGATCAACATGGATGAGTTCGTTGCGCCTGTGAGCCCACCTCCCCCCGGGGAGTGAACAAACTTTGATACTTTGATTTAATTTGCCTCGGAATGCCGAGTGATCTTGTAACCGTTAAACTCTCGTGGGCTTGATGCCCAAGTACTTCTGCCCGAATCTTGCGGGGCTTTATTTGCTGATCCCTTTTTGCATTTGCTTGTTTTGCTTCCGACTCTTTCCGATCTTTTGGATTTCGAGTCAACGTCGAATCTGCGACAGGACTCTGATGGTTGATCCGCTTCATGGCGACGCTGAACTTACAGCGGGGCCCGAAGGACCACAGCTAAGCTTCCGAGTGAGAGGATTGTTCTTCACTCGGAGTGGTTTTTGTGACTTAGGCGACTACGGGGTCGCAGCTAAGCCCTCCGAGTGAGAGGGTTGCTCTTCACTCGGAGTAATTTTTGAAACTTAGGCGATTACGAGCTACGTTGTACTTGTGGCGGAGTTCGGAAGACAGAGCCACGCTGTACTTATGGCGTAGCTCGGAGGACCGCGGCTAAGCCTCTAAGTGAGAGGATTGCTCTTCACTCGGAGTGGTTTTTGTAACTTAGGCAATTACGAGCTATGTTGTACTTGTGGCGGAGCTCGGAGGACAGAGCCATGTTGTACTTATGGCGTAGCTCGGAGGACCGGGGCTAAGCCCCTGAGTGAGAGGGTTGCTCTTCACTCGGAGTGGTTTTTGCAACTTAGGCGATTACGAGCTACGTTGTACTTGTGGAGGAGCTCAAAGGACAGA
>LR738711.1:283153761-283205633 GCA_902687465.1 Secale cereale | reverse complement strand
CGGAGTGGTTTTTGTAACTTAGGCGAATCAGGTTCACGGCTAAGCCCCTGAGTGAGAGGGTTGCTCTTCACTCGGAGTGGATTTCGTAACTTAGGCGATTACGGGGTCGCAGCTAAGCCCCCGAGTGAGAGGGTTTCTCTTCGCTCGGAGTAGGTTTTGTAACTTAGGCGAATCAGGTTCGCGGCTAAGCACCCACTGGGGGATTTGACGACCTGCATCTTAGAAACCAACATTCATTAAGGAATTGTTGTGAACTTGTCTTTGAAAAAAAACTGGAAGATCTTTATTACAACTCGACCGATCGAGTTCCTTTAAGTATAGAAGCAGCGGAGCAGGTCCGCGTTCCACGAAAGGGGTTCATCTTTCCTCTTGGCGACATTGAAGATGTGGTATGCCCCATTGTGCAGCACCTTGGTGATGATGAAGGGGCCTTCCCAAGCTGGGGCGAGTTTGTGCGGTCGCTTCTGACGCACTCGGAGAACCAGGTCTCCCTCCTAGAATGCTCGGCTCCGGACATTGCGAGCATGGAATCGGCGCAGGTCCTTTTGGTAGATGGTCGAGCGGATCAAAGCCATCTCACGTTCTTCCTCCAAGAGGTCGACTGCATCTTGACGGGCTTGCTCTGCTTCGGCCTCGAAGAAGAGTTCCATTCGGGGGGCATTGTGCAACAAATCACTCGGTAGTACAGCCTCAGCTCCATAGACCATGAAGAAGGGGGTACGGTCAGTCGACCGGTTCAGAGTTGTCCTCGGCCCCCATAAGACAGATGGTAGTTCGGTCACCCAAGCTCCGGCGGCATGTTTGAGGTCACGCATAAGTCGCGGCTTCAGGCCTTGGAGGATCAAACCATTCGCTCTTTCTGCTTGTCCATTCAGCTGCGGATGTGCTACGGAGGCGTAGTCGACCCGCGTACCTTGGGAGGAACAGAAAGCTCTGAATTCGTCCGAGTCAAAGTTGGAACCATTATCCGTGATGATGCTATGAGGGACTCCATATTTGAATATCAGTTCTCTGACGAAGCTGATGGCGGTGCTCGAGCCGAGGTTCTTGATGGGCTTGGCTTCGATCCATTTGGTAAACTTGTCGACTGCCATGAGCAGGTCAGTGAATCCGCTTCTGCCAGTTTTGAAGGGGCCGACCATGTCCAACCCCCAAACGGCAAACGGCCAAACTAACGGAATGGTCTTCGGGGCAGACGCCGGCTTATGAGACATGTTGGTGTAGAACTGGTAGCCCTCGCACTTGTCTACGATATCTTCTGCCATCTCGTTAGCTCGGGGCCAATAAAATCCAGCTTGGTATGCCTTGGCCACTATAGTCCGAGAGGAAGCGTGGTGGCCACAAGTCCCCGAGTGAATTTCACTCAGAATCAGTCGACCTTCTTCCGGGGTGATGCAGCGCTGAGCGACTCCTGTGACACTCTCCCTGTAGAGCTGACCCTGAATGACGGTAAAAGCCTTGGATCGACGGACGATCTGGCATGCTTCCTCTTCATCCTCTGGGAGTTCTTGTCTGAGCAGGTACGCTATGTATGGCACAGTCCAGTCAGGCGTGATCACCAAAATCTCCATGATTAGGTCGACCACTGCAGGCACTTCAACTTCAGTCGGATCAGATGCGCTGACTGGCTGTGGGGGTTCCTCCGTGAAGTGATCTTCTTTGACTGAGGGGGTGTGTAGGTGATCCAAAAACACATTCTTGGGTATAGGCTTCCGAGTGGACCCTATCTTCGCGAGATCATCAGCAAGCTGATTCTTGATTCTGGGCACGTGATGGAGCTCTAAACCTTCAGACTTCTTTTCTAACTTTCGCACTGCACTGCAATAACTGGTCATTGCGGGGCTTCTGACGTCCCACTCTTTCATCACCTGGTTGACCACTAAGTCTGAGCCGCCGTAGACCACCAGGCGACAGACGTCGAGTGAGATGGCCATACGCAACCCGTACAAAAGCGCCTCGTATTCAAGTTCGTTGATTGATGAGTCGAAGTGGATTTGAAGGACGTAACTGAGCTTGTAGCCCCTGGGAGATACCAAAACCACACCTGCACCGGATCCATTCAACATCTTGGATCCATCAAAGAACATAGTCCAGTGGTCCGACTGGAACTGAGTCGGCTGCTCCTGTTCGATCCATTCGGCCACAAAATCCGCTATTGCCTGAGACTTGATAGCTTTCTTCGCTTCAAACTTCATATCTAGCGGAATGAGTTCAATCGCCCATTTTGCCACTCGACCGGTTGCATCTGGTTGTTCAGGATTTCTGACAGTGGGGCGTCGCTGACGACTGAGATTGAATGATCCGAGAAGTAATGAGCAACTTTCTTTGCTGTCAAGTAAATCCCATACAAAAGCTCCTGGTAATGCGGGTATCTTTGCTTGGAGGGAGTCAATACTTCGGAAATGTAATAGACTGGGCATTGGACTTTGTAGGCTTTTCTTCTTCTTCCCGCTCGATCGTGAGTACAGTGCTGACAACTTGTCTGGTGCTGCAATGTACAGTAAGAGAGGCTCCTTGCTGACTGGGGCAGCGAGCACCGGTTGGGTGGAAACTAAGGCTTTGAGCTCTTCAAACGCTGCTTCAGCTTCAGAATTCCACTCGAATTTTTCAGATTTCTTCATCAGTCGGTAGAGGGGTAATGCCTTCTCACCGAGACGAGAAATGAACCGACTCAAAGCGGCCAAGCAACCAGTTAGCTTCTAGACGTCGTGTATACGCTCAGGGCACTTCATTCGGAGGATTGCACCGACTTTTTCTGGGTTGGCGTCAATTCCTCGTTCCGAAACAAGGAAACCGAGTAGCTTACCGCTCGGAACTCCGAATGTACACTTCAACGGATTGATCTTGATATCATAGCTTCTCAAATTTGCGAATGTCTCAGCGAGGTCAGTCAGCAGGTCGGAACCTTTGCGTGACTTGACCACGATGTCATCCATGTATGCTTCCATGTTCCGACTGATTTGTTTCAGAAGGCACTTTTGAATCATGCGCATGAAGGTAGCGCCAGCATTCTTAAGGCCGAAAGGCATGGTGATATAACAGAAACACCCAAATGGGGTGATGAAAGCTTTCTTGATTTCATCGGGTCCAAATAGACGGATCTGATGATACCCGGAATATGCGTCCAGAAAGGACAAATGCTCGCATCCCGCAGTCGAGTCGACTATCTGATCGATGCGGGGGAGAGGAAAGTGATCTTTTGGGCAGGCCTGATTGATATGCTTGAAATCTATGCACATGCAGAGGGACTTGTCCTTCTTGGGGACCATGACCACATTGGCGAGCCACTCAGAGTGGTAGATCTCGCGGATGAACTCAGCTGCCAGAAGCCGAGCCACCTCTTCGCCAATTGCTTTTCTCTTCTCCGCAGCGGACCGACGGAGATGTTCCTTTACGGTCTTCACTTTTGGGTCGACTCACAAACGAAGCTCAGCCAGTCCCCTAGGTACACCTGGCATGTCAGACGGTTTCCATGCGAAGATGTCCCAGTTCACACGGAGGAACTCGATGAGCGCTTCTTCCTATTTGCTGTCGAGTGTAGTTGATATGTGGGTCGGTGCTGCATTGGAGTCGGTGGGGTGAATGTGCACGGGCTTCGTCTCCCCTGCCGACTAAAAAGCAGACTCGGAAGCCGGCTTCTTAGCCCACAGCAAATCACTCAGATCCACATTCTTCTGGTAATCCTCCATCTCTACTGCTGCCATCTGCTCGTTAGCAATCTTCGAGCCTTTCTGGAAGCACTCTTCCGCTTTCTATCGGTTCCCCGTGACGGTTATGACGCCGTTGGGCCCCGGCATCTTCAGCTTTAGGTACACATAACACGGTCGAGCCATGAATCTGGCGTAGGCGGGCCTACCCAGAATGGCATGATAGGCATTGTTGAAGTCCACCACTTCAAACGGCAGCTTCTCTTTGCGGTAGTTCTTTGAATCGCCGAAAACCACGTCGAGTGAGATTTGGCCAAGCGAGTCGGCCTTCTTTCCCGAGATGACCCCGTGAAACCTCATGTTACTCTCGCTCAGTTTGGACATCGGAATGCCCATCTCACGGAGGGTTTCAGCATACAGAATGTTCAGGCCACTTCCACCATCCATCGGGACCCTGGTCAAACGAGTGCCCTCGACAACTTGGTCGACCACCAGCGCCTGCCGCCCAGCGGTAGCGATGTGTGCAGGGTGATCGGACTGGTCGAATGTGATGGGGGTCTTGGACCACTTCAAATATGTCGTTGTTGCTGGGGCAACCATGTTGACTTCTCTGTTGATAACTTTCAGTCGACTCTTGCTCTCAACGTCAGCAAAAATCATCAAGGTGGAGTTAATTTGGGGGTAACCTCCATCCCCTTCCTTGTCCTTGTTCTCCTCCGATCCCTTTTCCTTTTCAGTCGATTGTTCCTTCTAGAAGCTCTAGTTCAGGAGCCGGCACTGTCGAGTGGTGTGCTTGGGATAAACAAAGTTCCCCTCTCCATCTTTCTTCGTGTGGATAGGACACGGCTGGTCAAGTACGTCATTTCCTGCTTGCTCTTTCACTTTCTTGGGGAACCAAGGTCCCTTGGGCTTTCCTTTGCCCTTCCCTTGGTTAACAACTGCGGCTTCGCCTTGAGCTGCCGGCTCGGCCTTGCGCTTAGGTTTCCGATTGGAGTTCTGATCATCTTGTCAGACTGGTTTCTTGCCGCTGCGGAGCCGATCGGCCTCTTCGCCGTTGGCGTATCGACTAGCTATCTCCATCAGCTGGGACAGGGACATATCTCCCGTCCGACCGAACTTCAAGTTCAGCTCTCTTTATCGCACACCCTCCTTGAAGGCGCATACTGCCTGGTGCTCGGACACGTTCTCCACCGTGTGGTGCAAGGTGGTCCACCTTTGTATGTAATCCCTCGGGGTTTCATTCGGCTTCTGCACGTAATGCAGCAACTCCGCAAGCCTCGCGGGCCATTTGCAGGTACCTTCGAAGGTCCTGATAAACACTCGGGCCAGCTCTTCCCAACTGTAAATGCTCCCTAGGGCCAACTGATTCAGCCACGCCCGGGCCGAGCCGCCCAACATCAGAGGAGGGTGCTTCATGGCCACGTCGTCATTGCCGCCCCCGATCTGCACAGCCACTCGGTAACCTTCAAGCTAGGTGTCTGGCTTTGACTCGCCGGTGAACTTATTCACTCCTTCCGCCAACCTGAAGTTTGGCGGGATCTCAGCGGCCCTGATGGCACTGCTAAAGCATTTGGGTGTAGAGACAAACGCTCGGCTTCCACTCGGACGATCTCTGCCTTGTTCTTCTCTGTACGCTTTGTTCCTGTCGACCAGCCCCTGCACAATAATAGATCTTGCGTCAAAGCCGGGCCTCTAGGGATCTGGGGTAATCCTCCGCTCGTCGTCGCATAAGCGCCTGCCTTTGTGTCGCCCAGGCGAGTACGATCCGCTTCCTGGAGGAGGCGTAAGCACTCGATGGCGGTCATGGTGACCGGGTCGACGATCATACTGCTCATCATTCCGACCTAGATGCCGGTCTTGACGGGGCCCACGGTCTTCATGCCTCGGGGGCGATCTTGGACTGTGAGCTGACCAAACGGTGTCTGCCTCCACCGATCTGCTGTGAATCCTGTTGCGCGACTGAGAGACAGTCGCGTTCTGCTCTCCGGCCATCCGGAGCAGCGCCCGGATCTGCTGCAGGCCTTTCGCAGCCTTCGACTGAGATGGTTGGATTGAATCTATGATGCGAGCCACGGCATCAAGGTTCTGGACAAGCGTCCGAAACACCTGAGTCTCGCGCGGGAACGACTGCCGCGGTCGTCGACTTGATTCGGGAACCAGTCGGCGGGCCCGTTCGTCGAGTGCGGGCTGGATATTCTCCAGACGCGCGCGCTCAGCCGTGGTGGCTAGGCGCGTGGATTCCAGGGCCCGAGCATCTGGAGTGTCTCCCACGATAGGGGTGAAAAGTGCGTCCTCATTGCGGCGGCAGAGCTCGTCCCTCTGCTCGGCAGTGAGGGGTTGGGGAATGTACCCGTCATGGTCGAACGACTGACCGTTGCCGCTGCCACCGTCTCCGCCGCGAGGGTATCCTGGCGGACTGCGACGTGAGTCAACCATGAGTACTTCGGCTGCGGGATCGCTGCTCCCACACTCGGAAATCGAATCTGTGGGTTCAATCGACGGATCGACCGGCCCGTAGAGGTATTCGTCGGGCTCGATGGCCGCAACTTGTGGGGTGGCCGTCTGGTGGGCCACCGCGTGTTTCACCCACCGCTGGAGCCGTGAGCGACCAGATCGCTTGCGGCGGCGTCCAGCGGGGACGATGGATGATGAAGGAGCCAGCTGGTACCGAGTGGACGGCTGCCAGAGAAGGACGCAGCAGGCGCTGGCACGGAAGTGCGCGGCCCCGCGGACGGGCAACGCCTCGACGTCGAGGGGGCATCCTGGAGCCAAGTGGAGTCGTCGGCGATGAAGACGAGCGCGCCGAGTCGGATCTCGCGGCCCAACGCTAGACCACCGCCAGAAACCATGATGAAGGAGGTCATAGAAAAGTTTGCAACCTCACCAAAAGTCGCTAAGACACCCTGCCCCACGATGGGCGCCAACTGTCATGGTTCTAAGTCTGATAGTACGAGTAGGGGTACATAAGAGGAGGCAAGGCCCTAGCTATGGCGAGATTGTACGCAGGATGTTTATGAGTTCAGGCCCTTCTCGGAGGAAGTAAAAGCCCTACGTCTCGGTGCCCTGAGGCGGTCGACTGGAATGTATATGGGTGTTTGAGTTACAGGGGGTATGAACCCTTGTACTGGAGCAGTGGGGTGGCTTATATAGAGTGCGCCAAGTCCCTAGCCATCCCCACGTTACAAAGGGTTCAATGTACATAAAAGCAGGGCACTACTGATAACGCATGAAGTAAAGAGTGATAAAGGCATTAATTGTCATGGAATGAATGTCGGACCGTTGCTGTCCTAAAGGACCTTTGACCTTCAAGGGTCGAGTGTCTTTGAAGGGTCGAGTGAAGTCGAGTCGTCCGGACAGGGGTGTGCAGTCGAGTGGAATGCCCTCATGGGTCGTGTTAGTCGACTGTTCATGTTGCCTTCGAGTTGTCTTTTAGCTTCTGGGATAGTGACCTTGGGTGGGGTACCTGGGTCAGGCCCGTGACCCTACCCTAGGTCTGTAACATAATCAGACGCTTCCTGAACCAACCCCCAAGCCAACTCTAAAGACAAGGGGTGTTCCATTTCTTAGTCCCGAAGATATGCAAGAGGCAAAGAAATCTATGAAAGAAAAAGGTATTAAAGCTGAAGATGTTAAGAATTTACCACATATTGAAGAAATACATGGTCTTGATAACCCGACATAGGTAGTAAAGGTAAATTCTCTTTATAGATTTGATGAAGGTGATATTCCTTGTTATAAGTCTGCTAGCCCATGCTTAGATGAGTTTGACAACTTCATTGTTAAACCAGAAAACTTCAATGCTTATGTTGGCAGACAATTGCAACGTAATGCTTATATGATTGAACGCTTGAGTGATTATATGTCTAGAGTTAAAGGTGAATTGAAACTCATTAGTAAACATTCTTCTATGGTTACCACTCAAGTAGAACAAGTACTTAAGGCTCAGAATGATTTGCCCAATGAATTAAATTGTAAGAATAATGACTTTGTTGTTAGAGTTGCAACTAGAGAGGGTAAAGTGACTCAGGAACCCTTGTATCCTGAGGGCCACCCTAAGAGAATTGAGCAAGATTCTCAGGGAGCTAATTTATATGCACCTAGCTCTTCTAAGAAGAAGAAAAAGAAAAATGATAGGACTTTGCATGCTTCTAGTGAACCTGTAGCTGACACACCTGAGAATCCAAATCATATCTCTGTCTCTGATGCTGAGACATAATCTGGTAATGAATCTAGTGATAATGTTAATGATGATATTTATTATGATGCTCAACCTAGCAATGATAATGATGTAGAAATTGTACATCTGTTATTGATCTTGATAACCCACAATCAAAGAATCAACATTATGATAAGAGAGACTTTGTTGCTAGGAAGCATGGTAAGGAAAGAGAACCATGGGTTCAGAAACCCATGCCTTTTCCTCCTAAACCATCCAAGAAAAAGGATGATGAGGATTTTGAGCGCTTTGCTGAAATGATTAGACCTATCTTTTTGCGTATGCATTTGACTGATATGCTTAAAACAAATCCTTATGATAAGTATATGAAAGATGTTATTACCAATAAAAGAAAGATACCTAAAGTTGAAATTTCCATCGTGCTTGCCAATTACACTTTTAAGGGCGGAATACCTAAGAAACTAGGAGATCCAGGAGTACCTACTATACCTTGCTCCATCAAAAGAAACTATGTTAAAACTGCCTTATGTGATCTTGGAGCCGGTGTTAGTGTTATGGCTCTCTCTTTATATCGTAGACTTGACTTGAGTAAGTTGACACCTACTGAAATATCTTTGCAAATGGCCGATAAATCAACTGCTATACCTGTCAGTATTTGTGAGGATGTGCCTGTTGTGGTTGCAAATGTTACTATTCTAACGGACTTTGTTATCCTTGATATTCCCGAGGACGACAGTATGTCTATTATCCTTGGTAGACCCTTTTTGAATACTGTAGGGGCTGTTATTGATTACAACAAAGGCAATGTCACTTTTCATGTCAATGGTAATGAGCATACGGTACACTCTCTGAGGAAACAACCTCAGGTCCATAGTATCAATTCTATTGGAAAATTTTCAACTATTACTATTGGAGGTTTTGAATTTCCTCTTCCTACTGTCAAGAAGACATATGATATTCTTATTGTTGGGGACATGCATATCCCCATTGAGGTAACCTAGTGTTATTCAAAAATTCTCCGGTTTCATGTTATTCGGAAAGATTTTATTAACAAGACTTGATCAACCTTGTTAATGGAATCCTTTTGATGAGCATGAGATGGGTGAATCTAGATAGCACAACCTGATGTACCCTCCTTTTACTTTCTGTTAATTAGATTAAATAAAGCAAAAATAGTAATTTGTGTCTGTTTCCAGATTTATCCGTGCAATAAAAAAAATACCCCGAAAATAAAAGTTCTCCAAATGCCCCGAAAATGAAATATGATTTATTCTAGAATATTTGAGAATATTTGGCACAGAGAACACAGCAAGGGGAGCCAGCACCTTGCCACGGGGGTCCAGGGCGCGCCCACCCTCACTGGGCGCGCCCCCTTGCCTCATGGGCCCCACGTGGCCCCCCTCCACTTATACATGCACCCACACACTCCTTCCTCCCAAAAAAATCACTATCCAGCTCAAGCACGAGTTCTAGCTCATCTTGCTTTCATTTTTCATCTCCTTGCTCAAAGCTCCATTCACAAAACTGTTTGGGGAGATTATTCCTTGGTATGTGACTCCTCCATTGGTCCAATTAGTTTTTGTTCTAGTGCTTTATTTATTGCAAATTTTTGCTGTTGTGGTGACCTGGTTCTTGAGCTTGCGTGTTAAATTTCTTTGGTCCCAAGTAGTTCTAATGCATGATATAGTCTCTAGTCACTTGTAGGAGTTGTTGCTATCAATCTTGTTGAGTTTGGTTCACTTTTATTTTGAGTTACTAAAAATTTCAGAAATTTTCAGAGAAGGAAAATGATGAGGAGATTGTTGAGGGGCTCTTCCAGTAAAAGTTCAAAGGATAAGCAGAAGGAAGAGAATAAGAAGCCCAAATATAATCTTCCTCGCACTGCGGAAGTTTGGCCGTGTGAATGGCCTTGTAATGAGTTCTTGGAAGCCGCCGGGATTTATAAAGACTTTTATTATTTGGTGGATAATGCAGGCCTCACCGACTTGCTCCACGACCAGCGTGAACAGTGTCTCTTGCTCACTAATATTTTCACGCAAAACTTTCATTTTCATGCTAAGAAATCACCACCTTCAGTGGAGTTTCGTTTATATGATGAGGTTAAGGAGATGTCGTTCTATGACTTTTGTCAAGTATATAAGATACCTTTTACTGGTAGTCTTGAGGAACCCCATTGCAAGGATGTTGAGGGGTTTATTGATACGATAGCTGTAGGGGAAACTAGGCAAGTTTCAGGGGCAAGAATTACTAGTATACATTTTCATGTTCTACGCTACTTTGCTATATTTGCTAGTAGATGTTTAATTGGTCGCGGGAACAGTGGGAATCTTAGTGCCCCTGATATTGTCATTTTGCGCCATGCTTTGTTCCAAGACACAATATTTAGCTTGGGTGCCGTCGTTGCTAAACGATTAAGTTTGAACCGCATAAAAGGTACCGTCTTTGGAGGCATCTTTGCTTCTCGCCTTGCTGAACACTTTAGATTACCTATTAGGCATCATGAGAAGGAAGAAAAATTGCTGGCCCCAGCTTATCTAGATTATAAGAGTATGATAGCACATGATTTTATTGTTAAAGACAAGGAGAAGTTGCTTAAGTATAAATTGAGGTTTGATGAAAAATATTGTGAGATTATTACCTTGCCTGCACCATCTCTGTTTGATCTGTCTTCAGGCATATACCTCGTTTTGCCAGATGATGTCTATAAGTACCGGAGCCAGGCACAAGCTTCAAAGCCGGAGATGGAGCCACCACTTGACCCTTACCGGCAGTCGGTTTATGGGTGGGATCCGGATGAGATTGCCAACCAGTGGCACCCAGAGGACGCTCCTGAGTACACCGGAGAAAGTAACTTCGATCTATGACCATAGACCAACTTAGGCCAAAAGCCTAAGCTTGGGGGAGTACGTGTTTCTCACCAACATTACATTCATGTTCACACACTTATTCCTGTAGTCGGTGCTCACACTCTTTCATTGTACTATCCATGCTAGTTTCAATTCTTTTCTTAGTCCTTTTCTTGTGTGCTAGAAAACCTTAAGAAAAACAAAAAAAATTAGTTGTAGCTTTTAGCTAGTTTACTTTCCATGCCTGTAGTAGTAGTAATTAAAAGAAAATCCAAAAAGATTTCTCGTTCTTCTTTTGCTTGTTGGGAGCTTTCCCATGTAAATAGTTTATTTTATTTTCTTTGGGGGTCAAGAGGAGAAGACCATGATGAAAATGTTTAGTGGCTCTCATATGCTTTATTGTTGATTTAACCTTGAGCCATATTACTTTGTCTCCTCTCTTGTATTATATGCTTGCAGATTCCAGCTTAGTCCAATGCACGTGCACTATTATTATTATTCACACCGTTCGGTCATGCGAGTGAAAGGCAATAATGACGATATTTGATGAATTGATTGAGATGAGAAAAGCTGGTATGAACTCGACCTCTCTTGTTTCTGTAAATATGATAATTCATCGTTCCTGATTCAGCCTATTATGAATGAAACATGCTTGCAATGAAAATTAGATATCATAGCTCCTCATGCCATGCTTAATTAGCTAGGAGTTTATAATGGTCTATCTTGCGTGCCAACATGATATTAAAATGGTTGTGATGTGGTATGATAGGGTGGTATCCTCGTTTGAACGATTCAAGTGGTCTGACTTGGCACATGTTCACGCATGTAGTTGAAGCAAAATCAACATAGCCTCCACGATATTTATGTTCATGGTGATTTATATCCTACTCATGCTTGCATTCATTGTTGATTAATTTTAATGCATGTTCATGACTGTTGTCACTGTCTAGCTGGTCGCTTCCCAATATCTTTCTAGCCTTCACCTGTACTAAGCGGGAATACTGCTTGTGCATTCACTTCCATAAACCTCAAAGTTATTCCATACGAGTCCATCATACCTTCCTATATGCGGTATCTACCTGCCGTTCCAAGTAAATTTGTATGTGCCAAACTCTAAACCTTCAAATGAAATTTTGTTTTGTATGCTCGAACGGCTCATGTATCAACTAGGGTTGTCTATATCTTCCATGCTAGGTGGGTTATTCTCATGATGAGTGGACTCCGCTCATCATTCATGAGAAAATGGCTGGTAACCGGGATGCCCAGTTCCATGCTCAAATCATAGATAATTAAAACAAAACTCCCCCAGGGTTGTAGCTGGTTTGGACGGTACCCATTGTTTCGGGCTAGCCGTGGAGTGTGCTTGTTGGTGGTTGGGGGAGTATAAACTTTACCATTCTGTTTGGGAACCGCCTATAATGTGTGTAGCATGCAAGATATCGAGATTCTTGGTTGCTATGTTGAAAATGAGAGTATACCACTCAAAATATTATTCATCTCTATTTAAAAATCGTGCTCTGGCACCTCTACAAATCCATGATTCCCTCTGCGAAGGGCCTATCTATTTATTTTTATGTTGAGTCATCGTCCTCTTATAAAAGAGCACCAGTTGGAGAGCACCGATGTCATTTGCATGTATTGCTATTAATGTACATTGAGTATGATTGTGACTGGATCTCTTTTACCATGAATTACAATTTCTAGTCAGTCATTGATCTTTAAAGGTGCTCTGCATTTATGTTTTGCGGTCTCAGAAAGGGCTAGCGAGATACCATCTTGTTATATCATATTATGATTGTTTTAAGAAAGTGTTGTCATCCGAGGTTTATTATTATTGCTCGCTAGTTGATTATGCCATTGATATGAGTAGACATGAGACCTGAAAGTTATTGTTAATGTGGTTAGTTCATGATCTTTGCTGAAAACTTGAATGTTGGCTTTACATATTTACAGCAACAAGAGCAAACAAAGTTTGTCAAAGATTTTCTTTATCACTTTGAGTTTATCAACTGAATTGCTTGAGGACAAGCAAAGGTTTAAGCTTGGGGAGTTGATACATCTCCAACGTATCTACTTTTCCAAACACTTTTGCCCTTGTTTTGGACTCTAACTTGCATGATTTGAATGGAACTAACCTGGACTGACGCTGTTTTCAGCAGAACTGCCATGGTGTTCAACGAGTTTCTATGCACTATTGCATAAAAAATTATTTCTTAATGATTTTTGTTGCAGGCCATTTATATGCAAAGGCAAGTTTATTAAGAATACAAAGACAAATTGATTTAGGATGGCACATGCATAGCAAGCTGCCCCCATTCTGGCACATGCACGTGCATGAAATCTTGGTGCAAGTTCCACACATCTTGGCCACATGCACGTAGACTTGATGTAGTACTCTAGCTTTGTACATGTACGTATTCGGGTATCTACGGTCGACCAGCGAGGTCGCGGTTATACATACCTGAATACCTGCAGGTTGACATACTCTGTATAGGTATATATTCGTGTTTGCGGCTAGCCGGCAAGCACGTAGATAGCCTCCGACTACCCACGATACCAGGTAACTAAGGTGCCTAGCACGATGCTTTGTTTGGTATGCATCTGACTTGTTTGCACACATGAGAAAGCTTTGTGCAGCACATTTGGAAAGTAAAGGAGACGTCGGTGGCTAGCTAGCCAAAGTTGGGAATACATACACGCACGAGATTTCGTTTCCTTGTTCCATGCAGACTTGTGCGTCAAGAAGAGCAGTAAAAAGGAAGCTTTGGCCACGTCCAACCAGGGCTAGTCACCTATAAATACATGATGAGACGGGTAAGAGCCAGAGAGGCACACCCCAGGCCAAGACCAGAACCTATGCGTGAGCATGCCGCGCCCTGGCGGCAGAGTCGATGTGGAGAAGACGCGCCTCTTGCGGCAGCGTCATCAACAAGACGCCGCAAGCGGTGGCCGAGATGACGACTCAGAAGATGCATAAGCTGGCCGGCGTGTCGGCAATGGCAACGATGCGTCTCTGACCCAAGCCGGAGCACACGTCCTCGAGGATGGTGCATAAATGTGTTTTGTTTCTTTGTCTTATTGTGTTATCAGGTTTCATGTGGGAAGCACACATGCATCAAGAGGACCGAGCAGCAGGAGGAGGTGATAGCGCGCACGAGGTGTGCGCCCGAGGGAAGGGTAAAGGCTTCACGCAGCAAACACATCCGCCGAAGCGAAGGCATGCAAGTCTAGTTGTGATGGCAGCAACGACACACACCTCAGAGGGAGACGCGCCCGTGGAGGACACGCCATGGCCGGAGCACGGAGGCGTGGAGCTCGCGAGGATACCGCCCCGTGCAGGAGAATGAACATGGAGCTTGCTAGGATGATGTCTTTCGTCTTCTTCATCAAGCTGGCGCCATGGAGGATGAAGGTGCGGAGCTCGCAAGGATGCCACCACAGTGCCATGGTGGATGGTGGCACGGAGCTCGCCAAGACGACGCACATCGCCAACATCATCAACCCGGTGTCGCGGAGGATCGTGGCGTGAAGCTCACAAGGAGGACGCAGCCAGCGTCAACATCATCAAGTTGGCGCCTTGGAGGATCATGGTGTGGAGCTCGCAAGGAGGACGCCACCAACACCAACATCATCAAGCTGGAGCCCGAAGGCGTGGAGCTCGCAATGATACCACCGCCGTGCCGTGGTGGATAGCGCTGCGGAGCTCGCCAAGACGACACCAATGCAAAGATCATCAAGCCAGTGCCATGAAGGACGGAGGCGTGGAACTCGTGAGGATATCGCCGCCGTGCCGTGGTGGATGACGGTGCGGAACTCGCCAAGTTGACGCCCATCGCCAACATCATCAACCCGGTGCCGCGGAGGATCATGGCATGGAGCTCGCAATGAGGCCGCCGCCAATGTCAACATCATCAGGCTGGAGCCCTAAGGCGTGGAGCTTGTGGGGATGCCGCCGCGTGCCACGGAGGATGGTGACACGGAGCTTCCTAGGACGATGCCCGACTTCTTCTTCATCAAGCTGGTGTCACGAAGGACGGAGGCGTGGAGCTCGCGGGACGACACCGCCGATGTCTACCTCATCAGACGGAGCCCGTGATCTGGAACCACAAAGACGACGCACACCCCGGCGCTGCCCGCAAGTTGAAGCCCGCAACACGGAGAATAAGATGGCGCTACACGGTGTTGTCCGTGACTCGGGGGGGAAACAGTGCCGCATGATGCTATGCGCAACCCGGAGCCCATGGTGGTGTTGCACGATGGTGGGAAGGCGATGTGACTTCACCAAGATCTTATCACGGCCCAGTGAGCCGATGCCCTTGTCTTGGCAGACCGCCGTATACTCGGCGTCTAGTCAAGGCGAGGTACCACCACATGGCATCGGCCACGTCCCAGAGCCCGTGAACATGAGGCGCGATAGTGGGAAGGCGACGCAACTTCACCAACATTTTATTGTGGCCCCGTGAGGCGGCGCCTTTGTCTTGGCGGACTACCGTAAACTCGGCGTCTAGCCGAGACAAGTCGCCAACCACACCGGCTCTGCCGATATGAGTGTGTGCTGGTTTTACACTAACGCCGGTCTCTTTAAGAATACTCCCGCAAGGCGAACCCCTTTCGTACCCCGACGAAGCTGCTACATCGTCAAGAAGTCCAAGCCAAGCAAGACCCATGCAACTTCAACATCGACTACATCAACGCTGTCAAGACCAACGAGGCACGACGACGAGGGCGGACACGGCTAGCACAAAGCCATGTTTTGAGCGGCACGTGTACCGACGAGGACACAGGCTTTGCCGCTGCCCATACATGCACACACCATCATCATCATGCATGGAGAACGCGAAGCAAAGACGACGAAGACAACCACACGGCTTAATAGGAGGTATCTCACGGAGCAACCCGCGGGAGTAATTAACCGGGAGCCTTTCGAGGCCCCGGGAACCAGTAGACCGTACATCGACATAGTCAGGCAAGCCGCACTAGTAGGCCACGGAGCGCAACCATTTTTTATGGGATCTTGTAATTTTGTTCATCCAAAGAGATAAATGAAATACTTGTTTCCCGTATCACTTTTCTTTGTGTACTACGGTACACTGGCACGCCCACATTTTTATTTTTCCCCGGCGCATGAGAGAAATCAAACTCCCCATCTTCCCTTCTCACGGAGAGCCTATTAAAGATGTTTTTCTCGTGTCAAACACATGGTGTTATTTTTGTGCAAAAATAAAAGTTCTCGGAATGGCCTGAAATTCAACGTAGAATTGTTTTGGAATATATTTAAAAAAATCTACGGAAAGAACCAAGCCAGGAGGCCCACACCCTATCCACGAGGGTGGGGCGCGCGCCCCCTCCCCCTGGGCGCGCCCCTGCCTCGTGGGCCTCCTGTTGCTCCACCGACGTTTACCCCGACTCCATATATTCACTTTCGGGGAGAAAGAAATCAGAGAGGAAGAATTATCGTGTTTTATGATACGGAGCCGCCGCCAACCCCTAATCTCTCTCGGGAGGGCTGATCTGGAGTCCTTTTGGGGCTCCGAAGAGTGGAGATCGTCGCCATCGTCATCATCAACCTTCCTCCATCACCAATTCCATGATGCTCACCACCGTGCGTGAGTAATCCCATCGTAGGCTTGCTGGACGGTGATGGGTTGGATGAGATTTACCATGTAATCGAGTTAGTTTTGTTTGGGTTTGTTCCCTAGTATCCACTATGTTATAAGATTGATGTTGCTATGACTTTGCCATTCTTAATGCTTGTCACTAGGGTCTGAGTACCATGATTTCAGATCTAAACCTATTATGTTTTCATGAATATATGTGTGTTCTTGATCCTATCTTGCAAGTCAATAGTCACCTACTATGTGTTATGATCCGAAAACCCCGAAGTGGAAACAATCGGGACCACTCCCGGTGATGACCGTAGTTTGAGGAGTTCATGTATTCACTATGTGTTAATGCTTTGGTCCGGTACTCTATTAAAAGGAGGCCTTAATATCCCTTAGTTTCTGCTAGGACCCCGCTGCCACGGGAGGGTTGGACAAAAGATGCCATGCAAGTTCTTTTCCATAGGCATGTATGACTATATTCGGAATACATGCATACATTACATTGATGAACTGGAGCTAGTTCTGTGTCACCCTAGGTTATAACTATTACATGAGGAATCGCATCCGACATAATTCTCCACCACCGATCCAATGCCTACGACCTTTTCACATATTACTTGTTGCTTGTTTACTTTTCCGCTCCTACTGTTACAATCACTACAAAAACACTATCGATACTTTTGCTACCGTTACCGCTATTTCCATATTACCTTGCTACTAAACTACCTTTCTGCAGACACTAAGTTTCTAGGTGTGGTTGAATTGACAACTCAACTGCAAATACTTAAGAGTATTCTTTGGCTCCCCTTGTGTCGAATCAATAAATTTGGGTTGAATACTTTACCCTTAAAAACTGTTGCGATCCCCTACACTTGTGGGTTATCACATGCTCAAGAGGTTCAATCTAAGTGATGTCAAGCCGGCTACTACTCCAATGCCTACCAAGTGCCAACTTGACATTGATCCCAATGGTAAAGCGGTGGATCAAAAGGTATATCGTTCTATGATTGGGTCGTTGCTTTACCTTTGTGCATCTAGACCGGATATTATGTTAAGTGTGGGAATGTGTGCACAGTTTCAAGCCTCGCCTAAGGAAAGTCACTTTGTGGCAGTCAAGTGAATCTTTCGATATTTGGCTCATACCCCAAACTTTGGCTTATGGTACCCACGAGGATCAAACTTTAACCTTGTAGGTTTCTCAGATTCGGATTGGGCGGGAGACAAAGTGGATAGGAAGTCCACTTCTGGAGGGTGCCAATTCCTTGGTTGCTCTTTGGTAAGTTGGTCTTATAAGAAGCAAAGTTGTGTGTCTCTCTCGTCCACCGAAGCGTAGTATGTGGCGACCGGCAGTTGTTGTGCACAACTTTTATGGATGAGGCAAACTTTAAAGGATTACGCTGTCACTTGTGACAAAGTGCCTCTTTGGTGTGACAATGAATGTGCCACCAAGATTTCTCTCAACCCGGTGCAACACTTCAAGATGAAGCATATTGAGATTCGGTATCACTTCATCCGGGACCATATTCGGCGAGGAGAAATAGATATTCATTATGTCAACACACATGATAACCTTGCAGATATATTCACGATACCATTGGATGAAGCAAGATTTCGCGAGTTCAGGCATGAGCTAAATATCATAGATTTGAGCAATGTGGATTGAAACCTTGCACACACTCCTCTCACTCATCATGATCATCTTGTCTAGGTGTAGGCATAGACATAGGGGGTATTGTTCTCTCAATGAACTCTTCCTCCCCCCATTATGCATAAATCGATCAAGTCTTTATTGTTTGCCACTTTAGATGGTACTCTTGCTTCAAGACGAGTGTTGGTCATGGGCCCAAGGATAATTCTTCGCGGTTCCATACCAAGTAACTCAAACATAGGTGGCTCCGGCCATCGACCTCTTTTAAAAAGGGGTGTCTCGTGTGTGGTTCTAGTTGTCTGTTGTCTTTCTTCCCTGTTGTCGTGTTTGTGTGTTCTTGGTCGGTAGTTGTTTATGCATAAGCCTTCTTTTTCGAAACTTCCACTTTCTTGGGGGAGCGGTACTACCATGGTCTGGCACGGTACTACCGCAAGAGAGCCTCACGATACTACCGCAACCAGCGCGGCAGTAATTTTTTACTATCGATGTGTGATAGCCTGGCTTATTAGGGATGGTAGACTACTCATATCAATAAGGAATTCCTTCTTTTCCGAAAGCCCATTTCGATAGAACTCCAAAGTTAAGCGTGCTTAGCTTGGAGTAGTTTCAGGATGGGTGACCGACCGGGAACTTGGTCCCGGGTGCGCACGAGTGAGGACAAGGTGCGCAGAAAAGACTAGTATTGATGGGCCAGTCTAGATCCCACCAGAAGTAACGACCACCGACGGGTGTGTCCGGGGCGTTACAAGTTGGTATCAGAGCCGATCCTCGCGGTTACACGGATGTTTGCGGACAGGTGCCCGGTCATGTTGTTCATGATGTTTGTGACCCGTCATGGCACTCGGCCTGGCACATGTATCGGACTGGATGCACAGACGTTTGTGCCAAGAGGGAACGTTCCTGTGGCCCGAGGAGGACGTCGGTGTTATGCCCTGGATGTAATACTTTCCCTTTTGGGTATATAATATATCTCCGGCTTCATCTATTTCCATTCCGGGTTCTTTGTCTTTCGGGTTTCGTCGTTTTGTTGTGTGAGTGTGTGGCATTCATTCATATCATGTAGACATGTGCATCGCATTGCATTTGTGTTGTCGGTTGCATCCGGTTCCACGCGTTCCTTCCCGTTGTCCGTTTCGCGTTCCGGAGCTCCCTCACGTGTCTGTGACGTCCCGTAGGCCTACTTTGTTGTTTGGGCGTGTAACGTTACCGGTGTGCCGCGAGGTTGTTGTGTGTGTTGTTGTTTTGTTGTGTGCAACCCGCCTCTCAAATCTCGTCGCGTTTGGACTCCGTTGGCTATCCCATCCGTTATTCATGTGGGTCCAAAGTGCCTTCACTTTGTGTCCCAGAAACACCCCTGCTGCAAGTCTCTACCTTCTCCTAGGCCCATCTAGACTACCCCCGCGATCGGATCCGTCGGATCTCGATCGGAGGGCTCCTAAACACCCCCAAATCCCCTAACCCTAGCTACCTGCTATATATATAGACCCCTAGTCTATTTTTTTGGGCATCTAGCTTCTTCCTCCTCTCTCCCCCTAAATTTTTGGATCCAACCACCCCCCTCTCTGCCATTTGAGAACTCCTCCTCGGATCCCGAGGGAACCAGCCGTTCCAGGCGATTCCCTCGATCGCCACCCAGCCGACCAGCGCCGCAAGCCTCGGCCAGGGTCAACGCCCTCGACCTCCGCTCGATCGGATCGGCCAGGAGGGCCGATCGACCGAGGACGCCAGCCACCGCGATTCCCCTGGGCCTTCTCCCCGATCGGGTCCAGGGACCACATCACCGCCGCGGGCCCGAAGGCCCACTTCCTCCCTCCGGCGCCGAAGCTCCAACCGCAGCCGCCTTCGATCGGATCGGGGAGGCGCCCCGATCCCGATCGGCTTCGCCGCCGCCTGGGCCTTGCGGAACCCTAAGGCCCAGCTCCTCCGCGGATCCAGCCGAGGCCAAGGCCCAGCTCCACCGCCTCCCACCTCGGGCCGGGCCCCTCCCCCACTTCGCCAGGCCGCCTCGCCGGCTGGGCCCTTTCCGCGTCGCCCCGGGCCTCCAACCGCCAGATCCGCCCGGGCCCGTTAACCTTCCCAGATCTGGATCTGAGGTTATTTCAAAAAAACCCTAAGTCCCTGATGTATTGATCTGTGATGCATATTTCAACTGTGGATAACTTTGTGTGTGTTTGTCCGATTCGCGCAAATAGCATGTCCAGACGTTCGTGGGATCGTGCACTACGTTTTATCTTTTGTTGTCATGCATGTTAGAGATCATCTAGGTGCTTGTTTTGCTGTTGCAAGAGTGCATCATGATATAAACTGCTGCTATGTGATGTTTTTATGTCATCTTTGCCATGTGATATCTTTTAGCTCGTTTGTCCGAATGATGCAAATGACATGTCCACGTGTTCGTCTTGCCTTGATCTACATGTTGTATATGATAGGTTGCATGATAGATTTATTCTTGCCATGTTTATCATCGTTGCAAAGTGCCATGTGGCTGTGATGTTGTTTCACTTGTTATGAAATGCCATCTTGTTGAGCTCATTGTTATCGTTGTGTTTATCTCCATGAAGCATGCTTGTGTGTTTCGGAATCACCATCATGGGTACTTTGATGAGGTGCTTACCACTTGCCATGTTTAGTTTCGAGGTGACTTAAACATGCTCTTTTATATGGCATGATGAAATTGCTGTTTTAGGACTTAGTGGTTTTTCACTAAGTCTGAAATATGTAACGTTCTGATGCCATGTTCGTGTGATGTTCTAGGACAAAGCATGTTAGTTTTGGAGTGGATCTTGATTGTTCCTTGTAGTATATATTGTTGTCTTTCCATCCATGTCCTCAGATGCCTATTTGAGTGGCTGTAGCATGTTTATCTTTTGCTCCAAAGTTTTAATAAAATTCTGCTGCCAGAATTTTATTGTCAAGTTCAAAATGTCCAAGATCATTGCTATTGATCCGTGGCTCCTTTGGGGGTGCACCTTTGGACTTAGTTGCTGTATTATATGTCTAGTTTGTGTTCTTGTCCTTTGCCATGTTGTTTGAATGTTGTAGCTCAATTATTTTGAGCTCCGAAGTTGCTATGTTGCTGTAATTTTCAGCTTTCGCTCATTTCTTGTTTCGGGCATAACTTTTAGCCCGTAACTCCGATTTCAGCGAATCTTACATGAAACTTGATTGATTTTCTGTGTAGATTAATAATATCAGATTGTTATCATGTTTTGAGGTGTTTTGATTGAGTGCTATTTTTACGTGCTCCGTGTGCATCCTTAGTGCATCCATCGTGCATCCATCATTTTCGAGTGCGCATTGCATCTTGTTGATTTGTGCTTGGTGTGATTGTTTTGTTTAGAGCCGGAAGCAGAGTCTGAGTTCGAGTACGAGCACGAGGTTTCCAACGAGGTTGAGCATGAGGACCCTTCTTACGATCCGAACGACTTCTCTTCAGGCAAGATGACCGAACCCCGATAACATTACTATCTTTTCCTATTGCTAGTAGTTCCGCTCTATAGTTTTGCCTCGATGCCCATGATCTTCTTGTCAGCCTCCTACTTGTAACCATTGCCATGTTTAACCAACCTACCTACGCAAACCGTTGCTTGGCTAAGTACGCTTCGCTCAGCCCTTCTTATAGCGTTGCTAGTTGCAGGTGAAGATCGAAGATGCTTGCTTCATGTTGAAGTTTGGTTGGGTTATATCACACTATATAAATGCTTAAAATGAAATCATCTATATATTGGCAAGGGTGGAAGGCTAAGCCTTTTGCTTGGTGATTTGTTCCACTCATGCCGTTAGGAACCGTATAAACCGGTGTTATGTTCCTTGATTATGCGTTCCTAACACGGTTGGGGTGTATGGGACCCCCTCGATAAACCGCTAAGTGCTAAGTCTTTTCCAGCAAGTCCCAACATTGGTACTATTTGCCTAATAACTAAATAACTTGCATAGGGAGTAATTAACCCGAGTTCTTAATCAACAACCTCGGGCCAGTGCTCCACATGAGTGTTGGTCCGAAACGGGGAGCCTGTGGGGTCACCATGAGGGAACTCGAGGATTGATATAAACCCGTAGCTTCGCCCATCCGTTCATGTCCTGAGACTTAGATACGCGCGGCTACTATCAGGGTGTCGACACGCCGGGAGGATTTGCTGGATTAGCCTTACCTTAGTTCGGTATATCTTGAGCACGGGATTCCGAGAATACTCGGGTCTTCCCACTTTGGAGTTGCGACTCCGCGGGTCGTGGGCTTGTAATGGGTCAAGTTGGAACACCCCTGCAGGGTTTTGAACTTTCGAAAGCCGTGCCCGCGGTTATGTGGCAGATGGTAGCTTGTTAATATCCGGTTGTAGATAACTTGACACAATGTTGCTAATACACTACCAGCGTGTGTTCCGTGACCGTCAATTTCCAAATAGGGATTCGGGAGTTGAACACAGAGGGGTTATGTTTGTTGAGCTTGTAGCTAGGATCACTTCTTGATCACTTCTCGACCGAGGCTTTCTCTTCTCGCTCTCACTCACGTAAGCTAGTTGCTAGTTGCTGCTACAGACACTTATTCTTTTCTTCAGCCTTATCCTCTCCCAAGGCTTAAATAGTCTTGTTTCCCGGGAACGGGATTGCTGAGTCCTTTGTGGCTCACAGTTACTTCACCACACCAGATGCAGGTCCAGCTGTGAGCTATCCAGGTGATGGCACCGAGCTGGATTGGGAGTACGACGAGGAGCGTAGTCGGTACTATGTGCGATACCCGGATGATCAGTAGTGGAGACTTCTACTAGGATTCGATCCGCCTGTGGTTTATTTATCTAAGTTTGGTATCTTGACATTGGATTTTGCCCTTAGAGGGTTGTGATATTCTTAATGTATGATGTTTGAGACTTGTTATGTATTTGTGTGACGTGGCGAGTGTAAGCCAACTATTTCTGTTTACAATCCCCTCTTTTACATGAGATGTGCAAAGATTACCGAACTTGAGATCATTCTAGGATGGATTTATGCCTTTAAGTCGTGCCTCGACACGTAGGAGGTATAACTCCATCCTGGGCATTACAGTCGGTTCCTCTGAGTGAGGGTGTATGTGATAGCCTGGCTTATTACGGATGGTAGACTACTCATATCAATAAGGAATTCCTTCTTTTCCGGAAGCCCATTCCGATAGAACTCCAAAGTTAAGCGTGCTCAGCTTCGAGTAGTTTCAGGATGGGTGGTCGACCGGGAAGTTGGTCCCGGGTGCGCACGAGTGAGGACAAGGTGCACAGAAAAGACTAGTATTGATGGGCCAGTCTAGATCCCGCCAGGAGTAACGACCACCGGCGGGTGTGTCCAGGGTGTTACAAGTTGGTATCAGAGCCGATCCTCGCGGTTACACGGATGTTTGCAGATAGGTGCCCGATCATGTTGTTCAGGACGTTTGTGACCCGTCATGGCACCCGGCATGGCACATGTATCGGACTAGATGCACAGACGTTTGTGCCAAGAGGGAATGTTCTTGTGGCCCGACGAGGACGTCGGTTCCTCTGAGTGAGGGTGTATGTGATAGCCTGTCTTATTAGGAATGGTAGACTACTCATATCAATAAGGAATTCCTTCTTTTCCGGAAGCCCATTCCGATAGAACTTCCAATGTTTAGCGTGCTCAGCTTGGAGTAGTTTCAGGATGGGTGACTGACCGGGAAGTTGGTCCCGGGTGCGCATGAGTGAGGACAAAGTGCGCAGAAAAGACTAGTATTGATATGTGGGGCCAGTCTAGACTAGTATTGATATGTGGGGCCAGTC
Source organism: Secale cereale (assembly GCA_902687465.1). NCBI lineage: Eukaryota > Viridiplantae > Streptophyta > Magnoliopsida > Poales > Poaceae > Secale > Secale cereale. The sequence goes on along the minus strand of LR738711.1, from coordinate 283,181,950 downwards.
TAGACTAGTATTGATATGTGGGGCTAGTCTAGATCCTGCCAGGAGTAACGACCACCGGCGGGTGTGTCCGGGGCATTACACGCTGGTGAGCGGTTCTACCGCCCTGCGCGCGGTACTACCGCCCGGACGGTACTACCGCAATGATACGCGGTACTACTGCGTCGTTATGAGCGGGTGGGGTTATAAGCGGGCAGGGGGAGTTCTAACTCCCCCATACCCATTCAACTTGTTTTCCCCACGTCGTCTATCCCTCTCTCTCTCTCCCAAGAATGGTGCCAGAAGACCTCGCCGGATCTCCGTCTCCGGCCACTCTCCTCGCATTTCGATCGGTGGGATCGTTCCCCACCTCGCCCTCTTGCCATGGAACAAGGTCTCTCGCCGAATCCTTTCTTCTTTTGCCCTTTGTTTTGTCTCTAGGTTTTGGGGAGATGCATGTTATTCTTGAGATCTCTTAGGCCTTTTCCATGCAAGATTAGGGTGTAGGAGAGTAGTTGTGTAGTAGAGATGCTAGTTAGTATACTGCTACCAAGGAGTTGTGATCGACCGTAGTACCGCTCTAGCTGTCTCGCCCATTCATAGATCGGACCTGCATTCGGATCTGACCCCAAGCGATACTACTGCAGGTCGCCTGCGGTACTACCGCTCTAACCTGTATCGCTCACGGTACTATTGCTTCTTTGACGCGGTACTACCGCGCTCAACGCGGGAGTAAATTTTTAGTACCACTCCAGATGCGGTACTACCATGCCACCCCAGTGTGGTACTACCGCACCAAGAGCGGCACTAAAATTTTAGTTCCGCATCTTCGAGCAGTACTACCGTTCACTCCACACCTTCTTCGTAGCCCATACTTATTATCATTTTTACATGTTTCTTGTGCTTTGTTGTGGCTTTTGCATTGATTATCTTTGCTTCTCTTGCGTGTTCTTGTGTTTGTGCCATAGGTGGTGGCTCCGGTTCAAATGTCCGTCGCTTGAATCCCTGCGGTGACACAGGGTCGAAGCATCTGCGCAACCAAGATGATATTCCTAAGGGCTCCAATGCCCCCCAACACCGAAACAAGTCCACTGCCACCAAGAACAAGGAACCAACAATGGGTATGGACGAGATTCCATCAGCTGAGTTCATCGCTAGGAGGAAGATCAATCCCTATGTGAATCCTCGGGCACAGTTCAGAGGAGATGATTTGTTCTGGACCAAGCAGCAGTATCTTATCTTCATAGAGGTGCTCAAGAGCAAACACAACTAATATGTGGATGCACACTGGATTGACATGACTCACATGAGGAAGGAGGAGCACCGGGCCTATTTTGCTGAGGCTCTGGACCTCGTGGAGCAGTTTGGCATTGCGAACGTCATGTCTTTTCATATGGACTTTGACCCAGAGATTGTGGCCCATTTCTTAGCTTCGGTCCACTTCCATGCTAAGGAGGAACGCAGCATGTCTTGGATGACCAATGGACAAAAGATGACTGCTACTTGGAAGGATTTCATGGATTTGCTTCAGGTTGCTGATGAGGGGCTCCACACTCCTGTTGGAATTCGCCCTCATGCCAATCAAGAGTCTGCCAACAAGAACAAGCTGCAACCCTATTATGTGGATGTCGGCATCCTGGGAACCAGGGTACCCAGACTTGCCTGTCTGCGGGCCGCGGCGCGCTCCCACCACGGCCTCGTACAGCCCAGCTGATTGACTAGCTGCCCAAGACCCTCGCGAGGGGGCTAGGCCTCACAAGGAGAACAACGTCAAGACCCCCTCAGGAGCGGCCTCGGCAAGGCGCTCCGAAGGGGCAGATAATCCAAGGCCAAGCCTGCCTCAGGAGGAGGCAATGACGTCAGTAGTGACGCACCGCGCCAGCAAGTGCCAGCGCCCGCCAGCGGCGCAGTTCTGTTTCGGTGCAAAGGAGGCAGCGCAGGCACAGGTTCCTGAGGAGCGGGACAAAGATTTCCCCATTGGTACAACAAGACCTAAGACCGCCAGGATGACAGGGAGGATGTCACCACCGAGCCCACCATCACATCACCACCTGGCCTTTGGTAGGCGCGGACTGCTTTTGTCAGGGTAGGAATGTCCTTGTGTTCCTGCTCCAAATGGCCGTTGTGGGATCCCTTCCCGCCTAAACATTTCGGGGGAAGAGGACCCTGGCCACCTATATAAGTAGCTAGGATCCCCACTATGAAGGGGGCGATAGACAAGCAGATCCATAAAATCTGCCACCACACAAAGGAGCAAGAACACTTGCCTCCTGACCCTCCTGAGCTCACCTCCTGAGTTCAGGAATTGCTATACTAGTTCATATTCCAGCCCTCCTGAGGCCAATCCACCAAAGAAGGAAATAGGGTTTTACACCACAAGGTGGCCTGAACCTGGGTAAACTCTTGCGTGCTTCACGTGTTGTTTGCTTGAATCTCTTCACTAGGCGAGGCCGAGACGCTAGGTAGACATGAGTGGGAGAGATCTTCGTTCACGCCCCTGTGTTTGAACTTCTTGGGTTTTGCGGAGCTCGTAATCCGAAATTTGGCGCGCCAGGTAGGGGGCGTGTCAAAATCTCGCCTCTCCGACGATCTCGCCTCCCCTCTCATGTTCCGCTCCGCCACGATGACCGCGGCCCGCCACATCCGCGTGGGGGCTCGCGACCTCCGCGACGTCCGAGCGGTATCGGCGGACCACGCCACCCATGGGCGCTCCTCCTCCTTCCCCGATGACGTTCTTGCCGGTCGGGCCACCGGAGAGCGGCCAGCTCCACCACTCCAGCCTCCTGTGGCCACGCCAGTCACGCTCTTGGTGGCACGACGGCTGCCCCGACACCGGCCATCTGCGGGACAGCACGGCGCTTGAACAGCCCATGGCGGCGGGCTGCAGAGCGTTGCCGACAGGGAGCTGCCCTGTCGCGGGGTCGCCTGCATCCTCGGAGGGTCCCAAGCGCCAGCGTCGGCTCGGCATGTCAAGTCACACTTTCGGCAGGTCGGGGCCGCCGCCCAGCCGCAGGAAGCCTCGCGGGCACAGAGTGCGTAGGGGCACACCATCACCTTCGGCCCTAGTGACCTCGCCTCAGAAGCGGCCGACACGAGCGTTCTCCCCACGGTGTGCATGCCCACCATCTGCGGGGTGTCCATGACGAGGACCCTCATCGACGGCGGCGCCGGGCTCAACATCCTCTCCCCCGAGGCCTTCGATCATCTGCCCGTGTCCTAAAAGCAGCTCCTCTCCCCACCAAGCCTTTCTCAGGGGTTGCGGGCTCGGCCGTTCAGCTCGGCAAGATCCGCCTCCCGGTCACCTTCGGTACACCGGCTAACTATCGGACTGAGCTCATCGACTTCGATGTCGCACCCATCCACCTGCCCTATAACGCCGTCCTCGGCTTCCCAGCCTTGGCGAAGTTCATGGTAGCGACTCACCCGGGCTACAACACCGTCAAGATACCCGGGAGCAACGGCGTCATCACCGTCAAAGGGGACCCCAAGGACGCCCTTCAGGTCCTCGGGCGCGCGGCTGCTGCCGCAGCTTACCCAGGAGCAAAGGGGGCTCCGGAGGTGCCGGAAGCCGCGCCTGCCAAGAAGAAGAAGCTCTTCTCTCAGGACCCCCGCCGAGACGAAGCAGGTGCCCGCTGATGAAGAAGGCTTAGGAGCCACCTTCACCATCGTTACGGGCATGGATCTAGAGCAAGAGGTAGCGTTGGTCAGCTTCCTCAGGGCCAACAAGGATGTGTTCGCCTGGAAAGCCACGGACTTGGTCGAGGTGCCTAGGCACGTCATCGAGCATCACCTCACGGTGTGCCCCAATGCGCGCCCTATCAAGCAAAAAGCACGCAGACAAGCCCCGGAGAAGCAGCCCTTCACTGTTCAGGAGGTTAGGAAGCTAGAGGAAGCAGGTGTCGTACGGAAAGTACGGCACCCGGAGTGGTTGGCCAACCCCGTCATAGTCCCGAAGAAAGGAGGCAACGAGCACATGTGCGTTGACTTCACGAGCCTCAACAGGTTCTGCCCTCAGGACCCATTCCCTCATCCATGCATCGACCAAATCGTGGATTCAAGGGCTGAGTGCGACCTGCTCTGCTTCCTCGACGCCTTCTCGGGGCTACCACCAAATCAAGATGTCGGTGGAAGACGTGGAGAAGACGGCGTTCCTAACCCCATGCGGGGTCTACTGCTACACTTGCATGCCTTTTGGACTAAGGAACGCGGGCGCCACCTTCCAGAGTGTGATGCACATCACCCTCGGCCCTCAGCTCGGGAGGAATGCGGAGGCCTACGTTGATGACATCGTGGTCAAAACCAGGGAGGCCAGGACTCTCGTCCAGGAACTAGAAGAACCGTTTGCCAACCTGCGCAAGGTGAAGATGTGCCTCAACCCGGAGAAGTGCGTGTTCGGTGTACCCTCCGGCAAGTTGCTAGGGTTCCTGGTTTCGCACCGGGCCATTGAAGCTAATCTGGAGAAGATCAAGGCCTCGAACGAATGAAGCCGCCCATGAACCTGAAGGAGATGCAGAAGCTCGCGGGGTGTGTAACGTCCCTAGGGTGCTTCATCTCTAAGCTTGGGGAACGCGCCCTCCCATTCTTCAAGCTCATGAAGAAGAAGGGGCCCTTTGAGTGGACTCTGGAGGTCGATGCCGCCTTCCGGGACCTCAAGGAATACATCACCAGCTCGCCGGTTATGGTAGCGCCGCAACACCTGGAGCCCATGACTCTCTACCTCGCCGCAACGCCTCACTCCGCCAGTGCGGCACTAGTTGTGTAGCGCGAGGAGAGGCCCCGAAGCCCAAGGCCACCGGGCGGTTCAGCATCTTCAAGGCCCATGCCGCCCCCTGACGCAGTTCCAAAGGTAGATTCAACCACGGACACTGACGGCCCCACCACTCAGCAAGAGGCACCCGAGGTTCCTGAAGCGCCCATGGACCCTAATGTGCCGACCCTTGTGGAGAACCCGGTGTACTTCGTCAGCACCATACTGTGCGACGCGCGCTCGCCGCTACCCGATGCCTCAGAAGCTGCTCCTGGCACTCCTCGTCGCCTCCAGGAAACTGCGCCACTACTTCCAAGGCCATCCTATCAAGGTTGTTTCGTCATATCCTCTCGAGAAGGTACTGCGGGGCCCAAATGTCGTCGGGAGGGTCACCGAGTGGAACATCGAGATTCAAGCGTTCCAGTTGGAGTTCAGCACCACGCGAGTGATCAAGGGAGCGGCTCTGGCAGACTTTGTGGCGGAGTGGACTGACGCGCCGAAGCGGGGGGCTAGCGAGGACCGCTCGCTGGCCCCCGGTGATGAAGCCTCAGACGGATGGGTGGTATACTTCGACGGCGCCTTCTCGTGCCTTGGCGCGGGGGCTCGTGCCGTGTTAGTATCTCCCACTCAGGATAAGTTGTACTACACTGCGCAGCTTTGCTTCCAGCAAGGCGAGAAGGTCTCCAACAACATCGCAGAGTACGAGGGCCTAATTGTTGGGCTCAAGGCCGCCGCTCCGCTGGGGGTCAAGCGTCTCACCATCAGGGGTGATTCGCAACTCCTCGTCGACTTCTCCAACAAGAAATACAAGCCCAAGGACGAGCACATGGAGGCATATCTGGAGGAGGTGCTCAAAATGAAGAAGCGATTCCAAGGGCTGGAGGTGCATCACGTACCGAGAGGCACCAACAAGGAAGCGGATGACATTGCCAAATGAGCCTCCAGGCGATAGCCTTAGAGGCAGGGCATCTTCGAGGAGCACGTACTCAAACCGTCGGCGGCACCGCCAGCTCACGAGCCGGCATCCCGTCAGCAGGGGTTACCTTCGGCGCCTCCGGACGGTGCCCCGTCCTGCAGACCACCCTTCGGAGCCCGCCTACTGCTCGCCGCGGAGCCCGAGGAGGGTTGCTGGACCCAAGAACTCAAGATATACCGGCAACATGACACCCTGCCGGACAAGGAAGAAGACGCAGAGCGCATGGTCCGACAGGCCTCGGGTTACTGCATCCAAGACGGTGAACTCTACAGGAGGCGCCCCAACGACGTCTCGCTAAAATGCATCTCGAGGAAGCAAGGGCGCGAGCTGTTGGCTGACATTCACGGTGGAGACTGCGGTCATCACTCGTCGTCCCATACCCATGTAGGCAAGGCATTTTGCTGCGACTTCTACTGGCCCACGGTGCTCAACGACGCCACGGAGCTTGTGTGGGCTTGCGAGGCATGCCAGTTTCACGCCAAGCAGATCCACCAACCAGTGCAGGGCCTCCAGACGATTCCGCTCTCCTGGCCCTTCATGGTCTGGGGATTGGACATCCTGGGTCCACTTCCCCGTGCAGCGGGGTGCTCCCGCTTCCTATACGTCGCCATCGACAAATTCACCAAGTGGGCGGAGGTGCAGCCCATTCGCGCGATCCTAGCCGGGTCGGCTGTCAAGTTCATCCAGGGCCTCGTGAAGCGATTCGGGGTCCCCAGCCGCATCATCACGGATAACGGTTCGCAGTTGACAAGCAATCTCTTCAGGTCATATTGTGCTAACCTTGGAACACAGATCTGCTACCCTTCGGTGGCTCGCCCCAGGAGCATCGGTCAGGCAGAGCACGCCAATGCGGAAGTCTTGCGCGGCCTCAAGACGTGCAGCTTTAAGAAGAAGCTTGAGGCTTGCGGCAGGGGCTGGATCGACGAGCTCCAGTCCATGTTGTGGTCAATCCGAACCACTGCCACCAAACCCATGGGGGAAACTCCTTTCTTTCTCGTCTATGGGGCAGAGGCGGTCCTCCCTCACGAGGTCATGCATCGCTCCCCACGGGTCTTGGCCTTCAATGAGGAATGCCAGGATGGACCTCGTGCTCGGCGAGGAGGGCCGCCGCCGAGCTGCCCTCAGGGCGGCGCGATATCAGCAGGCGCTGCGGCGGTACCACTGCCGCGGCGTCCGCGCAAGAACACTTGTAGTTGGTGACTTGGTCCTAAAGTGGGTCCTCTCCCGGGAGGGGTTACACAAGCTCTCGCCCATGTGGGAGGTCCCGTTCATAATCGCCCGTGTCTCTAGGCCCTGTGTTGTGCGCCTGGAGACGCAGGATGGGATACCTACCCAGAATTCCTGGAACATCGAACACCTCAGGAGGTTCTATCCGTAATCAAGTCTCCGTGCCCGTGAAGGTCTCCGCCGGTGACACTCTCACGTAATAATGAGTTGGGGTTGTACATGCCTCGGAGTCTCCTGTGCGTTGCCTACGGGCCCTCATATGGGGCTCCCACCCAAGCCCCAGTGGCAGTCCTTAGCTCCGCGCTAGGAAGAAGACGTAGTGTAGGGGTCGGACGCGACCTTTTTCTTTTTGGCTTGGTGTTTGGCTGTCAGCCTTTTCTACTTCCTTGGCTATCAGCCCTTCCTCTACCCTGTGCTATGAAGTTCTCGTGTTTCTCGCGCTTGTTGCATTTGGTTGACAGTCTTGTTTGGGATATTTCTCATCGGTTTTGAGTTCAGTTTGTTGAGCAAGGTTGCGCCACCTGCTTTTCTTCGCGCGCCTCGCGCGTGGGGGCTGTGGCACGGTCGGTCACCGGCCTTCGTCTGCCACGGCCACGTGACCTCGCCTGGCCAAGCCAGCTCAGGCTCTGGCGTCGGGCTTCTCAGTCCGCGCAACCTATCCTACCGAGCTGGCTCAGGCTTTGGTGCTTTAACCCGCACTCGGTGATCTCAGCAGCTCTCAGCGGCTCACCCATGCTCGGGGGCTGCACGAGCTCTCTAGATTCAGCTGTCCTCACGACCCGATGGGGCTCATGAAGCCAAAGAGTCAGGAGGACTCCGCCTCAATACATCGCGACACATAAAAGCTAAGTAATCTCACCAAGGCAACAAAAAAACATGACAGCAAGTTCTCACTTCATACATATATCATAGTCCATTACACGCCTTCTCGAGGCAACTTGAAATTTTGACACAGAAAGGACATGAAGGAAAAAGAAGGAGAAGAAGCAGAACTGCTCCCGCTCAGTCGGAGTCTCCCAGTTCCTCCGGCTTCACCGAGCCACAGCGGCGCGGCAACCCCCTCCCCTAGTCAGTCCGAGCTCGGCGGCGTGGTGGCTCGTCGGGGCCGCCACTGCTGGAGGAGCTGCTGCTGCCACGGAAGGGGGACCCACGGTGCCCCCAGGACTAAGATCGTCTCCGGAGGAGGAGCTGCTCCTCCGGACGCCATCCCCGTCGTCCTCTTCGTCTTCGGCCTCGGGACAGCACCCAAGGCGCCTCCCTTCCTCCGAGAAGACCCTGACAAATAGTGTGGAGGCGCCATCATACCTGAAGTGGAGCGCACACCTCCCCTGCAGCCGGCGCGCGCGAGAAAACGATTGCCAGCCGCGCTCTAGGAACACATCGCCCGAGGGAGCCACGTCAACCTCCACCCAGGACACACCATTGCAGCAACCGTCAGCCTGCAGCCAGACGCCGCCGGGGCCTCCGGCTGGTAACACATCGCCAAACGAGCGGGGAAGCCGGAGCCACGAGCCACCAGGCTTCTCCGCCCACACCACGAACTCCGACGACACGTCGAAGGAGTGGAGCTGTGGGCGCGGAGGACGCGCGACCACCATGCGCCGTCTCGTGCCTCCTCTCCCACCACGGCCGCGACCGCCTTCACCATGGGAGGATGTAGCGCGCCTCTCACCAACGGCCACGACAGAACACGGAAGGCCGCGCCCGACCTCCCCGAGGAGTCCCTGCGGGTGCAGTGGCATGCTTGCAGGGACGCCCGCGGCCCCTCTTCGGCAGCAGCAGGGCCAGATCCTTCGGGGCCTTCCCCTTCTCGGCGGCGGACGGCTTCCTCGGCGACGCCATGGAGATCTCGCAGCAAGAGGGAGAGCGAGGAACAAGCAAGGAGGAAGACAACGCTGGCTTGAAAATGGCTTGGGGACTCCCCCCTAGTACCATTTATAGGGTGGCGGAGCCCAACCGCCAGCCACTGTCGTCACAGCCATAACATCCCCGTCGTCTGCGTCGAGGAGTTGTCAAGTCACACGATTACCAAGACTGCGTGGGGAGCAGAGTCGCCACGTCCCATCTAACTCTCACTCGCCAGCCTGGCCCGCAGACTCTTAGGGCCCGCGGTGCTTCGTCCTCGACTAAGGCTTCGCCCCGAAGCCAACTCCGCGCGCGCCTTGGGCCCAGGGGCTACTATCGGCGTCCTGGGAACCAGGGTACCCAGACTTGCCTATTTGCGGGCCGCGACGCGCTCCCACCACGGCCTGGTATGGCCCAGCTGATCGACTAGCTGCCCAAGACCCTCGCGAGGGGGCTAGGCCTCGCGAGGAGAACAATGTCAAGACCCCCTTAGGAGCGGCCTCGGCAAGGCGCTCTGGAGGGGCGGAAAATCCAAGGCCAAGCCTGCCTCAGGAGGAGGCAGTGACGTCAGCAGTGATGCACCGCACCAGTAGGTGCCAGCGCCCGCCAGCAGGTGCCAGTGCCCGCCAGCAGCGCAGTTGCCGTTTCGGTGCAAAGGAGGCAGCGCAGGCGCAGGTTCCCGAGGACCGGGATAAAGGTTTCCCCATTGGTGCAACAAGACCGAAGACCGCAAGGACGACAGGGAGGATGTCACCACCGAGCCCACCACCGCGTCACCACCTGGTCCTTTGGCAGGCGAAGACTGCTTTTGTCAGGGTAGGAACGTCCTTGTGTTCCCGCTCGAAATGGTCATTGTGGGATCCCTTCCCGCCTAAACATTTCGGGGGAAGAGGACCCTGGCCGCCTATATAAGTAGCTAGGATCCCCACTATGAAGGGGAGCGATAGACAAGCAGATCCATAAACTCTGCCACCACACAAAGGAGCAAGAACACTTGCCTCCTGACCCTCCTCAGCTCACCTCCTGAGCTCAGGAATCGCTGTACTAGTTCATATTCCAGCCCTCCTGAGGCCAATCCACCAAAGCAGGAAGTAGGGTTTTACACCACAAGGTGGCCTGAACCTGGGTAAACTCTTGCGTGCTTCACTTGTTGTTTGCTTGAATATCTTCACTAGGCGAGGCCGAGACGCTAGGTAGACGTGAGTGGGAGATATCTTCGTTCACGCCCCTGTGTTCGAACTTCTTGGGTTTTGCAAAGCCTGTAATCCGACAGTGGAGAAGATGCTCGCAAGTGGCAAGAAGACTTGGGTTCTGAACCCCTTTCTGGATATTATGCATTGGATCTTCCGCAACTCTCTTTTTCCTCGCATTGGGGACAAGGACAAGGTACATGCATATCTCGTGGACATGATGCTCATTTGTGAGGAGGCATGTCGTGCTCGGACTCAACCACTTGATATCTCACATATCATGTGGTGTGAGTTATGTTTTGCGGTGTTCACCCGCAAAGTGCCTATCTATGGTCTGTACCTGTTTCTGCTAATCAGCAAGACTTGGGAGAAGTTGTATCCTGATAAAGAGTTTGAGGCTCCTCACTAGGTTCGTCATGATCCTGTCAAGCTCCGCATCAAGAGCCAGTGGGCTAACACCACTACACGTGCTGAGGCTGCAGCGGCTCACAAGGACGTAAATGAGGAGGAAATTGAGGAGGAGGCGGCTGATGAGGACAGTTCTGGAGGGTATACTCCCTCCTCGTCTGAGCCCTCATGGGCTAAAAGGCTAAAGAGCAAGATGAAGGCTCTGTTTTTTATGCAGGCCAAGGGGCAATACAAGTCACATGTTGCTCAGAAGCAGGTTCACCGACGCGACAAGAAGATCTTAAGGACTTTTGGCGAGGATGTGTCTAGTGGCTCCGAGAAGATCATTACTCCAGAGGCTGAGTGGATTGCCAAGCAGGGATGCAAATGGTCTGATTCCGAGGAGGAGTTGTAGGAGACTGACGAGGCGCGTGACCACTGATCGCTTCCGCCTGAGCTGCCACTTATGTCATAGGAGTCATCTCTGCCCTTTTGGTGTCTCGATGCCAAAGGGGGAGAGAGTGTAGGATTTGCGTGTGTCTTGTGTCGTGTCATTTGCTTTCGTTCGGTTGAACCTTGAATTTCGTTTGCTTTCCGTAGGTTTGTGTCGTGTGTGTGAGACCTATCATATGGTGTGAGACATATGCACTCTACTCCTTATATCTTCATTGTGTCTATGCTATCTAGTAGGTTGTGAGCCTATGCTTCACATGCCCTGTTACTCTTTGCTCACAATATCCTCCTTGCATCCATGCGTAGCGTTATATTATTAGTTGCAAGGAGTGTGTTGTTTGTAAAATATAGGGGGAGTGTTGATCCTAGTATGTGCGCTGTGCAGTCCAAAGCATCTTCATAAGAATGCATACATCTAGGGGGAGCTTGCCTATATTTTATATTCATTTTGGAGTTTGCTTCTTATCTTTTTTTTATATCTATGTGCAAATCCCGTATTGTCATCAATCCACCAAAAAGGGGGAAATTGTAAGGGCATATTTCTCCTAAGTAGTTTTGGTGATTGATGACAATGCTTTTGCGGACTAATCGTGTGCATTGAGCATTTTAGATATCACATGCCTAGGCACAAGACGATTAAGTGCCCCTCGGAACCTATTAAAGACAACATTTCCTTTTGTTTCTTTTCGGTGGAATTGAAACATAGGAAAGTCGTACTATTAAGAGGGGGTCCGCTTCGGAAAGGTTAGGGTGGAATCAACACATACACATCTATTCATTTGCACCACATTTCCTTCGCTTCATTGGAGCTCTGGCTATTTTCCTTGTCTTTGCAAAAATAGTGGTGTTCTACTACTTTCACTCTAAGGCATGCGGTAGTACCGCACGGCCTCACGGTAGTACCGCTCCAAGGTTACGGTAGTACCGCACATCGCGGTAGTACCATACCAAGGATGCGGTAGTACCGTGTGTCCGGCCCCAGCATTGTAACTAGTACAGAAGTAGGAGCGGAAGTAAAATTTTACTTCCGCGTCCTATGCGGTAGTACCGCTCCGAGCAAGCGGTAGTACCGTGCCAGGTTTTTGCATCGATCGAAACTCTACGGAAGTAGCCGCGAATGTAATTTAAATAGTCTGCGCTCTTCTCCGACCGGTCTGACCCTACCTTGCGGTAGTACCGCAAGGACGTGCGGTAGTACCGCTCTGGCAGTACTACCTCCCGTTGCTATACGCAACAGGGGATCTGGCTCATGTCGCGCCAGCGGTAGTACCCCACCTGGAGTGGTAGTACCGCAGGGCCGTGTGGTACTACCGCAAGTCAAGTGCGGTAGTACCGCATGTTGCGGGCAGAGTTGGTGGATAACCGTTGAATTTGTTCTTCCACTATATAAGGTGAGTCTTCTTCATCAAGAAGACTCACCTCTTTCTCCCCAAGCTCCATTGGTGCTCAAAGATCCTTTTCCGCCTGATCTCTCTCCCTAGCCAATCAAACTTGTTGATTTCCTAGAGATTGCTTGAGAAGGCATCGATCTACACTTCCACCAAGAGAAATTTGATTCTCCCACTAATCCCTTGCGGATCTTGTTACTCTTGGGTGTTTAAGCACCCTAGATGGTTGAGGTCACCGTGGAGCCATAGTCCATTGTGGTGAAGCTTCGTGGTGTTGTTGGGAGCCTCCAATTCGGTTGTGGAGATAGCCCCAACCTTGTTTGTAAAAGTTCGGTCGCCGCCTTCAAGGGCACCACTAGTGGAATCACGGCACCTTGCATTGTGTAAGGGTGTGAGGAGAATACGGTGGCCCTAGTGGCTTCTTGGGGAGCATTGTGCCTCCACACCACTCCAACGGAGATGTACTTCCTCTCAAAGGGAAGGAACTTCGGTAATACATCCTCATCTTCATCGGCTCCACTTGTGGTTATTTCTTACCTTTACTTGTGCAAGCTTTCGTTGTATTTCCTAGCTTGCTTGCTTGTGTGCTTGTTATTGTTGCATTATATAGGTTGTCCATCTTGTTGCATTTCTAAACAACCTACTTTGTTGCTAAGTTTAATTTGGTAAAGAAAAGCTAAAAATTGTTAGTAGCCTATTCACCCCCCTCTAGTCAACCATATCGATCCTTTCAATGGGGAACTTAATGATGGGCATAGGTTGGAATTGGAGTGCCCAATTCAACCATATGTATTTAATTGTACCAAGACAAAATTAAAATTGGCTATTATATTATGTAGTTATCAGGAAAAAATTAGCTTTTCTTCAAAACAACCACCACTTTATCCTCTTGATATACCTTGCATATAGATGTAGGTCTGCTATAATTCCTTGTGTGACTTGTCAATACATTCAAAGTATTGACCCTTTCTGGCTGCAATGTTTCATGTTGCAGATTTTATACGATGAGTGAGTGATACGAGGTATGGTTATGATGTCTATACTCGACATTTTCATGTGGTGTTGATGGATTCCATGACGATTTTATTTTATTTTCCGCTGTATTTTTGTTATGAGCTAGCCTTGAGTTATGCAGGTATGTATTATATTAAATTTTGGATCTACGATGTAATATTATGGCATGTGGTTTATTCTTGATATTAGATCTTGTACTATGTGTGTCCTAGCTATTGATTCAGGGACTAGCACAGTGAGCACAGAGACATCAAATCTTATTAGGTTCGGGTCGTTACATGCGCTCTTTGCTGGAGGAGGAGGAGGCAGAGCAGCGCCATCAACGGGGCGCCGGCATCTACAGAATATTCCTTGAGTAGGGGATCACGGCGGCGTAGGAGTTTGCGGCCAACATGGAAGAGTGGCGCCTCGTAGCCAAGAAACAGGATGAGGTCTACATCGACCTCGTCTCCGACAAAGATGACTGAGCTCCTCCGCCGCCACAGAGTTGCAGCCACAATCCCCCCATCTCCGATGAGCCCAATTTACTAACTAGGGTTATGGTGGTGCCTACTCCTTCAAATATTAGTTGTAAGAATTCTACTTTGTATGAGTTTTCAAGATGATCAAGTGTTTGTAGTTCTACTAAACTAGTTCAATTTCTCGCGTGAATGTGTGATTTCAAATTTTGCTGGTTCATATTCGGTTGTTGTTCTGCCACAGCTGTTTTGGCCCGTATACAAAGATAGCCGCGAACTGTGAACGTGCTATAAGAGTCCGCGATATAAAGGGTCTGCTAGAGATGCTCTAAATATCTTTAAGGTTCTCAGTATGAGGACATGTTACGGTCGACTACGAAGGCACCCGTTGTGACTTCATTAATCTTAAGATTGTGTGGCAACTAAGTATCTTTAAGGTTCTCAGGTAGGGTACGTGCGTATATAGGGATGAGTGTGTATGTACACATCTGCATTGTAGTGTGTTAAATAACGATAGCAAACATAAAAGAAAATAGCTAGTAGTGAACTAAATAAAAATACAACACATGTCAGTTGGTAATTCACTCATGCCAAAGAACTTGAGATGCATTAGAAGGGAGCTAGCTTAGTAGCTTTAATTCTTTTATATATATTTATATTTTTAACAGAGAACTCACAGATGTTGAGATAGAAACAATAAAATCTTGTGGAACACATGTCAAGCTTATGGAAGAAGAAGTTGGCATGGGCCCAAATTATTAAACATATCCTTCACCGACAAATCCCAAATATGAAACACATCACCGTGCTCCACAATGGCCTTAAATTTAAAACTTTTTAGTTTTAAAAAATCTTAAAAAGTGCATATACACCCAGAGACATAATGCATGTGTGTGAAAAAATTTATGTCGTAATCTGTTAAAATCAAAGCAACACCAAAAATATCTGAGGCTTTTTAGCATATGTATTGTGCATCTTCAAAGTCCATGATTTTTTGTGTGCATCTCGCAGTTTAAGGTTGTAAGTGCATCTAGTGCCCCCTAGTTGGTTTTGGAGTATTGACGACAAACATGGTTGAGGGACTAACATGTTTGTGAGAATTGCATGATAACACAAGTAGTAGTCCCTCACTGATTCGATTTACCTTCCAGAGATGACCCCTAAAAATGTGTGAAGACATTGAAGACAATGGTGGCTCGTGAAGACATTCACGTGAAGATAATGACATGTGAAGACATTCACTGAAGACTATAGAGTGCGAGGACATAGTTTCTTTCGCAGTTCCTTTTCTTCTTTCTTGGTCATGGGAACCACCGTACTGTTAAGTGGGGTCCCAGTGAACCTAGTCAGATGACTGATGTGATGCTCAAACAAAAATCATATGTCTTCGAGCGAAGACAATGAGAGCATATCTTATCCAGAGTTGGATAAGTCAGCTTTGCTTGGGCTAAGTTGCCGCGTGTATTCAAAATCCGACAGTTGGACACGTGTCAGTTCCTTAGTGACCAAGGGTCATTTCGGACATATCATGTCGGGTTGCCTCCTGGCTATAAATATCCCACCCCCTACACCATAAATTGGTGGCTGCTCAGAGTTAGTGCACGGCTTTTGTCGTTTGAGAGCAACCTACCTCTGAAGCCTTTGAGAGAAAAGATCCTTGCGAGGACAAAGCCCGAAACACCTAGAGCCAAAGAGTGTTAGACATCACTGAAGTCTTTATGTTTGTGTGATCTGAACACTTGTCACACTTGAGGACTGTGTATCCTCCAGCTGGTTAGGCATCGCGTTCTGAGCATCCAAGAGTCAGTGTGGATTGCCAGCGAACGAAGTCTGTGAAGGTTTGGAAGTCTACCTTGAAGACTTGCCAGAGTGATTGGGTGAGGACTGGGTGTCCTTAGCTCAAGGGGAATATTGTGAAGACACGGTCTTCAGAGTTTAATCTCAGCCTCCCTAACCAGACATACAGTTGTCACAACAACTGGAACTGGTCTACCAAATTCCCTTAGTCTCTGAGCTACTGGTTCTATCTTCCAACCCATTTACTTTCCAGTTTGTCTTCGTGAAGTCATTGCTTACTTGGTTGATCTGTGTGACTTCACTGTGTGAAGAATGTTCCTTGTTTAGCTTCATTATGTCTTCCACTTTGATCCATGTTACCTAGCTATCAATGGTCCTCATACTTTCACTATGTTGCTTACTTGACTATTGCTTTTCTAGGGTAGTTCATCTTCCGCTGCATATCGTATAGGTTCATTTCATCTATTTGACTTCAAAAGATATCGTGTTTTGAAGACTTTCATAAAAATCGCCTATTCACCCCCCTCTAGTCGATAACTAGCACTTTCAATTGGTATCAGAGCAAGGTGCTCCCTTGTTCTGTGTGATTCAGTTTAACCACCTGGAGTTTTAGCTATGTCGACTGCAGGGATAATCAAAGTCTCCGCTGCATGCCCTGTCTTCGATGGGACTGATTACCTCTACTGGAAGAATAAGATGTGCATGCATCTTGAAGCTATCGACAATGATCTTTGGTATGTCGTCAAGACTGGTGTTCCCAAGGCCGGTGAAGGTGTCACCCCTACTGATGTCAAGAAATTCTCTCAATTGGACTCAACTGCCAAGAACATCATATGTGGTCATCTGACCAAAGGACAGTACAGACGTGTGAGTGCATTGGAATCCGCCAAGCTGGTGTGGGACTGGTTGTCCAAGGTCAATGAAGGCGTCTCAACTCGGAGAGACTCAAGGATTGATGTTCTTCGCAATCTCTTCAATCGCTTAAAGAGAAATGACAATGAAAATGTCCAGCTCACATTTGATCGCCTCATTGATATCACAAATGAGATTCACGCTCTTGGTGCTACTAAAATCACCAAGCATGAAGTTGTGAAGAAGCTATTGAGGTCTCTTGACAGTTCGTTTGACACCTTGGCATTGATGATTCAAGAACGACCTGACTTCAAAAGTCTTGATCCGTCTGACATACTTGAGAGACTCAACACACATGAGTTCCAGCTATCCACGAAGAAAGATATCTATGGCCCCAACTATGGTCGATCCAGAGCCTTGAAGGCAAAAGCCGTGTCCTCATCCGAAGAAGACTCTGACTAAAGTTCTGACGATCCTGAAGACATTGGCAGAGAACTAGCTATGCTTGTGAAAAAGTTCCAAAGGTTCTCAAAGAAGAAAAGCTTCGGAAAGTCGTCAAGATCCAGCTCAAGAAACGATGAGGCTTCCTATCGTGACTACAAGAAGAGAACATGCCACAAGTGCAAAAAGCCTAGCCACTACATATCTGAATGTCCTCAGTGGGACAATGAATCGAAGAAAAAAAGAAGAGCAAGGAATATGATTCTCATGACAAGAAGAAGGAGAAATCTTCAAAGTCTTCTTCCAAGTCTTCATCAAAGTCTTCGTCTTACAAAAAGAGTTCATCTGGCAAAGCTTGTGCGTTCATTGGCAAGGAAATGGATTCAGATGAGTCTGCTTCTGAGGAGGCAGAGGTGGAGTCTGAGGAGGAGTCTGATTCAAGCGTGGCTAGCCTAGCTCTAGCCTCGGCATTCGTCGCCAAGTCCATCTTCAACACTGATGATAATGGTCACTCCGCCGACGCTGAAGCAAATGGTGAGGACGACTCTTCTCCAACCTACTGCTTCATCGCGCGTGGTGCAAAGGTAAACTCACGCGATGCCTACTTTCAGACCTCCAATGAAGATGACTTTGAATGTGAATCCAAACCCACCTATAAAACCCTTGCTAAAATTGCAACTGAACAACAAAATGCTATGGAACATATCCAAAAGTTGCTAGACAAAAGTGATGATCTGTTGGACGCAGAAATGAATCGAACTCAATCCTTAATTGAAGACATAAAAAATCTTCACGTTAAGTACACTGAGCTTGAAATTCATCATGAAACCCTCTTAGCTACGCATGAGAAGCTTTCCTATGATTATCTTCAAAGGAAGCAAGATCTAGAGAAACTTACTGTGTCTCATGATGATCTTCAAAAGAAAAACGATTAACTACTCACCCAACAGATTAGTTCCACTCAGGAAGACTTTGTGCCACCTTGTCTAAAATGTCTTGAGTGTGACAATGTTGTCTCTGCTGCTGAATAATCTACTTCTTCTGAAATTGCAATATCTTCAATTGTTGGTGTGGCAACTAACCCCTCTGTTGAGGAAACCACTGCTATTGCTGATGAGAATGCTAGGTTGAAGACATTGCTTGAAAGGCATGTATAAAAGCCTAAACGGGCATCAGACACTGTGCGATGTTCTCAAGAAACAGATTCTGAACCAAAACCCTAGGAAAGAGGGTGTCGGGTTCGAAAGGAAAATGAATGTTGATGGTTCATACTGGAAGCCTGAGCAGTACCCCAAAACCGCATGGGTTGCTACAAAAGTCCCACCAGTAGATCCATCTACCTTATCTGAACCAAAACCCTAGGAAAGAGGGTGTCGGGTTCAAAAGGAAAATGAATGTTGATGGTTCATACTGGAAGCCTGAGCAGTACCCCAAAACCGCATGGGTTGCTACAAAAGTCCCACCAGTAGATCCATCTACCTTATCTGGCTTCACTTGTGCTAACCCTATTGTCATTGACGAGTCATTTGACTAAAACTATAAACTATTCAAGGATCAGAACAGTAAAGTGTTTGCCAAGTTCATTGGAACTAACTGGAGGAATGGATCACCTATGAAGAAGATCTGGGTTCTGAGAAGTAGTCTCAAAAAGATTCCAATGAATGTCATCATGACACCACCTGGAAAGAAGACCAACCGCAGACCAAAGGCTTCATATGGCCCAAAGGCTTCATACAGACAGAGGACCTCACAAGGTCGCCCTAACGCAAATGTTTTGCAGGGATATTATCATCAAACTCATGAATATGAGCATGTTTCATCTAACCGCTTTGGTCATAAAACAAAGAACTTCTTTGCATATTCATATGAGTATTATTCACCACCCGCAAAGCTATTTGCTTGGGCTCCCAAGCCAAAGTTCTCAGATGCTGCACTTAGACTTATTGATTCTAAGCCACCCCTAAAGATGTGTGTGGTTTAGAAGAATTAACTTCTCTTGCAGGGAAAGGTCTCGAACCGAAAATCAAAGACTTCAGACGCCAATGCTGGGGACCTAAAAAATCTTGTGGGATGCAAGATAAAATGTCAAAATGGTCTTACCATGTATTTTGTCCCATGGTTTCTTGACAAGCTTCCTATCATGCCTAACAAGGACCTTAACTTTGATAGCATGCTGGTTTGTCAAATGTTTATGCTTCACACTTCCCTTTGTGAAGACTATGCTGCTAACTAAACTGTAGGGTACTGCATCGGAAGCCACTGAATGGATAATTGACAGTGGATGCACCAACCACATGATTGGTGATCGATGTCTTCTCATGGACTCAACCCTACGTCCTTCTCCCAAAAGCCACATCATGTTCGCAGATACTGGTAAGAAGCCAAATGTCAGCTATTTCAAATTCTTTGGCGCTAGGTGCTAGATCAAAGATCCACATCACGCTTCCAAATTTGCACCGAAAGCACATGAAGGTTTTATTCTTGGTTACAGAAGGGACTCGCACACCTACCGGGTTTTCAACCTCTTTCACTATAAAGTGGTTGAAATCGAAGATGTGTGGTTCGATGAAACTAATGGCTCGCAAAGAGAGCACCTGTCAAATGTGCTAGATGAAGCTTCTCCCAGTGAATCTATCAAACAAATGGGTACAGGAGAAATTATACTCACCGAGGAACCAACTGAAGAGGAAATCATCATCTCTGCATCTAATCAACCTGAAGGCAATGCTCATCCTGAATCCAATCCTGAACAAGAAGATGATCAACAGCATGAGCAAAGTCTTTGCCAAGTTCATTCTCGGGTAACAAATGAAGTACAAGTGGAGAAGATTCTTGATAGCCTCAATGCAACTGGTCCACTTACTCATTCAAAAGCATCTCAGCTAGCAAACTTTTGTGGACACTCTGCGTTCGTTTCAGTATCGAACTCTTTACCATTTTCGTCGGAGCCCAATTGACCTTTGGTTGGCATAGGTGTCGTGTACCCTTTGTAATCTTGCATTCCAAACTTTTTCAAGCAATCTTTATGGAATGCAAGATTACAAAGGGTACACGACACCAATGCCAACCAAAGGTCAATTGGGCTCCGACGAAAATAGTAAAGAGTTCGATCAAAAGGTATACCACTCCATGATTGGTTCTTACTCTACTTATGTACATCTAGGCCTGATATAATGCTTAGCTTTTGCATGTGTGCCCGATTCCAAGCGGCACCAAAAGAATCGCATCACCTCACTGTGAAGCAAATTCTTCGATACTTGGCTCACACCCCAACACTAGGATTATGGTATCCCAAGGGCTCTATATTTGATCTAGTTGGATTCTCAGATGCTGATTATGCTGGTGACAAAGTTGATCACAAGTCCACATTAGGCACATGTAAATTTCTTGGACGATCTCTTGTCTGTTGGTCTTCAAAGAAGCAGAACTCGGTGTCTCTCTCCACCACTGAAGCTGAATACATTGATGTTGGATCTTGTTGCGCTCAGCTCCTATGGATGAAGCAAACTCTTAAGGACTATGGCCTCAACATGGTGAAGGTGCCTCTCTTCTGTGATAATGAGAGCGCCATCAAGATTGCTCACAATCCTGTTCAGCACTCAAAGGCAAAGCACATTGAGATTCATTAGCAATTTCTCAGGGGTCATGTGATCAAGAAGGACATTGAGATCATTCATGTCAACATTGAAGAGCAATTGGTAGATATCTTCACTAAGCCCTTTGGTGAGAAAAGGTTTTGCAAGCTACAGTGTGAGCTAAATATCCTAGAATCCTCGAATGTCATGTGATTGGACACACATCCTAACCCTTATGCATTTTGATGACTTAGATGTGCAACACATGAAGTAACGTATGTCTTCAATTCATGAAGACATACTCTCTAAGTGTGAATACATTAAAGTGGAATTCGACTCTCGAGCGCCATGATAATTGTGCGCCGTGTCCTGGTCTAATACTTCCTATACGGTGGGTAACGCCACCAACAAACCTTCTTGAAGATTTCATTTGGCATCTTGACTGCATTATTTTCGTACTTGGTTTATCTTCAACATTGTTTTGACTTCAATGTTTATATTCACAATGTTGATTTTGTCTTCTCTAATATATATATATATCTGTGTGTGTGTGTGTGTAGTGTGTGTGTGTGTGTGTGTGTGTGTGTGTGTGTGTCTGTGTGTGTGTTCTGTCCTCTACAACATTCACTTATAGCTATGTCTTCAAACCTTTTTGAGAACTAAGTGAATATGATCAGACCCTAACCCCATCTATGCTTATCTCTCCAACTCTCTCTATCTCTTCATATGCATTATGTTGACACGTGTCGAATGTCTTCACCGTGTCCTTGTCAGCTGAAGATATAGAGACACACATTTAAAACTATTTTAATGCCTTACCCTTTTTACCTGAAAACCAGAGAAGCCGGAACGTCAATCCGACAAACCAGGCGCGCGTGGGTTCGTGGCTCAACTCTCCATAAGTTGCATGCTCACCACGTGTCCTTCAGTTGTGAACCGCCAGGGGCACCTGCATAATTGCGCTGCACCGCCCTCTCTCCTTATAAATACTCCACCCTCGCGGTCATAATCTCTTCTCCCACCTCTCGCAATCTCGCTCAAATGCTAGCGCCTCCGCTAGCTCCAATCGATGCCGAAGACGAAGTGCTTAGCTGCCGCGACTTCTTCGACGCCGCCTTCCCGCCGACCGCGGACCTCGTCTTCTCCATCGCCGCCATAGGTGTCTTCCACCGCCAAGTTAGGGCACGGAAGATTGATCTGCTCGGCATCCCTCTCATCCCGTCTAGCAGTTCCTCTGTGCGGTAAATAGATCTCACTTTTTACCATTGTTTTGATCCTTTGAAATCATGTAACTCCACCAAAAGTGGTTTTTGATCTTCTAAAAATTGTTTCTTTCTGTATCTTCATCTCATATCATGCAAGTATATTCACTTATACCTCATTACTAGTTAGATTCCTCACTTGTACCTATTCTTGGATTCGTACAAATCTGGAACCAACTCTCTCCATATAAGTGAATGTCTTCGCACTATGAGGTCAATGTCTTCAAACTATTTTATCTTCAAAATCTTCTGAGAATGCATATGACCTCTTTCCCTTCCCTCACATCTCTAATGCTGTCACAGGTACATGTCCGTGGGAGAATCCCTTGGTTCT
The DNA here is from genome assembly GCA_902687465.1 of Secale cereale. NCBI lineage: Eukaryota > Viridiplantae > Streptophyta > Magnoliopsida > Poales > Poaceae > Secale > Secale cereale. The sequence continues at coordinate 283,160,028 of LR738711.1, read as the reverse complement.
CATAGTCTGCATCCATTTGCAGAATTCTTACATCGTCATATTGAATCTCCTGAAGCCAGTTCCTGTCTGTCCAGTCGTCGAAAGACAAGCAGTTTTGTGAAGCCCTTCTGTCTGAATCCAATGGCTTCTGAGAAACAGTCCAAGAAGGGTGGCAGACAGAGATGCACTGACACGCCAAGGATCTTCCTCTTGATCTTTTCATGTTGTACAAGTCTGATCCAGAAGAAACCTATTGTCGTGGAATTAACACGGCAGATGTCCGGTTTAACGGACTTAGTTGAGGAACCATCGCACGGGTTAGCTTGAAGGGGTTAAAAGCACGCAAAGGACACAGAGGTTTTTATACTAGTTCGGCCCCTTCGAGGAAGGTAAAAGCCTATGTCTAGTTTGGTTTAGTATTGCTTGGGCGTCGATGAACAGGGAGCGGATTGCTTGCCTGTGTCTCGACAGGTTGTTTTCTTGTCCTTGAACCGTCGCCGGGTCGTCCCTTTATATAGAGGCGACGCCCGGTCCGGTTTACAGAGTTCCGAGGCCGGCTCATATTTGTGTCCGCCTCGGTCTATGCTCTTTCTTCCTTGTCTCTCAAGTTACACGATAAGATGGTTTACAAATCGTAACTCTATACATGGGCCCTAAGTCTTCATGGGCCGTAACCTCTACTGAGCTTTACAATTACACAACTATATCATCATAATCCGCTTTACCCTAGCCGGTTCATACCCGCTAGTAATATCCCTGACATTAGGCCCTAGAATGATTTGAACTTGTTCATATCAATCTTCTCAGTCTTGCATAATCTTCTTTCTTGTATCTTCTAAGTTTCTGTAAACCGGCTGTGACGTCATCCTTGAAAATCGTTTGATTCAACCGTGACATCACTTCCACATTTATCGCGCGCATCTGTTCACTACCTTTGTTTTAAAGGCCATCCCGAGAATCGAGGCGACAGGGAATCTTTATCCAATCTCTTTCTTCCTCAAATCCCGCGCTTGCCGTTTCGTTTCTCCCCCTTTATAAATACCGCCGCATCTCTTCTCAAGCTCCTTCTGCTCGTCTTCTTCCTCTGTCGCCCGAACCCGAGCTTCCGCCGTCGTCCGTCAAGCTCGCCGTCGCCAGCAGGTCCGGCCGCTGCATCAACCTGAACGCGCCCAGATCACTCTGCCGCAACCTCCTTCTGCCTCAGGTACTCTTTTTCCCTCGCTGTAGATCTGTAGTTTTAGGGTTCTTTCCATGCCTCCACCATTATACCTTCAAAAGCTTCGGCTGTTCGTCCTATACGCCATGCTCGTAGTGGTTTTAACCTTTAGATTTGTCTTCGAAACCTGCTTCCGCTCCGCTGCCTTATGCTTAGATTTTGGCATTGGATTCAATCCTTAGATTCATCCGCTCTGCATAAGACCCCCGTAGTTCTTTCTGTAATAAACCTGCATAAGTTTCCTCTTTTTCTTACCGCTCAGATCTGTTTTACCTTAGCTTTCTGTAGAAACTTGTTTCTTCATCCTTGTAGATCTGTAAGATATTCGCCGGTTTAGTCGGTCATATATTGCTTCTGTAATGCATCGACAATGAAAATGATGGTTTAGCTCCTCTCTTTTGTTATCATGAACCGGTGGTAGCTCGTTTCCTGCTTACTTTCGGGTTAGTAATGTCATTAGTCCCTTTTCTAAACTGTCGTTGTGATTTTCCATATGTGATCCGGTTTATGCCTCTCTACTTGAATAATCCGGATTTTATACTTCACTCTTTCAGCACTTTCCTTCTGCTACTATGTCTGCCAAGCAGTTTGTTTCTTGCGACTGGGTCCCTTCCATCATTACTGAAGAAGACTTAGTTAATGCTGCTGCAATTGGCACTCTGGGCCCTCAAGTAGTCCTAAAATGGCGGGCCCGAGGAAATGAATGCCCCCCTACTCCCAAAGAAGGAGAAGTTATTGTCTTCTTTGACCACATGGCCCGTGGCTTCAGTCCTCTCGGTTCAAAGTTCTTCCGTGACGTGCTTGCCACTTTTCAACTTCACCCTCAAGATATAGGTCCTAACTCCAATCAAACATCTGCGATTTCCAAGTTTTCTCAGAGGTGTATCTTCAAGAGGAGCCATCAGTCGACTTGTTCTGGGATTTTTTCCATTTGAACCGGCGAACTGAGTTCACTGGTGGACCTCATCAAGAACTAGGCGGGGTTAGTATTCAAAAGAGAAGAGATGCAGTCTTTCCTCACGCTGCTCTCCATACACACCCCAAGGATTGGAATAAGTCTTGGTTCTACTGCCACAACACTTCACCTGAAGGAGAGAACCCACTGCCGGGTTATCGCGAGCATCGTCTTCCTAAAGATCACCCTCTGCCACAGCGTCTTAGCTCCTCAGACCGGCCCCGGTTTGCTTCTCAACTCGCCAAGCTCAAGGCCTGGCCAACGGATTAACCGGAGTTGATTTTATGCGTTGCTGGCTTGCCTGGAGTATCCTCCCTCTGAGCCGGCGCTCCAGTTTAATGTGTAAGTATTCCGAAAAGCCGGATGATCCTCAATGGTTTACCGACGTAGTACTTTCTGAAACGGAAGTTATTGAATCTGCCAAGAAAATACTCAACATCTCTTTGGAGGAATGTAGCCAAACCGGATTGGCTCCATACTATAAGAAGAACAAACTGCCTGCGGTAAGCCTTGATCTCTTATGTTTGTTTTTAATCCGTTCATTTAAATCGTCTTCCATTTATCTCTCAACTTTGCGCAGGCCGACGATCCCTTCTGGAAAAGGAAACCTCAGGATAAGGCATGCAAACAGCCGCGCCGAAAAACCTTCGTTGTCAAGAAGAGAAAGGCGGCTGCTGGCTTCGGTTCACATGTTGAAGAAGATGATCTGTACTCTGAGGTATGAGTTAATCCGGCTATGATTTGTTCACTTTTATCCAGACTTGTGTTAACGATGTCTTTTCACAGGATTTGGCTGAAGGAGATAAAGTGGCAAAAACTGAGGTAATCACTCTTTCTTCAGATTCAGAACCGCCTCAACCAAAAATTCGTCGGGTAGTCCGGAAATATCAGTTTTCTCATCCTTATGCTCAACTGGACCCCAATTTTCTTTTGAAGAAACAGCAACATGAAGCTCGCCGGGCTACATGCCATAGTGGCCTTGTAGTCGAGTCTTCCGAAATATCTCTTACTCCGGCTCGGAGGCGCCGCTCTGAGGTTTTACTTTCTCCAACTCTTCTTCATCCCAAGGCTGGACTTATACGCAAACCACTTAAACCGTCTGACATTAATTATTAGGAGACTCCTTTATCTTCTTCTGGCGAATCCACTGCCACACAAGTTCCAACTCCGAAGACTGTCCCTGGGTAAGTCCTTTATTTCATCCGGTTTACCTTTGCATGTGCTTTTGTGACTCTAACTTCTTTTCCAATTTCTTTTCAGCAAGCCTAAGCCTAGCAAAAAGGCAAAGGCCAGCCAGTCAGCTGCTGAGACTGCCACTGATAACCCGGTGGCTGATCCGGATGCAGTCATCCCACCGGAAAATGAGCCTATAGTTCAGCGCAACGATCCTGATCCCGTGGATCATGATTATGCAACTGCTCCTGAAGATCCCAACACTGAAAATGTCCATGAACCGGCGAGTCCTGCCCGGGCCAACCCTCCACGGACTAGCCCGGCTCCCGCTAGTCCGGTTCATACCGCTACTCCACAACCGGCAGCTGCTCCTTCTCCGGATGTTCAAATAACCGGTACAGCTTACACCGCTCCTGCTGAGCCCGTTGTTTTAGCCAAGCATACAGCTCAAAAGAAGGGTAAATGGAGTACAGACTTGTCTAGTTACGCCGAGCTGAGTGCCCAGGAGCTTTATTCCGGGTACTTGAACCGGCTGCATACTAGTCGGGACTATGAAGCGGGCTTGGTCAATATGATGAAAGACAAATACGAGGTATTTTATTTGTCCTTTGCTTTTGCCTTCTTTGTATTTCAGTCTGTATCATGGTAGCCCCCAAGCTCCGGTTTAGCTATGTTAGAAGGTGAACCGGTACTTTCAACTGCGAGCAAATGATCTTACATTAGCCCCCAAGTGCCAGGGGCATAAGTCGGTTTATGCGCCTGGGACTTGTCTGAATCTTTCTTTTGATATTTCAACTGCCCATTAACCCCCAAGTGTCAAGTAGACAACTTTGTTTGTGTGCTTGAGACTTATCTTTAATTGTCACTCTTTGATACTTGAATTGCCCATTAGCCCCCAAGTGTCAAGTGGATAACTTGGTTATGTGCTTGAGACTTGTCTGAATTTTGTCCCTTATTCCACTTGATTTCCCTTGTAGGCTGATTTGAACCGGAGGGCCAAAGAAATAATTGAACTCCGGAATAGACTTGCTGAAACTGAATCTGCTGCTGCCAAGGCCAAAAAAGATCTGGCGCTGAGCTTAACCACTGGTGAACAGTTGAAGAAATACTTTGAATCAGAGCGGGCAACCTAGGAAGTACAGAAAAATGCACTTGAAAAGAGAGCAAAGGACGCTGACGAAGCTCTTAATCCGGTGATAGAAGAGTTGACCGGTTTAAAATGGAAAATAGAACTTATGACTTCTGCCGTCTTCGATAAATACTTAACCTGCACCTGCTTTCATTTCTGCAACCTTTAATCCGTTCCGGTTTAATTGTGACCACCATATGCAGGACGGCGCGTCACCCATCTTGGGGATGATCTCCGGAAGAAACTCAAGGCCTCTTATACTCTGGTTGAGCAGCTGTATTCCGGCGCTCAGCAGATTATAAGTGCAATGTCTTTCAATAAACCGGCCCCTACCACCATCCAAGGCACTCTGGAGAAGTTGTCTATCTTGCCTGCCCGCTTGGAAGAGGTGAAGAAGTCTGCTCCCCGAGCCGGTTCTCTCGTAGCACTCACCAGAGCCAAAGCGTGGGTTCCAGACTTTGACCCGGAAGAAGCTCTGAACGGGTATCCCAGTACCAAAGAAGATGGATCGGCCTTCACTGGTAAAGACCTTCATGCCTTGATGAAGGAGATGCGTCCTCTTGCCAGCAAACTTGTTGTTGAATCAGATTTGACCAGGTATCATCCGGCGTACGATTTACAGAATGAGCGGGTGGATCGACCGGTTTATGATACCGTGAATCTAATCCCACCAGTGCGCCCCCACACTTTCGCCCCAGATGTTGATTCGTCTGATCTTATTACGGAAGAGATGTACTTCTGTGCTTTAACAAAAATCGATTGGTGCGTCCCTGACTTTCAGCCGCTTCAAGAAGATGAAGAAGCTCCGGAACATGTCGATCATCAGCCGTCGCAGCAGGAGGAAGCCTAGGCCACCCAGTTTATCCTTGTAGTTGCAGTCTCATTTTGTTGGAAAAACTTTAATCCGTTCAGGCTTGCTATGCCTTGTAATAGGATATCTCAGAAACATTGCTGTTTTAATCCGGATGTCCCAACTTTGTTTTGGCGTCTGTCAATTTGAATCCCTTTTTCTGCTTATGTTTTATCTTGCATACTATATGTTTCTGCATAGATAATACTTGAAATATGTCCTGGCGGTTTATCGCCGGACCAATTAAAGCGCTCTTATAAATATATCAAGCAAGTGTCTGTTTTACACCAGAAATAACTTCATACATGTGATTAAGTATGCTTGATATCCTTAATCCGGCGAATGTTGTTGTTCCTGAAGAAACTCTTGGCTCCGTTGGGGCGTACCCAATTACTCCGGGTTTATAAGAACTGCCGGTTTAAATAATGCTGGAACTCTGTACAGACTTTTGAATATATGTGGTCAACTTTGGAGTTGTCCCACTCCGGATCAAAGAACCATAAAACACAAATACAAAAAATACACGTTTGCAAATAAAACCATGTAGTTGAGGCTTTTTGCGAGCTGTCAGGCTCCAAATCGAAACTTCTGATTCGAATACGATCAGTAAACCGGACCATAGGGGCTAAGCTAGGATTCGAATACGATCCTAACCCCCTACTGGCCTTGAAATTTTAGCCAAGCAATGGATTCGAATACGATCCATTGAGCTTATGATTCGAATATGATCATACAAACCGGACCATAGGGGCTAAGCTAGGATTCGAATATGATCCTAACCCCCTACTGGCCTTGAAATTTTAGCCAAGCAATGGATTCGAATATGATCCATTGAGCTTATGATTCGAATACGATCATACAAACCGGACCATAGGGGCTAAGCTAGGATTCGAATACGATCCTAACCCCCTACTGGCCTTTGCCATGTTCTCTTTGGTTCGAATACGACCTATGTTTGAACAGAA
>LR738711.1:283056723-283153751 GCA_902687465.1 Secale cereale | reverse complement strand
GATCCTAACCCCCTACTGGCCTTGAAATTTTAGCCAAGCAATGGATTCGAATATGATCCATTGAGCTTATGATTCGAATATGATCATACAAACCGGACCATAGGGGCTAAGCTAGGATTCGAATACGATCCTAACCCCCTACTGGCCTTGAAATTTTAGCCAAGCAATGGATTCGAATACGATCCATTGAGCTTATGATTCGAATACGATCATACAAACCGGACCATAGGGGCTAAGCTAGGATTCGAATACGATCCTAACCCCCTACTGGCCTTTGCCATGTTCTCTTTGGTTCGAATACGACCTATGTTTGAACAGAAATGGCTATGTTCTCTTTGGTTCGAATACGACCTATGTTTGAACAGGAATGGCTATGTTCTCTTTGGTTCAAATACGACCTATGTTTGAACAGGAAGCCCTTTAGTGATCACAGCGGCAGAGTACATATATGGGAGTTGTCCTGCACAACCAGATAGACTGATCAAAGTATCTTATTTTCTTTAAAATGATATATAGTAAGAGAAATAAACTTTAGATGGTTATCACCATAAGATACTTATATTGGAAAAAAGGCTAATCCCTCGGTTTACCGAGGGTGTCGGTTTATTCATTAATCATAATATATACATAGGATACAGCAGAGCTCATGGCTCAGGTATAGTAGGGCCGCAAGAGGGCGATGTTCGACGGCCTCTTTGTCTCTTCCTCCGATGTCCGTGAGTCCTTGTGTTCTCGAACGTCCACTAGGTAATATGAACCGTTGTGTAGATTCTTGCTGACCACGAAGGGCCCTTCCCAAGGCGGCGATAGTTTGTGCATGTTTGTTTGGTCCTGGATGAGCCGGAGTACCAAATCTCCCTCCTGGAACGTCCTGGTCTTGATCTGGCGGCTGTGATATCTGCGCAAGTCCTGTTGATAAATTGCGGACCGTGCTGCTGCTATGGCACGTTCTTCATCCAGCCGGTCCAAACTGTCCTATCTTGCCTGCTCATTGGCCACTTCAACATAAGCCGTCACCCGTGGCAAATCATGACGGATATCACTTGGAAGGACCGCTTCAGCACCATACACCATGAAGGTGTATAACCTGTGGACCGGTTCGGCGTAGTATTGATGCTCCAGAGGACAGAAGGTAACTCCTCAACCCAGCACCCTGGTGTTCTTTGCAGGGGAGTCATAAGCCGGGGCTTGATACCTCGCAAAATCTCCTGATTCGCTCTTTCAGCTTGACCATTGGATTGAGGGTGAGCTACAGAAGATACATCTAGACGAATATGCTCGCGTTGACAAAACTCTTCCATCTCTCCCTTAGATAAATTGGTGCCATTGTCTGTGATGATGCTGTGTGGAAAGCCAAACCGAAAAATTACCTTTTTGATGAATTTGACCGCTGTTGCCGCATCACACTTGCTCACAGGCTCTGCCCCAATCCACTTTGTAAATTTGTCCACAGCAACCAGCAGATGAGTTTTTTGATCCTGGGATCTTTTGAAAGGTCCAACCATATCAAGCCCCCAAGTCGCAAACGGCCAAGTAATCGGTATCATCCGGAGCTCCTGTGCCGGAACAAGAGCACGTCGTGAAAATTTCTGACAAGCATCGCACTTCCGGACTAGATCCGCTGCATCAGCATGAGCTGTCAGCCAATAGAACCCATGTCGAAAAGCTTTAGCCACCAAGGATTTTGAACCGGCATGATGACCACAATCCCCTTCATGGATCTCACGCAGAATATCACAACCTTCCTCAGATGACACACACCGCTGAAACGCTCCAGAAACACTGCGATGGTGAAGTTCTCCGTTGGCAATTGTCATGGATTTGGAGCGCCGGATTATCTGTATTGCTTCGATCTCGTCGTCCGGCAACTCCCCACGACTTAGATATGCCAAGTATGGGAGCGTCCAATCCGGAATAACATGAAGCGCTGCAACTAGTTGTGCCTCCGGATCAGGAACGGCCAGATCTTCCTCCGATGGCACCTGAACCGATGGACTGTGCAGCTCATCCAAAAAAGTATTAGGTGGTACCGGTTTACGTTGAGAACCCAGCCGGCTCAGAGCATCAGCCGCTTCATTCCTTCGCCGGTCTATGTGATCAACTTGATACCCTTTGAAATATCTTGCGACTGCTTCAACTTCTCGTCTGTAAGCTGCCATGAGAGGGTCTCTTGAATCCCACTTGCCGGATACTTGTTCTGCCACTAAATTTGAATCACCAAAACACTTGACCCGGCTCAAGTTCATCTCCTTAGCCATCCGTAGGCCATGAAGCAACGCCTCATATTCTGCTGCATTGTTAGTACAAGGAAACATTAAACGGAGAACATAACAGAACTTGTCACCTCGTGGGGAGGTTAACACAACTCCAACCCCCGAGCCTTCTAACTGTCTTGAACCGTCAAAATGAATCGTCCAGTATGTAAGATCCGGCTTCTCCTCTGGTGCTTGCAGTTCTGTCCAATCATTGATGAAATCCATCAATGCTTGGGATTTGATAGCGGTGTGTGGCACATACTTCAATCCGTGTGGGCTAAGCTCAATGGCCCACTTCGCTACTCTGCCAGTAGCTTCCCTGTTCTGGATTATATCCCCCAATGGTGCTGAACTGAGAACAGTTATTGGGTGGCCTTGAAAATAATTCTTCAACTTCCGGTTTGCCATAAACACACCATATACCAGCTTCTGCCAATGCGGGTACCTTTGTTTGGATTCAATGAGAACTTCGCTGACATAATAGACTGGACATTGAACCGGATATTCCGTTCCTGCTTCCTTGCGCTCGACCACGATTGCCACGCTGACTGCCCGTGCATTGGCCGCAACGTATAACAGCAACGGCTCATTATCAACGGGGGTAGCAAGGACTGGCGCTCTGCCAGTTGCCACTTTAAATCCTCAAACGCAGCGTTCGCCCCATCACTCCATATAAACCGATCCGTCTTCTTCAGCATCTGATAAAGCGGAATCGCCTTCTCTCCCAGACGGCTGATGAACCGGCTCAACGCTGTGATCCGGCCAGCGATACGTTGAACATCATTGATGCAAGCCGGTTTAGTCAAGGATGTGATTGCCTTGATCTTCTCCGGATTGGCTTATATTCCTCTGTTTGACACCAAGAATCCAAGGAGCTTGCCCGCCGGAACACCGAAAGCACACTTCTCCGGATTAAGCATCATTTTATAGGCTCGAAGATTGTCAAAGGTCTCCTTGAGGTCCTCTATCAGCGTCTCCTCCTTCCTTGATTTCACCACAATATCATCCACATAAGCGTGAACATTCCTCCCTATCTGCCCTTTAAGACAATTCTGTATGCAACGCTGATAAGTTGCTTGGGCACTCTTGAGCCCAAAAGGCATAGACACATAGCAAAAAGCACCAAAAGGGGTTATGAAAGCCATCTTCTCCTGATCTTTAACTGCCATCTTGATCTGGTGATACCCTGAATATGCATCCAAAAAACTTAGCCGCTCACATCCTGCCGTAGCATCAATGATCTGATCAATACGAGGGAGAGCAAAAGGATCGGTCGAACAAGCTTTGTTTAGGTCTATGTAATCCACACACATTCTCCACTTGCCATTTTTCCTTAATACCAGCACCGGATTAGCCAACCACTCCGGGTGAAAAACTTCAACTATGAATCCTGCGGCCAAAAGCCTGGCCACTTCTTCTCCTATAGCCTTGCGCCTTTCTTCGTTGAAGCGGCGCAGATACTGCTTGACCGGTTTAAACTTCGGATCAATGTTAAGACTGTGCTCAGCGAGTTCCCTCGGTATACCTGGCATGTCAGAAGGTTTCCATGCAAAGATATCCCGGTTCTCACGAATGAACTCGATGAGCGCGCTTTCCTATTTAGGATCAAGGTTAGCGCTGATAGTGAACTGCTTGGATGAATCGCCTGGCACAAAGTCAACTTTCTTGGTCTCCTCCGCAGATTTGAACTTCAATGCCGGATCATGCTCTGTAGTTGGCTTCTTCAACAGGGACATATCTGCCGGATCAACATTGTCTTTGTAAAACTACAACTCTTCCGTAGCACATACTGCTTCCGCATAAGCAGCGTCTCCTTCCTCGCACTCCAATGCAATCTTGCGACTCCCATGAACCGTGATGGTTCCTTTGTGACCCGGCATTTTGAGCTGAAGATAAACATAGCACGGCCTAGCCATAAACTTGGCATAAACCGGTCGTCCGAACAAGGCGTGATACGGGCTCCGAATCTTGACCACTTCAAAGGTTATCATCTCCGACCTGGAATCCTGTTCATCTCCAAAGGTAACTTCTAGGTCAATTTTCCCAATGGGGTAAGCTGATTTACGTGGCACCACTCCATGAAACACCGTGTTTGACTGTCTTAGCTTCTTATCCGTCAGCCCCATGCGACGGAAAGTCTCGTAATATAAGATATTGATGCTGCTGCCGCCGTCCATGAGGACTTTGGTGAACTTGTAGCCACCCACCTGTGGTGCTACCACTAAGGCCAATTGGCCCGGATTACCAACTCGCGGCGGGTGATCCTCCCTGCTCCACACAATAGGTTGCTCTGACCAGCGTAGAAATTGCGGAGTTGCCGGTTCAATCGCGTGGACCGCCCGCTTTAAAAAAAATTGATCTCGTTTGCATAAACTCGTAGTGAACACATGATACTGTCCACTGCTCAGCTCCTTCGGGTTACTCTAATATCCGGACTGCTGCTGCTGCTGACGCTGCTGATTGCCCTGGTTATTGTGATTACCTTGGCCCTGCTGTTGGTTGTTTTGGTTATTGTAACCACCCTCACCATGCTGCTGATTGCCTTGGTTATTGTAACCGCCTTGACCGTACTGATTATTGCCTTGGTTATTATAACCACTGTTGTTGCCACGATATCCTGATCCGGAGCCGTTCCCCTGGTGACCCGGACCGTAAAACCCGGGGCCTGATCCGCCGCCAGGTGGCCTGTTGTTAGATCTAAATCGGCTCATGGCTTCCTATGGTGTGTTTAGCTGGATGTTCTTTTGATCCGTGTTTCGGGCAAGGCTCATTCAACTCTTGCTCCTAGCTAACGGCCCCTCCGCCGGTTTGTAGAGGCGGTTTACCCTTGTTGCGCTGAAAGCCCCCTTGAACTTGGGTATTGGCCACGAAAGCAGAGCCACCCTCTGCCTTTCGTTTGCCTAAGAAGCTCGTTCCGACCGGATTAGCCTGCGCCAGTTTACCGGGCTTATTGGCTTTTCCAGTTTTATCTCCATCCGCTTCTGGATACTTAGTGTTGTCGGAGTCCCCGTACTTCACCAGAGCGCTCATGAGAGTTCCCATGTCATTACAATCCCGTTTGAGCCGTCCCAGCTTTAACTTCAGAGACTCAAACCGGCAATTGTTTTCCAGTGTCACTATTGCCGTACTGGGATTGATACCGTTGGAAGAGTGCAAGATTTTTGATACTCGCCGCACCCATGCACTTGTAGGCTCCTGGTCTCCTTGTATACAGGCTGCCAGATCCACCACTGACATTGGCTGCTTGGACGTATCCTTGAAATTTTTGATAAACTGGCGGCGTAACTCTCCCCATGATCCGATGGAATTAGGTGGTAAGCCCTTCAGTCAGGTCCGGGTTGTACCCTCAAGCATCATGGTAAAGTACTTCGCACAAGCCGCTTCATCCACGTCCAGCATCTCCATAGCCATCTCGTAACTCTCAACCCAAGCCTCTGGAGCTAAATCTGCTGTGTAATTAGGCACTTTCCGTGGACCCTTGAAATCCTTGGGTAACTTCACGCTCCGTAGAGCGGGGACAAGACACTGCACCCCAAAGGAACTCGTCGTGACTCATGTTTCTGCTGTGGTTGTGTGAACCGGCGTCGTTTGGCGGACCTCCTCACGGGCCGTAGATCTAACCCGGTTTGCCTCCTGAGCTAGCGCCTCTGCGCCCGCCGGATTATCCTGTCTGTGACGGTGTCGCCTCCGTTCACTACTCGACACCTCCGGTTCTTCCCAATGCCTAGTATAACTCCGGCTGTGGCGGGGTGTTGAATGAAGCCTCTCCCTGCTATAAGAATACGCTTGCTGTTGTGTCAACGCCGTGTTAAGCAGATCCTTGACCTGGCGTGCCTCCATAGCCACAGGGGATGTCCCCTCAATGGGTAAAGCGGCCAGGCGTGAAGCGGCAGCAACAATGTTATCCAAAGGATTTGAGTAATGACCCAGAGGGGTAGGGACGTGAGGCACGGACATAATCCGCCGATCTTGCTCCGCAGTGGGCTGCTGAACCGGCTTGCCCCTCGCTGGGGCCGCCCTCCGGTTTACCACCGAATCATTGCTGGCTCCCGCTCCTGGTGTCCTGAAAAGATTCGTCGCCTCGTAAACAGGCGGTAGACGAGACTGGTACCTTCGATTCCTTACTCCTTGCGCAGAGGCCTGTTCCACCCTTAGTTGGAAGGCCTGATCATCCAGCTCTGCCTGTCTTATCGCTATCATAGCCTTCTCTGCATTTAGATCCTCTCTTGCTTGATCAATCCGGCCCCTCAGCTGAAGGAGTTCTGCATCGTGTTGCGCCTTGTCTGCTGGAGCCACCTCTGCTACGGCCCGGGTTGTGAACTCCTCGATCAAGGCCGATAGAGCGTCAGAGGGCGAGAGGGATTGGCCGCTCCCCCCCTATACCAGCTTCTGCTGCGATCGCCCCGTTCACCGTGGATTGTGGCGTAGGTTGTGATCCGGCCATAAAGACAGCCACTCGGTTTGGCGGATCAAAGAGGTCCGGAATACTGTCTCCGTCGGACACACCCTCAGATCGGCCGTCCCGCAACAGATACAAGGATTCAGTCTCTCCAGATGAGGATTCATCATCGGAATAGATAACTGTCTCGCCACCGGAATCCGATCTGTCCTCGGCTTGAACCCCGTGAATTGCTCCGACGAAAACGCGCTTCATGGTTTGTTGAATCCGGGCCGATCTCGCACGCTGAGCCGGCTCGACGATGTTGGGGAAGATGTCCGGCTCAGGTCCCGGTTCACCAATTTTACCGATGAAGACGTGGATACCACTGAAGGGAACCCGGTACCCGTATTCGATTGAATCGGCCTCCGGGCCCCAGCCTGCGTCGTCGATGTAGATCCGGCCGCGGCGACTCTTGGTCATCCGACCGACCGCATAGCCCCTGAGCCCTTCAAAGCTGCCCTTAAAGAACTCGAAACCGTCGTGCGGAGGCCCCACGGTGGGCGCCAACTGTCGTGGAATTAACACGGCAGATGTCCGGTTTAACGGACTTAGTTGAGGAACCATCGCACGGGTTAGCTTGAAGGGGTTAAAAGCACGCAAAGGACACACAGGTTTTTATACTAGTTCGGCCCCTTCGAGGAAGGTAAAAGCCTACGTCTAGTTTGGTTTAGTATTGCTTGGGCGTCGATGAACAGGGAGCGGATTGCTTGCCTGTGTCTCGACGGGTTGTTTTCTTGTCCTTGAACCGTCGCCGGGTCATCCCTTTATATAGAGGCGACGCCCGGTCCGGTTTACAGAGTCCCGAGGCCGGCTCATATTTGTGTCCGCCTCGGTCTGTGCTCTTTCTTCCTTTTCTCTCAAGTTACACGATAAGATGGTTTACAAACTGTAACTCTATACATGGGCCCTAAGTCTTCATGGGCCGTAACCTCTACTGAGCTTTACAATTACACAACTATATCATCATAATCCGGTTTACCCTAGCCGGTTCATACCCGCTAGTAATATCCCTGACACCTATGGAGAACGCAAATCCCGAATCCAATGGATTCGAAGATATTGGGAAGAACAATGGTTTCTATAACGCTTCGTGACTCCTGAATATGCAACCAAGAATGCTATACGTCCTCCATGGGGCGATGTCGTCTACAAGAAGCTTAAGCCCAAAAACATATCTGAAGCCATCTCCGAAAATTTCTACCCTTGCATGGTCAGAGGACCTATGCTTGAAAATGCCGACCCATCTAGTCTTCGATGGTGTCGTGATGATGATTTGTTTGAAGAAAACTACAAGTTTGCCAAGAACTCTGCAACGCGGAACAAGAAGGAATTTGGCATCAACTTCAATCCTGGTCCTTCTCGGCCTCGTTCTGATGGAACCCGTGAAGCCAATGAAAATCGTGTTGGCCCCTTCAATGGCCTTGATGGATTGTTCTCCCACATCGCTGCTCAAAGGGCGACCGTGGAGCATGTTGCTGAAGATGTGGAACTTGAAGATGTTCCTAAGCCTGTGAAGCCTAAGAAGACGACAAAGGCTTCTAAACCCTCTGCTGCTCCAAAAGCTTCAAGTGTGAAGCCTTTGAAAATTGTACCTCCTGAATATAGTGTGCAGTCTGAGGACCATTCTCGCATCTCTCAGAGGTCTAAGCAGCTCATGAAACCATCCGGTCAAGGGCTCACTCTTGGCAGCATTTTGCGCAATAATAATGACATTATTGATCTGTCCAGTGATGAAGATCTTGCTGATGACGCCCTTGAGACGTTGATCAAGAGCAAGCAACATGCTGAAATTATCAATGATTTGCCTCTCTTTGATGCTGATATCATCAACAAAATCATGGCTGAAGACCAAACATTGACCCCAAGTTGGTCGCCAAGAAGCTAAAGAAGAACAAGAAGCCTGCTGCTGAAGAAACTGAAGTTCCAAGGAAGGAGAGACCAAACATTGTCTTCCCTGCCAGCATGACTGGCTTGAAGCCAAAGGTTCTCTCAGCGGCTTCTGAACAAAAGAAGACTAGGCAGGCTGAAGCTGAAGCCAAGAAGAGAAAGCATCTTGATGATTCTGATGCTGCTCCTTCCAAGAAGAAGCTGAAAACAAAAGCTTCAAGGGCTTCACATAAGCCTCGCGCCTCCTCCGAAGAACCTCTGGTCATTGAACCTATCTATGTTGCCCTGCCTGCTTCGTCCAACCGTGATCGTGGTTTGTTGTGCATGAGCCTGCTACCACAGAGGCTCATCAGTCTGAAGAGATTCCAGATGCCGACTCTCTCGCAGCTGAAGACATTGGTCATGATGACAATGTTGTTAATGATGAAGTCCTTCATCAACTCGAGCCCCAACAAGTACCATCGCCTGCTCGCACGAGCAGTGGACTCATTAGCATTGGTGGTCCCACGACGCCAATTGCTCTAGATGAATTTTGGGAAGAGCAACACCCAAACACCCCCCTTCATGAAGTTATTCCCCGCACTCCATCGTCTCTTGTCACCACTCCGGTGCTGGAGACTCCACAAGATACACCTGAAGATGACATGGAGCAGACCAATGCATCACCAATGGCGTCGCCCAAGTTCTGAAGGCTTCGCAAAGGCCTCAGGCCTCAGGTCTCCATGTCAAGCATTCCTGAAGACGATGTGCAAAACACAATCTCAATAGCATGTCAAGTGTTCCCTGAAGCCATCCCTTCAGCGTCTGCTCAAGAATCTGAAGCCAAAGCGGCTGAAGATATATCGGCTGCATCAGTCGATGAAGTGAAGGAAGAAGAACCTGAAGCTACTCCTCCTGCTGTTGAAACTGTTGTGCAAGATGAAATGCCCATTGTGCCAAAAAAAACCTCTCCGACAAGCCACTAATGGTGAAGCAATTGTGGCTTCCACTCAAACTATTGCTGAAGCCAATGACACAGTCATGGCTGAAGACAATGTGAAGCATGAAGTCATTACTGCCCCTGAAGGAAATATTTCTCCACATGTGCCTCACTCCATGGCCCAAGCCTCCAATCGTGACGGAGAGCTCGTCACTATCAGGTGGCCCACGCTGACGCCTCCCACTGCTCTAGGACAAAAATATGACTATCATGTGGAGCAAAGGCCTTAGACACAGAAGCCGAATCCCAGACTGCCAAGGCTTCCTAGCGTTGTAACCACCCAGGGGTCTTTCAGTATGAGAAGCTTCAGGGAGCACAACACATTCTTTGATTCTGAAAAGAACCCATACAAGAAGCCCAAGATCACCTCTGATAGGTTCTGGAGCTACTAGCAACGCAGCTATTACTCATGCATTTTATACAACCAAGATCGGATTTTTCCACACCAACATCTTGATTGTGATGCCATTGCTGGGCTGCCATGCCTTGAAGAGGCACTTGACTGCTTCAGAGATGTTGGGCTGCTCCCGTTCGTCACTTCAAAAGAACACTGGAATGAAGAGCTTCTTCTTCAGTTCTATGCCGCACTTCATATCAGAGGCTACAACAGGGATCCGAAGACTTGGGTCCTTGAGTGGATGACAAGTGACGTTCATCATGAAGCCAAAGCTCAAAATCTTCTCGACTTACTTCCCTGCCCACTCCTGGTGCGTTGTACGAACCAGGTTGTACGCTACATCAAAATGAACTGCAAAGCATCTTCAAGAAGCCTGAGCCAAACATGAGTCAAATGCTCAATATGATGAAGCCATTGCCCCTGGATGTTGAATATCCAAAGAAATTTCTCGCCAAGGACCTCGAGTATCTACCTCGCACCATCTACCATATTCTGAGGCGTACTCTATGGCCAATCAAGGGAAACTCTTCTGAAGCCAAACTGGAGGGCGCCATGAAGACTCTGGTCTTTTACATCCTCAATGGCATCATATTCAATACTCATGACTTCTTCATTCGTCAACTAGCTGTGTCTGGTATTGATCTGTTTGGCCTCAAGTTCTATGCTCCATGGGTTATGCGGCTAATTAAACTTCACTCCACTATCAACTATCAAGCTTCAGCGCACAATCATGTTGTATTTCTGCTTGAGGTTGATATGTATTATGAAGCCATTTATCCCGAGCCTACCAAGAAGCCACTGCAACTGCTCAATGCTAACCATCATAGTTTCACTCAGCATGTTGCAAGTGTTCATGCGCCAAATGCTGCTAACATTGCTTATCCTCTGGCTGGAAATTTGCGCCTACCGCATTGCGCCAATACTGAAGCTACCGCGAGCACAATTGCACCAAGGCCTAAGAAGCGTTCATGTGTCATAAATGATCGAGAGCTTCTTGTATCGGTTCACCAAATGCAAGATAGGCATCATGATTGGTTGAAGTGCCAGATGCAAAGTCTTCTTACTGATGTCAATCGCATTCGTAATTTGGCACCCAAGAACTCCTTTGTTGCCCATGAAGCCTCTCGGCGTCCTGGAAGAGCCTCACATTACTTTGCTTTGAAGATGATCTTCAAGCAGATGGCTTCACCGAGCGTTTCAAGTTTGACTCCAAGCCTCCACAATTTGAGAGTTGGCGTCCTACTCCATCAATCGAAGACTCTGAGTATTCATCTTCGGCTGCAATTGTTGTTGCTCGTGTCATAATGAAGAAGACGATGACACTTCTCCCACAATAGCTTCACTGCATCACGACTCTGCGTTAGGCCCGTCTGCACCGCCCAACTCCAACGTCAACCCGGCTGCCCCAGCATCTTCACCATCTGGGAACGCATAGATACTCTATGTCTTCAAACATTTTTGTCCTTACTGACAAAAGGGGGAGAAGCATAAGAGTTGATAGTCTTCAAGCGGGTCCATATATGGGTCGGGTGCTTTATTTTTGCTAAGTTCTTACAACTCTCGTTTTGAAACAATTTGGCTCTTGAGTTGTAACACTTAAACTTGATGGTCGTCCGCTGCATTTGCTGCTATTTCTTCTGCGTGGCTAAATATCTATCTTATGCGCATGAAATCATTCAGCAGTCGCCCATTTTTAATTGTGCATATCATTATGTTCACAACATATGTGTATGCATGATGGATTGTCTTCATAAGATTGAGGGAGATCTCCACAAAGCAAAACCTGCCATGTGCCTTTGCATTCGAAAGCAAATTTACTATATGCACATCTTCAGGGGGGAGCCCTCTCAATCTCATGAAGCCAATGACCGTGTTATGTAAATTTCACATATTTTATCCCCGTTGAAAACTTCAACCAGCTTATCATCAATCACCAAAAAGGAGGAGATTGTAAGTGCATCTAGTGCCCCCCTAGTTAGTTTTGGAGTATTGACGACAAACGTGGTTGAGGGACTAACGTGTTTGTGAGAATTGCAGGATAACACAGGTAGTAGTCCCTCACTGATTTGGTTTACCTTCCAGAGATGACCCCTAAAAATGTGTGAAGACATTGAAGACAATGGTGGCTCGTGAAGACATTCACGTGAAGATAATGACGTGTGAAGACATTCACTGAAGACTATAGAGTGCGAGGACATAGTTTCTTTCATAGTTCCCTTTCTCCTTTCTTGGTCATAGGAACCACTGTACTGTTAAGTGGGGTCCCAGTGAACATAGTCAGATGAGTGATGTGATGCTCAAACAAAAATCCTATGTCTTCGAGCGAAGACAATGAGAGAAAAACTTATCAAGAGTTGGATAAGTCAGCTTTGCTTGGAGCTCAAGCTAAGTTGTCGCGTGTGTTCAAAATCCGACCGTTGGACACGTGTCAGTTCCTTAGTGACCAAGGGTCATTTTGGACATATCATGTCGGGTTGCCTCCTGGCTATAAATAGCCCACCCCTACACCATAAATTGGTGGCTGCTCAGAGTTAGTGCACGGATTTTGTCGTTTGAGAGCAACCTACCCATGAAGCCTTTGAAAGAAAAGATCCTTGCGAGGACAAAGCCCAAAACACCCAGAGCCAAATAGTGTTAGGTATCACTGAAGTCTTTCTGTCTGTGTGATCCGAAGACTTGTAACACTTGAGGACTGTGTATCTTCCAGCCGGTTAGGCGTCGCGTTCTGAGCATCCAAGAGTCATTGTGAATTGCTAGTGAACGAAGTCTGCAAAGGTTTGGAAGTCTACCTTGAAGACTTACCAGAGTGATTGGGCAAGGACTAGGTGTCCTTAGCTCAAGGGGAATAAGGTGAAGACCCCGTATTCATAGTTCAATCTCAGCCTCCATAACCAGACGTACATTTGTCACAGCAAATGGAACTGGTCAACCAAATTCCTTCGTCTCCGAGCTACTGGTTCTATCTTCCAACCCATTTACTTTCCAGTTTGTCTTCGTGAAGTCATTTCTTACTTGTCAGATCTGCATGACTTCACTGTATGAAGACTGTTCCCTGTTTAGCTTCATTATGTCTTCCACTTTGATCCATGTTACCTAACTATCAATAGTCCTCGTACTTTCACTATATTGCTTACTTGACTATTGCTTGTCTAGGGTAGTTTATCTTCCGCTGCATATCGTATAGGTTCATTTCATCTGTTTGACTTCAAAAGATATCGTGTTTTGAAGACATTCATAAAATTCGCCTATTCACCCCCCTCTAGTCGATAACTAGCACTTTTAAAAAGTATTTTATCCTGAAATTTTACCCACATAGACATTACGGCCTTGCATACAAGTGCATTTTCAGATTTTTGAAATTAAAACATTTATAATTTGTTTGTTTTTTTCAAAATTTAGGTCTCCATTGAGATAGGTCTCCAAAATGCCTTATTCACGCATCCTTTTTTTATAGGCCCAAATTACTTGAAACCCATTTTAATCATGATATATTTTTCCTATAACTTTGAGTCTTGCAGTACGAGGCACTTAGTTATCCCCCCATATTTCAAATAACTCATTTCTTCAGTAGTTCTAAGTTATGGTCATTGCTTCACCGAGGAGATGATGTATTAAGCCCGAATGTGGTATAAAACAAATGACCATTAAGATAATATGTTTGCCTTCAACAACTGCATAAACAAAGATTCGGGTTTCACTAATAATTGGCATGTTTTCCTAGGCAAGAGGGCTTCATTAAATAAAGAAAGATCACGAAAACTAAAACCACATGACCTTTAGGCTTGATTTTTTATCCCACACAAACCAATGGACTTTTGATGCTCCTTCTCGTCTCCCCACGAAAATCATGAATTGTGTGAGACAAATCATCAAACATTAAGTTTAAAGAACACCCCCCTGATATCATATGTAGGTAGCGCCTGCAAAACAGACTTAATCAAAATCTTTTAGCCCCACGTGATAAGTTTTTCTCAGACCATTCTTCGCCCATATTCACACACAAAAAATCTTAAAATGCGAACAGAAATCGGGAGACCCAAATATTTACAATCAAAGTAGTCAGTAATCACTTGTAGAGCAGCCATAACCGAGGCTTGATCATCAGTAATGCATATTTTACCAAATATAATAGAGCACTTTGAAGGGCTCAGTGCTAACCTATGCCCAATGCATATTTGGCAAATATATTTGTTTAATGACAAGCATCTGTTTCAAATAAGCTTTGCAAAAAATAATTTGTCATCCTCAAAGCAAATGGTACACTCTTGGTGTCGGTCTATAAATTTTGAACTCCCGCAGTACACCTCGATATGGCATCGTTCGAGAGAGGACATCACTCACTAACAAAGGAAAATAAGAACATGGAGGATCGCCTTGTCTAATACCCCTCGTGTGTGAGAAATAATACAAAAGTTCCCATTAAATCATGTGACTCTAATAGTTTGTATTCCGATAACCACACTATAACCACTAGACCCTGGATCTTGGTTTCCACGTAATCTCTTCTTTCATACATTGTTCACCCATCTCAAACAAAAACATTTCCCTTATGCGCGACATTGCCACTCCGCATGAACAACACATCAACTATTTCCCTGGCCCATTCAAGAAAAGGGGAACAAAGCCGATGTGCTTTCAGCTCCATGAATGCAAAGAATTCATCGTACTATTAAATTAGGGCGGCTGCTACGAATCAGCTCCGCCTAGCTAGCCATCTGATTTAACGCTGGTGACCGTTGGATCGTAGCGACACATCTCCATCCCACGTCTTCCTGGAAAATAATTCTATGAGACCTGGTCTCACAGATTAGTAGGTGAGACCCATTCTGATGGATGACACGTGGCATTCACAAATCACAAAGCATCTACCCCACCCTCACCTGAAATCAAGGGGGAGAGATTAGATGCTTTGTGATTTGTGAGTGACACGTGTCATCCATCAGGGTGGGTCTCACCTGCTAACCGTGAGACCTGGTCTCATATAATTTTTTTCCCGTCTTCCTTCCTTTGGTCCTCTCTCTAATGCTATTCCAGCAGAGCACGCAGCACCCACCATGGCGCGTGTGTTCCGTGACTTTGCGGCACCAAAGTCATCGGCGAGCGCTGCAACGCAGCTCCAAAAGGGTCGCCGACGAGTGTCCATCGCAGCACCGGAGAGCTGCCGACAAAAAAGCTCCATAGCAGCACCACACTGTACGTCTAGCCGTCAGTGAGCGCTGCTATGCAGCGCCGGGAGTTGTCGGCGACCGCCGTGACGCAGTATTGGGCGCCGCCAGCGAGCTTCATTGCAACACCAAGCTTACCCAAAAATGAACCGCCGGCGACGCTGCATTGAGCCGTCGGCAAAAGCTGCGATGAAGCAACCGACCCGTCACGCGAATGCTGCATCGGAGCACGGGGGAGCCTCCGTCGAGCACTCCATTGAAACTTCGCCGCCGGCGACTTGCAGCACCGGGTAGCGACGACGAGTATTGCATCACAACGAAGTCGAGGTTGCGTTGCAGTGCGGCGGCCTTGGACGAGCTGCTGTGTCGCAACCTAGTTGTCGTGGATGCGTTGCAGCACCGGCGGTCCTCTATGAGCACCGTTTCGCAACACCGGTAGCACCTCCTGGTGCTCTCACTGTTGTGGTGGCACCCATCATGGCTCCCCTCCATGGATGTTGCTTTGCAGCTATGCTGCCTCCAGAGATGCAACGAAGGAGCACCCACAGTCGGTGCCCGACGGCCGGTAGAAAACCCTTCCGATTTCCCAACTGTTGTGGTGGTGCTCGCCATGGCTCCTCTCCTCTGGCGATGAGATGGTAGTGGCAGGAAGAATGGAACGTGTGGAGGAGCAGCTTCGTCGGGGAGAAGATAAGGTTTGGGGGGAGCGGTGGGGCGTCTGACGTGGAGCACGTGGCACGTCAAGAAGGAGGTTTAGGAGAGGAAAAGATCAGTCGGTTGTTTTTAATCATTTTCCTTAAGTTAGTTGCAACCTATCATAGATCGTGAATATAGTTTTCATTATTCTGGTGAGTTTTAATAATGACATCTAACATAGAACCCTCCCTCACCCAGTATGACTCGTACATAAGAGCTTGTTTCATGGGCTTACGACGAGGACAATTAACAAGCTGGACAAGAATATGACAAATAATCAGATCTTGAACTAATAAGATGACACACCTAACAATCTGGAAACATTGTGTACGAAAGGAGTCACGCCAAAGATCGATCCAAACGAACCTTCATGTTTCTTCTTCCTTCTTGCTTTTTATTGAAGGTCCAAGGGAAACCTTCAAGACCCAAATCAAATAGGGTCTGTCTATATCACATCTAGATGTGAGATATTATCTCACATCTAACTTCCTCATCCTTCAAATTCATTCATGGAAGATTTAAAAAAAAAACTAGGGTGATAGAGTTTTTTTAACATTAGGATGAGAGAGTTAGATGTGAGATAGTATCTTACATCTAGATGTGAAATAGCAAACCTGAATCAAATATATTACAATCAACTGATACCAAGCGAAAATTACTAACCACTCGAGGTAAGATCTCATGGGCTGAAAAATGCTCATGCTGCAACATTGCTACATTCAAATCTCCCACCATGAACCAAGGAGCTTCGCTATATGCAAAAGATCACACATAACATGTCTTTGTGCAAAATATGGCTCAGCATACCCATCTTTACTTTATAAATTTCCTTGAATGGATAACACACCTAACAATAAAGATAGCAAGGCCACGTGGGTCCATTACCCTGAACGACACGGTGAAAACATTAACCCTGCCGAGGCAGACACGCAGGCTTTCAACTATATGCTCATTCTGAAGTGTGATGTATTATGAAATGTTAAGAGTTGGCAAGCCGGGAAATATCTCCAACTCATCGATCACAAGCCCAACAGGTTGATCCACCTAGTCTGGGCGATCTGGTTGGCAGATGCACTGCTCATTGAGTTGGTTGTCACTATTACCATTTATCCATCATGTCAAGAAGACACTCGATCAATTAAAAAAGAAAAAGAAAAAGAGACACTCGATCAATTGACCACCTTTACATAAGCTCTTAAATCTTAATAGAGATATGGTTATAGAGATGTAGAAAAAGAAATGTTTCTACCAACTGCGTGCCTCAATTCTGAACCTTTAAGTTCCATATCAGTCGCCAATAACAAAGCTAAAATACTGCTGACAGTTTGCCAAGCAAAACAAAACTACAACAGCATACAATTGAACCTTTAAGTTCGATATGGTGATAGAGTTTTGCAACATTTTGCTTTTTATAACTGGATGCCTTAACCTTCTAGAAGACCGAGAGAGGGAAAAGATCGTGCGTACAATTGAATCACATTATCACAACATTGCCATGATTGAAAAAAGTGGGGAATTAAGAGCGGCGGGTGAGCCATCGTTATCCATAAAAGCAAATCAGCCAAGCATCATTTACCAAGACAAGACAGCATCACGGGGCAGCAATAGCAACCATGCACCTATACATTGCTGGCTTAATTACATGTGCCACAGCGCGGCGTCGTGGGAGTAGAACGAGGAGGAGGAGGGCGGGTCTTCGAGCTCGTCGACGTAGATTTCGTCGTCGTCGAGGGCGCGTGCGCAGGCGCGGGGAGGCTCGCAGGGGAGGAGGCGGTCGCGGCAGAGCGGGCACGTGGCGCGCGGGCGGAGGAGCCAGGAGTCAAGGCACTCGCGGTGGAAGACGTGACGGCACCGGAGCTCGCGCACCTCCTCGCCGTCGTCGATCCGCGACAGGCAGAACACGCAGTCCACGGCCGCCCACTTGTCGCCGCCGCGGCGGTACACCGCGACGGCGAGGAGGTCGAGGTACTCGGGCGGCAGCAGCTCCTCCTGCTGGAAGACGCCGCCGCCGACGACCGTTGCCGCGGAGGAGAAGTTGCCGGCGCGCGCGATGCGGTAGCCGAGGAAGGCGGAGCGCGACGGCCACGCGAACGCCTCGCCGCGGAGAGCGAGCGCGGCGAGGCGGAGGCCGGCCTCGGCCACCACGACGAGCAGGAGGAGGCAGGGGAGCGAGAAAGCGGCGAAGAGGACGGAGGCGAGCGCGCCGGCCACCTCCATTTTGCTTCTTAGGTTCTTGTCTTGTAAGCAGGCGGCGGGGCGAAGCTTCTTTTCCTGGCGGGCTGGAGCGAAATGACAAGTGTGCTCAGGTCGGGGGGCTCAGAGATTTGTTTACGGACAGGATAAGCGGGTGGTGGGCTGGTGGCTGCGTCGGGTGCGCCGTACGTGACGCCAGGACTCTCATCTGATCCAGCCCCAGTGCAGTGACGGCGATGGCACGGAATCAGGCTTAAAATTTTCTCCGTCGATATAGAAATGAAGGATCTCTTTGCTCTCAACGTTTTTATAATCTTTGACTAAACGTTGCGTAATTCGATAAACCATGTGACCACATGGTTAGTCAAAGAGCGGTGAAAATTTAGAGGGTGTTTGTTTCCAGGGACTTATTGGTCTAGGGACTTAAATAAGTCCCTATAAGTCCCATCTAAACCAAACATGAGGGACTTATAGGGATTTAAAGTGAGCATTTGGGACTTATCAAATAAGACTCTCAAGGAGGGACTTATAGGGACTTATAGTTGTAATATTGTCTACTAGTACATGTTAAGTCACATGAACCAAACAGGTAGGGACTTTTTAAGGACTTATGACTTATAAGTTGGGACTAAAATAAGTCCTAGGACTTATGAACCAAACACTACCTTAAACGCCGTATTGAATTGTGAAAGTTTTTCTTTTCAGGGTGAAAACTTGTATTACTCAATCACAAGATCCTTACAATCACATGACCCTAACTAAGCCATAGTTCTGCTCTCACCTCTAGTAAACTTAGCTAAACTATCACTAATATTGTTCTAAGTACGATTAACATGAATAATACAAGCATCATGAAGAGACAAGAGATGCAAGTTTATCATGCATCGCCATGTTTATCATGCTACTCTGGGACAGAGCAAGAAGTTCTAAGGCTGCCTTGATGGTCAAGGTGAGGGTTGATGAACTGAGAGATGTACGAGGTAGCATTGTAGTGGGAGAATCAGATGAAGTTAATTCAGAATCTTGGACAATATCAGTGGTTAAAGTGCAACAAGAAATGGTGGATGTTGGACCACCAGATGAAGACCCAGTGTCTGTAGATGGAAATCCTCATCCCCTGCCAAACAATCCCAATTTTCATCCCAATCAGCCTAATCACTTCCTAGGTCCTAGTATCATGGAACACCAAGCCCAAGATGACATATCCATATTGGCATAACAACCAAGATAATCCTCCAGCACAGAATAATCAGGAAAATATGTTAGAAGATTATGATGTGGACATGCCAGGGTGGGGCCATTGAGCTATGCCTGTTGATGGAGAGGAAGATTTCATTGACCAAGAATTAGAAGAAGGGCAGTTCATGGAACTTGCTGATTTGATGGCACCACTTGATGAGCAGCACTAGGTGGAACTGCCAATAATGGACAACCACAGTGAAATTACCCTTTCTGTTCAATCTAATATTCTGTCTCGAGATAATTTACAAGAGGAAGAGATACACTAGTTGGAGGGTAATGCAGTTTTGCATGGACTCGACCAGGCCCAAGAGATCTTCCATGGGCTTCTAGACCTTAATCTGGCCCTGGGGCCCATCCAAGCTCACCACCCCCTTCAACATGCACCTCATCTGAATATCTTTCTAGCACTCATTCCTCAGCATCGGTTGGAGGATTTTAACTTTATTCCCCTGCTAGCACCAGTTGTCAACCCACTTTTTGAGGAACAGGTGCAGAATGAAGCCAATCTTGAACAGGTGCATAACGCTGCCAATATTGACCTCAACCTTGCTCCCAGGAGCCCATCTGTTGTGGACTGCCTCCAGCAGTCTTCTGAAAGATCCCTCCAATAGACTATGAAAATACAAAGAGTTTCTTTGCTGCAAAATTGACAGAAGGTGATGATCCCATTTTGCAATTAGCTGACCCAGCAGACTTGCTAATTTCACCTCGCAGAGATTCCAACTACAGTCTACCTGTTGATGAAGAAATTGAAATTGATGAGCAATCAATTACTGATATGTTAGGTCCGGAGGGGCACAATCTCCAGGTGACCAATCCAGCTATTTCTGAAGCTTCTTCTAGCTTTGCTCCTCTAGGCTACAATATTAAGGGCAAATGTATATCAACTACGGAGTCAACTCAGGACAATACTAGTCATTCTGGGCTAGGTGGTCTGCTTGCCTGGAAGCAACAATTTTCTTCTGGTACATCATCTTCGTATCCAATACAAGTACCTATTGAATGGGCTAATTTTATTTGCTCCACCTTACTCACTCTAGACAAGTTTGATTGGGCAAAACACTTTCTTAAGTCACCTATGTGGAATATCATTATTGAAGGCTCCTCTTGTGAAGACTTACTGCAATTTTTCATACCTGGAATTTGCCCTATCTCTATGGCCTCTATATGCTCTCAGATGCTCCTACAGGAGAATAGCTCAGCTATCCCTGGAAAGGAGCTGGCAACTTGAAATGAAGTTCACTCCTCTGCTTGTACTCCAGAGAAAGCTTGCAAGGAAAGAGGAAGGAGAGAGCACCCATTGTGGAGTCTAAGGTAAGAAGGAGTAACATACTTCAGGAGCTCTTAAAGGGTTATAAGGCCAAATCTTGTCAAGATTTAAATTGCATGACTTGCTTGGCTAAGCCTCCTCTCTATAATAGTAAAGTAGTTAAAAATTTAAATGCCTCTTGTTGCAAGGTGGATGCAAAGACCACCACGGAAGAGGTTCTCCACAAGAAGAAGGCCAAAATGGGGGGAGGCTGCCTGCATGGAAGGACTAGGATCATCTGAAGCATGGAGTGTTGGCAATCTGGAGATGATTGCTAATTGCAGGAGACATTTAAGTTATTTTGTAATAAGAAACCTAAGAGTAAACTGTAATGTCTATGACTGGTTGACTTTGTATGCTTTTGGATATCTGTCTAGAATGTTTATTTCCATTTAAGGGCTGAGAGTAGATATGGTTGTGTCAACAACTAAAGATCTCTTTTTTCTGCAATGAACAAATCCTAGAAAATTCTTAATTAGAATGTAAGAGGAATTAACTCCAGTATTAAATGGCTTGCAATTTGAAATAAAATCAGTGAATCTGATTGCTCAATCATCTGTCTACAAGAAACAAAGAGGGAAAATTTTTGACAGCTCTTATTTAATCCCAGGAGATTCTCTAAGTTTGAATTCACTCCCTTTATTGGAGCATCTGGGGGGCTGCTAATTGCTTGGAATGACAGTGTTTTCCACGGAGAATGACTCTTCAAAAATGATTTCTCACTGTCAGTAAGGTTTACATCCACTCAAAATGGTAGCTCTTGGATCCTCACCAACATTTATGAACCTTGTGACAATGCTGGTAGAGCCTGCTTTCTGGATTGGATAAAAAACATTCAAATGCCAGATGGTACATAATGGATCCTTGCGGGTGACTTCAATTATATTAGGTACCCATAGAATAAAAAACAAGGACATGGATACTATAGCCGCATGATGCAGTTTAATGAGGTCATAAGCACCTTAGCACTGGTTGAAATCCCCCTCAAGGGCAGAAGTTTTACCTGGAGCAACATGCAACAAGCACCCCTTTTGGGAAAAATTGATTGGGTATTTACCTCATAAGGCTCGCCTACCAATTGCCCCAACACTATGGTTCTGCCATTGTCCAAACCTGTCTCAGATCATATTCCATGTGTGATTTCTATTGGCACCAACATCCCTAGAGCTCAAACCTTCAGATTTGAAAATTTCTGGTTAGAACATTAAGATTTCAAAGAGGTGGTCCAAAGAATCTGGTCACAACTAATCCAAGAATCTAATAGTGCAAAGATCATTACTGCCAAGTTCAAGAGGTTAAGGAAATGACTAAATATTTGGAGCAAGAATCTTTCTAACCTAGCTGGGCTTATTAAAGAAGTAAATGAAGTGATTTTCATGTGGGACTTATTTGAAGAATACAGAGAAATCTCACTTCATGAGAGCAATGGCAGAGATATAATCAAAGAGCATTTGCTCAAGCTTCTTTCTTACCAAAGAATTTATTGGAAGCAGAGGGCAACAATGAGATGGGCTAAAATTGGAGATGAAAATTCCAAAAAAAATCAAGCAAAAGCAACTATAAAATACAGGCATAACTACATTCATAATCTTCAAGATGAGGAAGGTAATGAGCACAGAGAACAGTCAGCTAAAGCTTCTACCTTATGGAAAGCATTTAAGAAAAGGCTAGGGCAGACCAATGATACTAGTAATCTGCTGAATTTAACATCCTTCATTAAAATAATTGATGTCCCAGAGGAGCTTAAAAATCCTTTCACTAAACAAAAAAATGATGAGGTGGTAAAAAATCTTCCCGGATATAAAAGCTCCTTGACCTGATGGATTTAATGGAGCATTCATCAAAAATTGTTGGGAGATTGATGCATGAGACTTCTACACATTGATTCATGATTTCCAGGAGGGAAGAA
Organism: Secale cereale; assembly: GCA_902687465.1. Classification (NCBI taxonomy): domain Eukaryota; kingdom Viridiplantae; phylum Streptophyta; class Magnoliopsida; order Poales; family Poaceae; genus Secale; species Secale cereale. Next base: position 283,131,278 of record LR738711.1, on the reverse strand, counting down.
TTTCTTTGCTAAGCATAAACAACTATTTTATCACACTGATACCAAAGAAGGACAATCCTCATATAGCCAATGACTTCAGACCCATCTCCTTGCTGAACTCTTCTATTAAAATGATCACTAAGTTACTTGCAAACAGGCTTCAAAAGGTGATTCTATAGTTAGTCCATGAAAATCAGTATGGATTTCTCAAGCAAAGATCCATCCAGGATTGCCTAGCCTGGGCTTTTGAGTATCTCCATCAGTGCCATCACTCCAAAAACCCCACTATAGTACTCAAGCTGGACTTTGAAAAAGCATTTGGTCTGATTGACCATGATGCAATCATTGAAATTCTCAGAGCAAGGGGTTTTGGTGAGAAATGGCTTAATTGGATACATATGATTTTGTCTTCTAGTACTTATGTTGTCGTGCTTAATGGAGTTCCTCGGAAAATATTTCACTGTGAAAGAGGGGTCAGGCAAGGTGACCCTCTGTCCCCCTGCTCTTTGTTCTTGTTGTAGTCCACTATGAATGAAGCAATGAAACATCAACTGATCCACCCTCCAATCATAAGTTTAGCATGCCCTAAATTCTCAGTGATCCAATATGCAGATGACACCATTACAGTTCTCCCAGCTAGCTCATCTCAGCTTATGCAAATTAAAAACTTGCTGCTGCACTACTCTGATTGCACAGGATTAAAGGTCAATTACAGCAAATCAATCATAGTTCCCATCAATGTGCCTGAGGAACAAGTTCCTATCCTGTTATCTGTGCTGAATTGCAAACAAGGATCTTTTCCATTTACCTACTTAGGCCTCCCAATGAGCACAGCTAGGCCTAAGATTGGAGACTTCAAACCTATCATGTAAAGAACTGAGAGAAGACTTTCATGCTGTTCTACAATGCTATCATATGATGGAAGATTTAAACCGGTTAAATCCGTTTTCTCCTTCCTAACAATCTTCTTCATGTGTACACTAGCTCTACCCATAGGGGTCGTGGAAAAAATTTAACAAATACCTCATGAACTTCTTCTGGAGAAAATATGGTATGACAAACAAGGCACTGCACTCATTTCATGGTCAAAGGCCAGTAAGCCAAAGGATCAAGGGGGACCAGGCATCCTAGAGATCATGACACACAACAAAGCACTACTGATGAAAAACATTTTTAAGTTCCTCAAGATGATGCACCACGGATCAAGCTAATCTGGGAGAAATACTACCAAAATAGCTTTACCTTAGATAAAATGGAGGGATCCTTCTGGTGGAAAGCTCACATAAAGATGATCCTTGAATTTAAATCTGCTAGCAAGTGTACTATTATCTCTGGACAGGCAACTCTATTCTGGAAAGATAGCTGGGGAGGGGTATCATTGGAACAAAAATTCCCAGAACTGCACTCTTTTGCTATCCAAGAATCCCACACTATCCTGGAATTTTGTACAACTGGCAACTGGATAGAAAACTTCCACACTCCTCTATCCAACATAGCATATGACCAATTCAATCATCTAGGAGGCATTATCCCCTCCCTTAACAAAAATGGGAAGGATAAATGGATCTGCAATGGACTTCAAAACAAGTACTCCTCCATGCATATGTACAACATCTAATGGAAAATGAGGATGGGCACCCTATTTTCCCAATGATTTTGAAAAGCTCTCGCAGACTCAGACACAAGATATTTTTCAGGTTGGTAGCTCATTGTAGAATCAACACCAGGTCACTTCTCTAGAGAAAGGGTTTGCAATTAGATAATCGCCATTGTCCAAACTGTAGCCATAGTGCTGAAGAGACAACACTGCATCTTCTCTGGGACTGCAATTTTGTGCAGGAATGTTGGAACACCCTAGTGCCAAGCAAGAAAAGAGGTATGCCAGTTTATGACGCATCACTTTTTGCATCAGAACAACTCCCAAGACAATTTTCCATAGAAGTTGTTATTCTTGGCTGCTGCAATATTTGGAACCAGAGAAATGGGAAGATCTTCAGAGGAATATCACAATCTGTCCAATCTTAGAGATTCCACCTCAAGCTGCTTCAATACAGGATTAAGGCCAAGCACTTCCATAGATTTTCATAGTGGCTTAATAGCAATTTTTAACTTCGCCCTAATGTTTCCAAAAGTAGGAATTGGATAGCTTTCTTCTTTCCTCCTGGGAGGTTCTTGTTACTCCTTGTACATTATTGTATTGTATTTTACTATTTATTAATGAAAATATACCGTAGAACAATTGTTCTATGGTTTCTCGGTCAAAAATAGAATATTTATCGCCCCTTAATTCTTTTGAGAGTATAGAAATAGTCCCTCAACTCAAAAACCAGGAAAACCTGGTCCCTCAATTGTCCAAAACGAATACTTTTTCCACCCGGCTCACTCCAGTTGATTTTAAGGTGATGTGGACCCAGTATTGACCTTTGACCTCGCCACATCAGCATCATGTCAAACACACAGGTCAGAATCTGTCCTGCGCCCGTGGTGCTTCTGGCCAGCGCCCGTGCCGCCTTCGCTAGGACGTGGCCACCGAGCCACCGCACCTGTCCTCCCCCCGACACTACCTCCTCATTAGTCTCTCTCTCGTCTCCTCTCACCTGTTGAAGCATATATTCAGGTCCCACTTTAGCACGTGATTATCTTCATCCCGTTGCTCTTTGTAAGAACCTAGCCTAGTCTTCAGCGCTATTATCGCATCGGTATGTACATGGTTAGTGGAGGCTAGCTCGGGAGTTAGTTGAGTTAGTGGCGGCACCTGCGTGTGCATATCTCTGCATAGATGTATACTTCCATGCTAGCTTGACCTCGCTGACAAGATGGAGGCGAGTTCAGATACAGAGGCACGTTCCCGACAGCCAGCTTGAGCTCGTCGGTGAGTTGGCATTTGGTCGAACAGTTTGCATGGGCGTTCTCCATCTTGTCTCCCATTGTGCCTGCTGTACCACGTCACAACCGACCATCACCGTCAACCGATGATCCAATCCGCCACCATTGGTGGCCCTGCTAGGTATGATATGTCATCGAGCCCGTGTCGCGCACTGCCAAACGCGCTGCTCCTAGCCGTTGTGTGCTTGAGCGTCGCTGGACGTGCGCACAGCCCGGCACACCTCGCTGTGATGTAGCTCCCCGGTCACCGCACAAGCTCCTCCGCACCAGCACCAGCGACACGGGAATGTTGCCCATGTAGGCGATGAAGCCGACATTCGTGTCATTTTAGAGCTCCCCTGCCGGAACCAGGAGCATTTGGCTGAGCACCGACAGCTATGTCTTTCCGTCTTTCTAAAGCCGTTGAACACACCAATGTCCACCGATGTGCTTGCTGCACGACGCCTTACCACTATGGAGGGATAATCTGCAAGGCACCACATACGCTGTTGGCTGTGCAAACAACCCCGTGTCCATCGCTGTGGCGGAGGCCAACTTGTCGTGCTTGTTGACACCTTCTTGAAAGTAGCGGCGGCAACTTGTTCTTGAGGTGGGAGGTCAGCGGTCAATACCGGGTCCACGTCATCTAAAAACCACCTGGAATGAGTCGAGGGATGGAAAGTATCCGATTTTGATAACCGAGGGACTCGGTTTTTCTGGTTTTTGAGTTGAGGAACTATTTCCATACTCTCAAAAGAATTAAGGGACGATAAATATACTTTTCCCTTTTTAAAAGGCTGGCGGCAATTGCTAATAAAATAAAGTCATCCTCTGGCATATGTTGAGATCAACGTAATTTGTATAAATGATCACAATGCATAAAGACCCTTTTGCGGTAAATATAACGTCATACATGCTGTCGGAGTGAGATTATTATATTTATATAAGACCAAGATTATTGTTTCCTTTTTGCAGGGATATAAGGCATCAATGATAGAGCTAGACAGAATCTTCAGAGGAGGGAGCAAAAAATATGAATGTTTAGGGGGCAAAGGACGTACCAAAGTATTTCCTTCCAAGCTCAAATGCTACCTAATAAACAGTAAAATATAAAAATGATAAAAGTTTGTGAAGAAAAAGTGTGGTAAACTTTAACAATATTTTGTGTGCTTGCAAAAAATGAACATCATGGAAGTCGCGGAAAAATCAATGCTCCAAAAATGTTTTTTAAGCATTTTGGAGTGTTGGTTATTTGTCTGCCATGACTTATATGAATGTCATTTTGTGCTGAAATTTGTCAAGCACACAAAATATTTATAAAAAATTGCCAAAAAAATTAGAATTTTTAGATTTTACTGTTTATCCCGAGCTCGGGAGCACGAGATGACTTTCGGGTAAAAGACTAATTTTTTTCCTAATCTAAGACAACATGTAGTCTGGCTCCTCATATTGCCCCTATACGTTCGGGTGGATGGACTGGCCATTCACTGGTCACTCTTTTGCGACCCAACCGGACCTCCCTCATTGGGCTGAAATGTCTGGGTTGTCCGACAATCCCCATATACAACCCATATCTAGAGCGGATATGGACATGCTCGGGCACGTCCGGATCGGCCCAGCCCGTCCCTGATGGGATTCGTTGCGTGGAAAATAAAAAAAATCCTACAAGAGAACGAATAAACCCATGATCCAATATACTAGATGCTAGCAATGAGTGAGAAAAGTTCTACATACCCTTATAGAACACATGCATTTAACGATCTAAGGATCGTGGCTGATGTAGTCGTACTTTCATCAGATCAATCTGATGTAGCACCGCACGAACGATACCTTCGAATTGCACACATGCGTAACTTGACGTTGTATCCTCCTTGATCCAACGAGCAAGGGGGAGAGGTGGACGGAGATCGACCTCGATAGCACAACAGCGTGGTAGTGGAAGTACGGTGGAAATCCGGTAGATCTTCGCTAAGAACTATGCGGATGATGGGCATATGAAACAAGAGGGAGTCGACCACCAACCGGGGTGTGAGGTCTTATGACCAGCCCCTCCCTCCTCTATTTGTACGCATGGGCGAGGAGTCTTGTCCCCTCCTCCAAGCCTCTAGGGGATGCTCACCACAAGGAAGGAAATCTCATCCTTCCTTCCCCATCGTGATCCCTCCTTTTTAGGGATCTTGATATTATCCCTGCGAGATTTAATCCTATTCCTTTTAGTAGGGATTTGTGCATGGACCAGAGGAGTGGCACCTTGGCCCACCACCCATGTCCGTGTGGGTCCCTTCATAGGTGGGTCTGACTCCAGAATCTTCTAGAGCCTTCCCATTCCAAAGCTCCTCGTGATGCCTGGTATCCCATCCGAGACTCCTAGTAAAAAATTGACAATACAATCTTATTATCTCATCAAATCCTAGCGAGTGACCCTACGGGTTCAAGAATGTGCGGACATGATCAGGACTCCACTACGATAAATAACCAATAGCAGGACCACGGATGCCCATAATGGTTCCCACATATTCTACAAAGATATTTCATCGGTTGAACCATGATGTCAAGGATTCATATAATCCCGTATACAGTTCCCTTTGTCTGGCCTACTAGCCCGAGATTCAATCATCATTATCACCATAACTAATTCAATCTCGTTACCAGCAAGTTCTCTTTACTCGTTTTGTAATACAATATCCCCATGACCAAACACATTAGTCATATGCTTGCAAGCTACTTAGGATGTTGTATTACCGAGAGGACCCAGAGATATCCCTCTGTCACATGGGTGACAAATCCTAGTGTTGATCCATGCAACCCAACTAGTACCTTCCAATATACATGAAGAACACCTTTATGATCACCCAGTTACAAAGTAACGGCTGATGCCCACAAAGCGTTCTTCCGGTACTAGGGAGTGGCATGATCTCATGGTATAAGGAATGAATACTTGACATTTAGAAAGTTGTAGCTATTTAGACTTAGTGACACTATTAGGTGCTAAGCTTATGATTGGGTTTGTCCATCGCATCATTCACCTAATGATATGACCTCTTTATTAAATAACAACTCTTGTCCATGGTTAGGAAACCTTAACCATCTTTAATCAACGAGCTAGTCTAATAGAGGTTTACTAGGGACACCATATTTGAGTTTTTATTTAATATAATTATAGCACGAAGAATAAAAACTTATCAAGAACAAGGAAATATGATAATACGTAATAACAACTTTATTATTGCCTCTAGGGCCTATTTTCAACCCCCACATATACCCACCCGGTCCAACATTAGACTTCGGTTAACACACTCTCGAACTCTCCACTCTTTGTCTCCTCATCATCCCCTCCATCCTTTTGCCTTCTCCTCCCCTTCGTGTAGAGCTCCGGCAGAAAATCCAGAGGCAAGGAACCTGTCTATTGGGAGTAGCTGCTACGCGGGGTGAAGGATGATGAGGAGCTCACCCTCCACATCTTGTAACAACGATTATGGGTGGATAGGGGTGGCTCCTCCTCCTCCATGTAGTCCCCTCCTACTCGATGACGCAATGCAGACGTCGGCGTCGGTCCATCGCACTCCGTGCGCTTTTGCGGTCAGCACCGGTGCAAGGGCACCACCCGACATGTCCCTCTCCAACTACTCATCCCCTTATCTTAGAGGTTGCCAATTGGTCCTTGTGCCCATGGCGTCGGTGCGGCAAATGTGGATGCCTGAATGAGAGGCATGTGTCTCACACCGCGAGGGGTAGTGGGCAAGGGAGAGGGCAGCGATGGACGAGGCAACTTCATCCGTCTAGTCTCACTAACCGTGCCGGTAGATCCAGAGGACTATCTCGTCGCAGTTGTCCTCATTTCATTGTGGACCACAGTGGAGACAGATGTGCGGCTCCTCTGCCAAAAGAATGATGCATCACTCTGTCTTGACATCGAGCATTCGGGGCACGAAGTGGCAGAGAAGGCGGCTGCCGATGTGCTGCCTCATGCTACTTGTGATTGACGTTGGGATTTCCCTGAAGAGGAAGGGTGAAGTGTTGCTGCAATATTTGCCCTCTTGTGTTTTGGAGATTGTTGACAGAAATAGGCGTTGACTGATTTGTTTGCTAGTGCATATAGAGAGAAATAGTCCATGCAGAACCGAAGAGAATGCCACCTTCGGTGTGAAGTTCGAGGAACTTCACCCAAGAATATCTGAGATGTAGAGAAGCTTTTGTTATATCTTTTGAACCCTTGTAGGCAAGAAAATTGATATTAAAAAGATGACCCTTTAAAAGTATTATTGTCGCTGAGAAATTGGTTCGGTGTTTGTCCGAAGGAAAATGACTGCAGCTGAGATGGCCGAAGGCGAAGTGAAGACGTAGCATTCATTTCATTTTTCTTTCTTTTCTGGACTAATAGGACCTCCATACTATTAAGAGGGGTATAGGTTCTTGAAGCTTAAATTTGTTGTGGTGCTTAGCCCAAACCTAGGGAAAACTAGGAGAAATCTCTTTATGATATGAATGATTACCTGTCAGCACAAGGCGTAGTTCTTCGGTGCTGAATGAGATATCTTTCGGACTAAGGAGTTAGCATTTCTTGTTCTGCAAGGAATGCTATCGTTGTGCTCAAATTTTTGATTGTTGTACTCGTGTCGTTCGTGGATTGGCTGACCCACATATCCATTCTAGTCATTTCCCATCAAGGAAGGTTGCGGCTATAAATAGTCACCCAGCTCCAATGTTGTCCGTTGGCTGCTCTGCTTAAGATTTCTGAGAAGATTGTCGGCGTTCTGGGAACCAGGGTAACCAGACTTTCCTACCCGCGGCCCACGTCATGGCTCATTCGATGGCCTGGTATGACCCATCCACAAGAGCACCAAGACAAGACCATCGCGAGGAGCCAAGCGTCGCGAGGCGGACTATGCCAATACCTCCTGAGGGACTGGCCTCCCCAGGCTACCTCCCGAGGAGCGGAGATTCCTATGCAGATGCATAGTCTCATGAGGCTACCATGACGACCAGGGCAGGTGGGCACCAGCGGGCACGCTGAAGAGAGTTTCCCCTTTGGTGCTAAGGAGGCAAGGACATGCATGGATTCCCGGTGAATCTGGCAAAGGTTTCCATTTCGGTGCAACGAGACCAAGCCTGCCTGCACGGCCGGACAGATGTCATCACAGAGCCCACCTCAGCATCGCGACAGGAGAAATTGTAGGCGAAGACCACCTTTCGTCAGGATAAGATGTACTACTTGTCCCCTTTCAAACATGGCCACTGTGGGTTCCCTTCCCACCTACATTTTGTGGGAAGAGGACTGATACGTCCAAAACGTATCTATAATTTCTGCTTGCTCCATGTCTCTTTTGTGTGATATTGCTATGATATTTATGCACTTCCATACACTTTTGATCATATTTGGACTAACCTATTAACTCAGTGCACCCCAGTGCCAGTTTCTGTTTTCTGCTGTTTTTGTATTTCAGGTTTTCCCATTACTTAAATTGCCAGAAAAATTCCGGGAAAAATATATAAAAAAATCAGCGCTCCGGAAGCTTCCACGCGCCAAAAGTGGGGCCAGAGGGGAGCCAGGGGCAGCCCAGGCGGCCTGCCCCAGTGGGCCCCCTCCTGGCCGCGCCGGGGGGGGGCGCCTGGGCCCCCCTTACCTCCTCTGGTGACCCCCTTTGGCATATATTTACATCGCGTCCCGAAACCCTCGAGGATGGAACCCTTTTTCGCGATCTCATCTCTGTTTCGCCGCCGCCACGCTTCCAAGATCGGGAGCACCAGGAGAACTCTTCCCGGCACCCTGCCGGAGGGGAGAACCACCACCGGGAGCTTCTCCACCACCATGGACGCCTCCCGGATGAGTTGTGAGTAGTCCCCCTTGGACCATGGGTCCATGACCAGTAGCTATGTGATGTTGTCCTCCCCTCTTTGTTCTTCACCGATTAGACCTCGTGAGCTGCCCTACATGATCGAGGCACATATGTAATCCTTATGCTGTTGCTATGATGAGTTTGCTGGGATCCGATGGATTATGAGATTATGTTCAGATTGTGTGTGAGTAATATATTTGATTCATCTCTTTTATATTTATGTTATTGAGTAATTCTTGCATGTTCTCCGTTGCTGTTTATTGCTTTGTCCAAGTAGTAGGTAGCAACTCCAAGAGGGAACATTATGCTTGATTGTGGGTTCATGCCCCTCGATGACTAGCTTGAGTGACAGAAACATGAGTCTAGGGGATGTGATGTTGCCAAAAGGGGGAAAACAACGGTGCTTGTACTTGCGGGTGCAAGGATTGTTTACTTTACGCAAAGTTCTTTTAATGCAGTTGTCTGTTGCTTTGAGTTTACACTATGGATGGGACTCGCAACTTAATACCAGCGAGATGTTCTGGATAGATATCTCAAGGTGGATGATTAGTAGTAGATGCAGATGGATTTCGGTCTACTTGCCTTGGCGCACCGCCCATGCTTTTGAGCCTCTACCTTTCTTGCAGCATAGTTAGCATTGGTTTGCGCACATAATCCTGTCAATTGCCCAGCTGTAATTTGTTTACCTCGCTTAGTTGTTTTATCGTCTTTTGGGAGAGAGACATCACTAGTGAACATCATGGGACCCCGGTCCATATTACCATCACTAATCACACCCGCTATTTACTTTATGTTCTTATTTACTTGTTGCAGTCATACCTATCACTATTATCTCTTGCGTTTGATCCTTTGTAAACGACAAGGCCGGAGGGATTGACAACCTCTCTGTACTCGTTGGGAGCAAAGTTATTTGTATCTGTGTGCAGGTCCTGTCAAGCAAAAGTCTCTGGCGCTATTGACACCTTCTTGTCGACCCTCGGAGTCTCACGGGATTCGATCCTTGGTATCTTTGCCAAGGGAAAACTACCGCTACGCTACATCTCAAACCTTCCACTTGGGGTAACCAACGAGGGGCGAGAAGCCATCAAGCAAAGTTTTCTGGCGCCGTTGCCGGGGACTCCACTCTTCAAGATAGGGGAGTTGCACGCTATCTTTTATCTTTGCTTTTTAGTCTTGTTAGTTTACCTTTCAGTTTTCTTTATGTCTTTTCACTAGTTTTGCTTAATGGAAAACAACAAAAATATGAGAGAGCTTTATAAGCTCTACCTTGCTTTGGGACATGATGTGTTTGAAGAGAAAATTAAAAAACCTATGGAACTTTATTATTTGCATAACAATCATGATGGTGGTGATGTTATTAGTATGCTTTCTTCGAATATCAATATTGCTAATGACATGGAAAGCTCTAAGCTTGGGGATGACACGTTTGATGAACATGATATTTTTAGTCCCCCAACTTTTGAAGAGAAAGTTTACTTTGATGATACTTTGCTTCCTATATATGATTACAATGATGAATATGATGTTTCCAGTCCACCTACTATTGAGGATAAAATTTATTATGATTATGATATGCCTCCTAAATACAATGATTACCATGATGGTTATGATTGCTTTACTCTCACTATTCCTAATAAGAAAGATTTTGCTTATATGAAGAGTAATGATACCTTTTTGCATGTGGATCATGGTAACAATGCTTTATGTGATGCTTATATTTTTGAGTTTATTCGTGATCCCACTGAAAATTATTATGAGAAGGGAACATGTGCTTATAGATATTTCAATAATATCAAGTTCCCTCTCTTTATGTTGAAGGTTTTGAAGCTGCACTTGTTTTGTCTTCCTATGCTTATTGCTTTGTGTTTCAATGAATTATTGTATTGCAATATTCCTATGCATAGGAAGCATATTAGGCTTAAATGTATTTGGTATTTGCTTCTTGATGCTCTCTTTTTGTTCTTCAACTCTTATTCCTACGAGAGCATCATTAAAGTCTTAAGCCTATCTTTATGGCTATAAAAGAAAGCGCTTTTGGGAGGCAGCCCACAATGAATAAAGTTTTATTTTGCTTTTGTTGTGTCTTGATGTTTGTTACTACAGTAGCATCATCATTGTATCTTTACTTTTCAGCTTTGTGCCAAGTTTAGCCTCTGATTGCAAGAAAGTTCAAAAGTTGTGACGTGCTGTCCAGGAAACAGATTTTGTCCTTGGACAGAAAAATTCGTATAAAATCACCAGGTCCTCTTTTTGGTCTGAATTTTTTCGACAGCGTGCTCTATACAATTGGCTTTCGGGCGTCTTTTCTGAGTTTTTTGATTTGAGTTGCATAAGTTCCCCGAAAAAATTATTTACTACCTGCTGGTCTGTTTTTCACAGATTCTGTCCTGTTTTGCCTTTTCTTCGTTTTGCAAACCTTGAGCTTGCTTTTTCTTTGCAAAAACCCTTTTGGCAATCTTGAGAAACAGTAGCCCTTCAAGATTATCCTTATTTACAGCAAGGAAAAATTATTTTATTATGGGTACTAACCTCGCTAATCAGATTATGATGAGTTATGTATGAAGGGAGTTTTCAAGTGTGCGAGGGAAGATGATAAAAAGATTCAGGAGGGTCAAACGCTCAAGCTTGGGGATGCCCCCCTTGCACCCCCAAGAAATATTCAAGAAGACTCAAGCGTCTAAGCTTGGGGATGCCCCCATGCATCCCCTTCTCCCTCAACAATTATCAGTTCGTCTTTCGTTCCACTATATTTTAATCACTTCATGCGTTATGTGCTATGCTTGGAGCGTCTTGCTTTTAGTTTCCTTTTTATTTTTCTTTAGCTTTGCTTGCTGTTCATAACGAGTTAGAACCCAGCTTTCTTTGTGTGGGAGAGAAACACGCTCCACTTCAACCTAGAACACAACATAGGATTTTTCATGTTTATCTTTGTTGTGTATGTTCTTTGTCTTTCAATAGCTACTGTCATGTTTAGCTCTTAGTTTTCATGCTTTTCTTTTTAAAGAGATTTTGTTTAGTTGGTTGCTTCTGGAACTCTCTTGAGTTATCATGCTTATCTTGTTAAGAGAGTTGGCTTCTGTGGCACTGGTTGATATGTCTATGATAAAAATGCTATGTGCATAATGGTGCTTAGTAGTTCATGTTTTCTTATGGTTAGTCTCAAATAGCTGGGGGTTCTTAATGTGTTATTGAAGTACCAGCATGATTTGTTTGCCTATGATGTTGTATGGTTTAGTGATATCTTCCTCCAAGAATTTATTTTGATTGACTTGCCATATGCTCACGCATATTTAAGACTGTAAAGAAAGTCTATCAAGCCTTGATGATCTTTAATTTCTGAGTAGCGATATAACTTCCATGCCCGATTCAATGTTGCTTTGTCGCTCTGCATGATTATGGCCGTCATTGCTCTCTTAGTTGGTCGCTCCCAGTCTTTTGCTAGCCTTCACCTGTACTAAGCGGACTGACTGCTTGTGCATCCAAAATCCTTGAAACCAGTTATGCCATATGAGTCCACCATACCTTCCTATATATGGTATTTACTTGCCATTCCTAACGAAGACTTTCTTGTACCATCTCGAAATTATTCAAAAGTATTTCTCTTTTGTGCCTCTGTTTTAGCTCATGAGGAAGTAGTGGTTAATTCATGATCTTTTTAAGTTGGACAAGTTTCACCCCGGGATTGCATGTCTAATCTGCAAACCCCTAATACGAGAAGGAACTGGCATGAGTGCGCCCGGCTCATAAAAAAATATACAACAAACAAACCCTCCTTCACGCTTTGTTCATGAGAAATCAGAAAACTTTTGGCAATGATAAACAAAGGAGATTAAGGGGATGTGATCGTCCCCGTGCGGGAGCCGTTCCTCGAAACTTGTCCAGCTCGAGAAGTAATTGAGTTATCTACTAGCATTCGTTGGCGAAATATGCATCTCCCAAAAATCATTTTTACCTCTGTTTTTAAAAAACCAAGAGCTCTGGTACATGTTTAGTCTTTTCTTCCAACTACGGGTTTTCAACCTTGCCATCAAAATCCACGGTTCGAGAGTCTCCACCTTCTTTCTTCAAAGCACCAACTATTGAGAGCATGATTGTCATTCTGAGTGTAATGTGCATTGTCCCAAAGTACCATTGTCTTCTGCATGATTATGATATCGTTTATTCTGAAATCATTGTATCTAGTCGTCACTTAAACTTCGGAGGTGCTCCTGCATTTATGTTTTGCTTCACTAAAGGGGGCAAGCGAGGTATCACTTTGTCATGTTTGCACACCATGCTCACTACAAATCTATTGGGTGTTTTCAGTATCATATTGTAAAACTTTCAGTTCTTTGTGATATTCTCATGAGGCAACTTAATTACTAAAGATTCATTATCTCAGTAAGCATTTGTCATGTGACTGTGAAAAGTTCTTATATGGTTGGTAGCATGTCACCACAGAAATTATGCTTGTTATCATTTACCTACTCGAGGACGTGCAGGAATTAAGCTTGGGGATGTTGATACGTCCAAAACGTATCTATAATTTCTGCTTGCTCCATGCCTCTTTTGTGTGATATTGCTATGATATTTATGCACTTCCATACACTTTTGATCATATTTGGACTAACCTATTAACTCAGTGCACCCCAGTGCCAGTTTCTGTTTTCTGCTGTTTTTGTATTTCAGGTTTTCCCATTACTTAAATTGCCAGAAAAATTTCGGGAAAAATATATAAAAAATCAGCGCTCCGGAAGCTTCCACGCGCCAGAAGTGGGGCCAGAGGGGAGCCAGGGGCAGCCCAGGCGGCCTGCCCCCTCGGCCCCCCTCCTGGCCGCGCCGGGGGGCGCCTGGGCCCCCCTTACCTCCTCTGGTGACCCCCTTTGGCATATATTTACATCGCGTCCCGAAACCCTCGAGGATGGAACCCTTTTTCGCGATCTCATCTCTGTTCCGCCGCCGCCGCGCTTCCAAGATCAGGAGCACCAGGAGAACTCTTCCCGGCACCCTGCCGGAGGGGAGAACCACCACCGGGAGCTTCTCCACCACCATGTACGCCTCCCGGATGAGTTGTGAGTAGTCCCCCTTGGACCATGGGTCCATGACCAGTAGCTATGTGATGTTCTCCTCCCCTCTTTGTTCTTCACCGATTAGACCTCGTGAGCTGCCCTACATGATCAAGGCACATATGTAATCCTTATGCTGTTGCTATGATGAGTTTGCTGGGATCCGATGGATTATGATATTATGTTCAGATTGTGTGTGAGTAATATATTTGATTCACCTCTTTTATATTTATGTTCTTGAGTAATTCTTGCATATTCTCCGTTGTTGTTTATTGCTTTGGCCAAGTAGTAGGTAGCAACTCCAAGAGGGAACGTTATGCTTGATTGTGGGTTCATGCCCCTCGATGACTAGCTTGAGTGACAGAAACATGAGTCTAGGGGATGTGTTGTTGCCACAAGGGGGAAAACAATGGTGCTTGTACTTGCGGGTGCAAGGATTGTTTACTTTACGCAAAGTTCTTTTAATGCAGTTGTCTGTTGCTTTGAGTTTACACTATGGGTGGGACTCGCAACTTAATACCAGCGAGATGTTCTGGATAGATATCTCAAGGTGGATGATTAGTAGTAGATGCAGATGGATTTCGGTCTACTTGCCTTGGCGTACCGCCCATGCTTTTGAGCCTCTACCTTTCTTGCAGCATAGTTAGCATTGGTTTGCGCACATAATCCTGTCAATTGCCCAGCTGTAATTTGTTTACCTCGCTTAGCTGTTTTATCGTCTTTTGGGAGAGAGACATCACTAGTGAACATCATGGGACCCCGGTCCATATTACCATCACTGATCACACCCGCTATTTACTTTCTGTTCTTGTTTACTTGTTGCAGTCATACCTATCACTATTATCTCTTGCGTTTGATCCTTTGTAAACGACAAGGCCGGAGGGATTGACAACCTCTCTGTACTCGTTGGGAGCAAAGTTATTTGTATCTGTGTGCAGGTCCTGTCAAGCAAAAGTCTCTGGCACTATTGACACCTTCTTGTCGACCCTCGGAGTCTCACGGGATTCGATCCTTGGTATCTTTGCCAAGGGAAAACTACCGCTACACTACATCTCAAACCTTCCACTTGGGGTAACCAACGAGGGGCGAGAAGCCATCAAGGACCAAGGCCACTATAAGTATAGGATAGCCACCACCATAAGAGGGGACCGGATCCACGGAGATCAGACTGACCCCACCCTCGCCCATAGACATCGCGAGGTTGTTCATCCTATGTACAAGTTCATCCTCAGCCCCTCGTGAGGCCAATCCTCCACAAAGTAGGAGTAGGGTATTACACCGCAAGGTGGCTGGAACCTGGGTAAACTGCCCTGTTCATCTTCTTCCTTACACGCACGAGTAGAGCTAGGCCGAGGGGCAACGAGTTGGCGAGCAAGGTAGATCGAGTTCTTCGCACATGCCCCAATGTTCAAACCTTCTTTGGGTCTGCGGAGCCTTGAATCCGACATTTGGCGAGCCAGGTAGCGACGTGTCGGAGATCTGCTACTTCATCAGCTGTGCTCCGCCTCCACAGCGTGCCTTTCATGGACGGTGCTGCTCCACCCACCTGGCCGCTGGGCGCACTCAGGGGCCTCGCGGGCCTCCGGGCTTTCTCCCCTGCCCTGCGGCGGGTGCGGTGGCCGCCAAAGTTCAGGCCGATGTTGCCCCCGCGGTACGACGACACGGCAGCCCCACGGATTTCCTCCAGGTCTACGCGGGGGCAATCTGGTCAGTAGGCGATGATGACAAGGTCATGGCAAATCGACTCCCTATGTCCCTCACGGGCGTGCCACGCACCTAGATGCTCGGCATGCTGGAGTCTTTGGTGACCTCATGGGAGGAGCTGAGTGACCTGTTCATCGCGTGCTTCGCGGCTCCAACACCTCACGCGGTCGTGGCTATCCTCGGCGGCTCGCAGGCGCCGGCCTCGGGCCTTCACATCAAGCAGCATGTTCACCGAGTAGGGACCGCTCAGCCCCGACAGGGGGCTCCTCCGGGCGATGCAGTGCCCGGGACTGACATCACCTTAGGATCACCCCAAGACCACGGCGGGCGTCGGCGCGCTCCCGATGTTATGCACGCCCACCATCAGCAATGTCGCGGTCACCAGGACCCTCATCGACGGTCGCGCCGGCCTCAACGTTCTCTCTGTAGAAGCTTTTGACTTGCTCTAAGTGCCCTACGACCAGCTCACACCCACCATTCCCTTCCCGGGGGTGCTCCACGGCTCCACCACACCTTTGGGGCATATACGCCTCTCGGTCACCTATGACACCTGCTACAACTACCGCGGCAAGCTCATCGACTTCGACATCGCACGCATCAGGCTCCCATACAACACTATCCTTGGGTATCTTGCCCTCACCAAGTCCAGGGTGCCAACGCACCCCGGCTACAACATCGTCAAGATGCCTGGGATTAGCGGCATTATCACCATGACGGGAGAGACCAAGGACGCACTCCAGGCCCTCAATTTTTCCTACAAGGCTGTAGCGGCCGCACGACCGAGCACTGGAGATGCTCCGAAGGCCCTAGAAGATGCGACCACAAAGAAGAAACAAATGTTCTCTCAAGATCGAGCCGAGACGAAGCAGGTGCCGGTCGATGACAAGGTGTCCAGGCCCCGCCTTCACCATAGGCGCTGGCCTCTCCCTAGATCAGGAGAAGGCACTGGTTGGCTTCCTCCGTGCGAACAAGGATGTGTTTGCATGGGCGGCCACGAACTTGGTCGGCGTCCCGCTGGATGTAATCGATCACCATTTGATGGTGTGCCCTAGTGCGCGACCAGTGAAGCAAAAGGCGCGTCGGCAAGCCCTAGAGAAGTAGTCGTTCATCGTTCAAAAGATCCGGAAACTGCAGGAAGCTGGCATCATTTGGGAAGTACGGCACCCAGATTGGCTGGCCAACCTAGTCATCGTCCCCAAGAAGGGCGGGAAGGAGTGCATGTGTGTCGACTTCACGAGCCTCAACAAGGCGTGCCCTCAGGACCCATTCCCTCTTTCGCTCATTGATCAGACCGTTGATTCCACCGCCGAGTGCGACCTACTGTGCTTCCTGGACGCCTTCTCTGGCTACCATCAAATCAAGATGGCGGTACATGACGTCAAGAAGATGGCCTTCCTTACCCCATGCAGGGTATACTGCTACACCTGCATACCCTTCGGGCTGCGAAATGCTAGCGCGACCTTCCAGTGACTGATGCACATCGCTCTGGGCCAGCAGCTGGGAAGAAGCGCCGAGGCATACGTTGACGACATAGTGGTTAAGTCACGGGCAGCAAGGACCCTAGTTGAATATCTGGAAGAAACGTTTACCAACCTGCGCAAGGTGAACCTGCGACTCAACCCGGAGAAATGTGTGCTCAGTGTCCCGTCCGGCAAGTTGCTGGGTTTCCTGGTATCGCATGTAGGAATCAAGGCAAACCCTGAGAAGATCAAGGCAATCGAGAAGATGCGCCTGCCCCAAACCCTCAAGGAGATGCAGAAATTGGCGGGCTGCGTGATCGCATTGGGATGCTTCATCTCCAAGCTGGGCGAGCGGTCTCTCCCTTTGTTCGAGATCATGGAAAGGAAGGGCCCGTACGAGTGGACTCCGGAGGCAGAGACCGCCTTCCAAGGCATCAAGAGATACCTCAGGAGCCCGCCGGTGATGGTGGCACCGCGTCCTCTTGAGCCCTTGGTGCTTTACTTGGCCACCACGCCCCACTCGGCCAATGCAGCGCTTGTGGCTGTCACGGAGGAGCACACAGGTACAATCTTATGGCATAATGCCCGGCGAGCGGTTGCACCTCCGCCGCCTCAGGATGGAGCTCCCAAGCCCCCTCCCGCTTCAAGTAGATTATGATGTCACCAACGTCCCTGCCTTCGTCGAGCACCCCATCTACTTCGCCAGCCGGTGTTGTGCGATGCACGCACGTGCTACCCCATGCCGTAGAAGCTCTTACTTGCGCTCCTCGTCGCTTCCAGGAAACTGCGCCAGTACTTCCAAGGCCACCCCATCAAGGTCGTCTCCGCGTACCCCCTGGAGAAGGTGCTGCGCAGCCCCAATGTTGCGGGAAGGGTTGCCGAGTGGAACATCGAGCTGCAGGTGTTCCAGCTGGAGTTTAGCACCACCAAGGTAATCAAGGGCGCGACCCTTGCCGACTTCATGGCGGAGTGGACCGACGCGCCTGAACGGGGATGAGCGAAGACCGCTCCCTCACGCCCAGGGACGAGGCGCCCGACGGCTGGATCATGTACTTCGATGGAGCATTCGTGTGCCATGGCACGGGGTTGGAGTCGTGCTCATCTCGCCGACCTATGACAAGCTATACTACGCCGTGCAGCTCTACTTCCAGCACGGGGAAAAGGTCTCCAACAACATTGTAGAGTACTAGGGCCTGAGCGTCGGCCGCAAGGCCGCGATGGCCCTGGGGGTCAAGCGCCTTACCATCAGGGGCGATTCTCAGCTCCTCTTCAACTTCTGCAACAAGAAGTACATGCCCAAGGATGAGCACATGGAGGCATACTTAGAAGAGGTATGCAAGATTGAAAAATGATTCTTGGGCTTGGAATTGAAGCATGTCCCATGTGGCAAAAATCAGGAGGCGGACGACATTGCCAAGAGGGCGTCCTGACACCAGCCTCAAAAGCCTGGTGTCTTCGAGGAACGACTCTTCAAGCCATCGGCGGCTCCCCTCTACGTGGGCCCTACTCTGCTTCGATAGGAGCCACACCTGGCCCCTTCCATAGTCGCCCCGGCCTGTGGTCCGACCTCTAGAGCCCGCTTGCTCCTGGCACTCGAGCCTCAAGAGGGGTGCTGGACTGGGAAGTTCAAGGAGTACCTGCTCCAAGGCGCCTTGCCGGAGAAGGAGGAAGATGTGGAACGCATGCCAATCAGGCCACCGCTTACTGCTTGCAAGAGGGCGAGCTATATTGAAGGCACCCTAACGATGTCTCATTGCGATGCATCTCCAAGGAGCAAGGGCGTGAGTTGCTGGTTGACATCCATGGTGGGGATTGCAAGCACCATTCTTCATCACCCATCCTCGTGGGCAAGGCGTTTCACAATGGCTTCTACTGGCCCACGGGGCCCAACAATGTCGTCGAGTTGGTGCAATCTTGTGAGGCCTGTCAGTTCCATGCCAAACAGACCTACCAGCCCGCGCATGGCCTCCAGACCATCCCTCTCTCATGGCCGTTCGAGGTCAGGGGGCTGGATATCCTGTGGCCATTCCCTGGAGCAGTCGGGGTTACGGTTACCTTAGCCATGGACAAATTCACCAAATGGGCGGAGGTGGAGCCCTGGCGCACCATCCCAGCTGGCTCCGCCGTCAACTTCATCAAGGGCATCGTGAGCTACTTCGGGGTCCCCAACCATATCATCACTGACAATGGTTCCCAGTTTACAAGCAACCTCTTCAAAACATATTGTGCTAACGTTGGAACACAGATATGCTACACTTCGGTGGCGCACCCACGGGTCAACGACCAAGCCAAACGCGCCAACGCGGAGGTCCTTGATACGCCTCCAATGTATCTATAATTTTTTTTTCATGCTGTTATATTATCATTCTTGGATGTTTTACAATCATTTTATAGTCATTTTATATTTTTTTGGGGAGTAACCTATTGACATAGTGCCAAGTGCCAGTTGATGTTTTCTGCACGTTTTTTACATCACATGAAATCAATATCAAACGGAGTCCAAACACCGTGAAACTTTTTGGAGAATTTTGATGGGCCAGAAGATACCCAATGGGCTGAAGCAGCACCTGGGGGGTGCCCCTAAGGGGCACAACCCACCAGGGCGCGCCAGGGCCCCCTAGCGTGCCCAGGTGGGTTGTGCCCACCTCGGTGGCCTCCCACACCGCCTCTTTACCCTATAAATTCACAAATATTCCGAAACACTTGTGGTAGACCTAGATCAGAAGTTCTGCCGCTGCAAGGCTCTGTACTCCATGAGATCCAATCTAGAGCCCTTTCGGACACTCTGTCGGAGGGGGAAATCATCACTGGTGGCCATCTTCATCATCCCAGCGGCCACCATGATGTGGAGGGAGTCGTCCACCCTTGGGGCTGAGGGTATGTACCAGTAGCTATGTGTTGTATCTCTCTCTCTCTCTCTCTCTCGTGTTCTTGATGGCACGATCTTGATGTATCGAGGGCTTTGTTAATATAGTTGGATCACATGGTGTTTTCCCCTCTCTATATTGTGATGAATTGAGTTTTCCCTTTGAGATTTCTTTGGATTGAATACTTTTATGGATTTTAGAACACTTGATATATGTCTTGCAATTGAATACTCATGGTGACAATGGGGTATCATATTGATCCACTTGATATATGTTTTGGCATTCAACTTGCCGATTCCCGAAGTGACATTGGGGTAATCTATGCATAGGGGTTGATGTAGGTTCTTATCTTTGTTTCTCCGATAGAATTCTTGGGGCATTCTTTGAATATGTTTTGGTGTTATCTTAGTACGAACTCTTGATAGATCGATCGGGAAGGATAACTTTGTGTTATCTTAGTACGAACTCTTGAAAGATCGATCGAAAAAGATAACCTTGTGTTATTCTAGTATGGACTCTTGATAGATAGATCAAAAAGGATAAGTTTATGTTGTTTTAGTACGAACTCTTAATAGATTGAACGGAAAAAATAACTTTGAGGTGATTTCGTTGAGGGGTGGTTATGTGATCCAATTATATTAGCACTATTGAGAGATTGCACTAGCGAAAGTACGGACCCTAGGCCTTGTTTTCCATCATTGCAATACCATTTGTGCTCACTTTTTTTACTTGCTACCTTGCTGTTTTTTATTGTTCGCACTACGAAAACTCATATCTACTATCCATATTACACTTGTATCACCATCTCTTCGCCGAACTGGTGCACCTATACAATTTCCCATTGTATTTCGTGTGTTGGGGACACAAGAGACTTTTTATTATTCGGTTGCAGTGTTTTTGAGAGAGACCATCTTCATCCTACACCTCCTACGGATTGATAAACCTTAGGTCATCCACTTGAGGGAAAATTGCTATTGTCCTACAAAACTCTACGCTTGGAGGACCAACACGTGTCTACAAGAATGAAGTTCCGTAGTAGACATCAAGCTCTTTTCTGGCGTCGTTGCCGGGGAGGTGAGTGCTTGAAGGTATATCTTTAAATCTTGCAATCGAATCTTTAATTTAGTTTCTTATTTTATCACTAGTTTGGTTTATAAAAGAAAAGTACAAAAATGGAATTGAGGATGCATCATATTGTTCAACTTTATAATGTCTTTCGTGAAAATGATGGAAAGAAAAATTGTGCTCAATTGTTAGAAGAAAAATGCTATAAAATGTTTGGCATAAATGATGAGCATGATTGCAATGTTGTTAGTATGATTTCTTTGATTATCCATGATGCTAATGATATGCAAAGTCATAATCTTGGGGATGCTATGTTTGATGAAGATGAATTTTTAGCCCCCCAAGATTTGATGTTGAAATTTGTTATAATGGTAGCATGCCTCCTATTTATGATGATTATATTGATAAAAGTGGATTTGGAGAGGTCATGACTTTATTTAGTGATGAATCCACTACTTTGGAGGATGCTTCAATTGACTATGATAACAAAGTTGCTATCTATGATGATTATGGTGATGACATGTATGCTTTATTGAATAATGATAACCATGAAACTTGTCATCATGACTTTAATTTTCAATCTCATGATAGTTATTTTGTTGAGTTTGCTCACACCACTATTCATGAGAATAAATTTGCTTATGTGGAGAGTAGCAAAATTTCTATGCTTTTGCATATGAAAAGAATGATTTATGTGATGGCCATATTGTTGAATTCATTCATGATGATACTAAAAATTACTATAAGAGAGGAACATATGCTTGTAAGTATTGCAATAATATCAAGTATCCTCTCTATGTGTTGAAAATTTTGAAGTCATGCTTGTTTTTCCTTCCTATGCTAGTTGATTCTTGCTCCCATAATTAATTTCTCACAAAATCCCTATGCATAGGAAGTGGGTAAGGCTTAAATGTGCTTGCCATGTTATTCATGATGCTCTCTTGCATGTTTCACTTCATATCTTTTATGTCAGCATCCTTGAAATCATCATGCCTAGCTAAAAGGCGTTAAAGAAAAAGCGCTTGTAGGGAGACAACCCAACACTTATACCTACTATTTTTGTGAGTTCACATGATTATGCTAGATTTGATCTTGCTGGAAAACACAAACTTTTGCGCTCACGAGAAAAATTCTCATTTTTAACAGAGAGTGATTTTAAGTTGATTCTTTTTGCAGAAGATTAATATACAAATTGTTCACATGGTCATATTTTTTCAAGATTTTTAGAGTTGGAGAAGTATGGTGAATGTTCAGATCATTACAAACTGTTCTGTTTTTGACAGATTCTGTTTTCAATGCATAGTTTGCTTGTTTTCTAGTTTCTATGGCTTATATTGATCAATATAAATTGTAGAAATGATAATCTACAGTAGGCATTGTGTGAGAACAATTATGAATCTTGTCTTTGACAATACCCAAAGTGAATGACTTGTTTTATCATACTAACCCATCTCACGAAGTTTTGTTAAGTTCGTGTGATTGAAGTTTTCAAGTTATGAGTGAGATATCGATATGAGGAGAACAAGGAGTGAAAAGACCCTAAGATTGGGGACGGCCAAGGCACCAGAAGGTAATATTCAAGGAATATCCAAGCAACTAAGCTTGGGGATGCCCCGGAAGGCATCCCCTCTTTCGTCTCCAACATTATCGGTAACCTCACTTGGAGCTATGTTTTCATTCGTCACATGATATGTGTTTTGCTTGGGGTGTAAATTTATTTTGTTAGAATTTGCTTGAAGGTATTTAGAATAATATTTTGCATCTTTTATTTCAATAAAAGTGTCAAGGATAGCATTTACCATGCTTATTTTGCAAGTCTATATGCTGTTGTTTGAAAACAGAAAGTTTTCTATCATTGTCTGAAATCTTCTGGATAGTCAAAACGTGATAAAGCTATTTGATAGAAAACAGAAAGTTTTCTATTATTGTCTGAAATCTTCTGGATTGTTTTCATAATGTTTAGAGCTAGGGAAGTATGAGAACAATTCCACTCTTTACAGACTGTACTGTTTTGACAGATTGCTGTTATTTTTGCATTGTTTGCATATGTTTGCTTGTTTAATAACTCTATTTGAGGATAGGAGTATTAAATATGCAGAGGCATTTAGTAAGCAATGTTGAATAATAATTTTAGTGATTTTCTACAGTAGAGGATGATAAGGTTTTGCATTGGTTTATACTAACTTATCTCACGAGTTCTTGTTGAGTTTTGTGTGGATGAAGCTTCCAAGATTTAGGGAAACCGTGATATGAGAAGAATTAAGGAGACACAAAATCTCAAGATTGGGGATGTCCAAGGCACCCCAAGATAATATTTCAAGAAGTCTCAAGCATCTAAGCTTGGGGATGCCCCGATAGGCATCCCACCTTTCTTCATCAACAATTATCGGTTAGTATCGGTTGATCCTAAGTTTTTGCTTCTTCGCATGAGATGTGCTTTCTTGAAATGTCATTTTATTTTGTTTGCTTGCTGTTCTAATAAAATAATTTGATCCAAAAGTTTTTAAATAAAATAGAGCCCCCAAATAGTTGTCAAATAGGCTAGATAAGCGGTATTCACATCCCGTCAACGAAGCTCTTTTCTGGCACCGTTGCTCTAGTGCTTCACTTGTATCTTTTTTAGCATGGTGTGCTTTAGTATTTTTGAAGAAATTCTCTCTTGCTTCACTTAAATTAATTTGAGATAAAGAAATATTATTCTCATGATCTTCATTTATATTTGCTTGAGCTTATCAAAAGCAACACAAAAAATTAATCCCAATATGATAGATATCCAAGGAGGATATAATAAAAACTTTCATGAAGATCATTGGACAAAATAAACTTCATTCCTTGTAATAGTTTTGAGACATGATGATGTGATATGTGAGTCATGTTGATGATTAATTTTTCTTTAGTAAGATATATGTGTTAAGGTTTGTGATTCCCGAAGCATGCATGTATAGTCTCTCGTTATGCCGGGAAGTTGGAGCACAATTTATCCTTGATTGTCCTATCTTTGTGTGAAGGTCAGGGGTGCGCGATGGTTAACTCCTACCAACCTCCCCCCTAGGAGCATGCGTAGTATTACTTTTTTCGAGGGTTAATAAACTTTTACAATAAGTATGTTAGTTATTTATGAGTAATGTGAGTCCATGGATTATACGCACTCTCACCATTTCATAATTGCTAGCCTCTCTTGTACCGCGCAATTTTTGCCGGTGCATAAACTTTATTATACCTTCCTCAAAACAGCCACCATACCCACCTATATGCGGTATTCCTTTGCCGCTCTAAGCAAATTTGTATGTGCCATCTCCAATTTTCAAAATAAATTTCCCTTTTGTCTGCCCATACCGCTCGCGAGGTGGTGAGGGGTGGCCAATATTTTCCATGCTAGATGTTTTAATCTCACGATGAGTGTTTATTCACTTGTCATTGCACGAGAGTAAGGCAAAGGTATTAGGGATGTCCAGCCCGAAATGAAAAAAAAATTACTTTATGTTGTCAAATAATAAATTCCTTGGAATGTGTTGGTATGGAAGGCAACCGTGGATTCGGCTAGCCATGGCTTGTGAAAGTTTGGTGGAAAAGGAATAAACTTTATTTTATGTTTGGGAACCGCCTATGATATATCTAGCATGGAAAGTGATGGGAACCATGAGTCATTTTTGTTGGTGGGAAAAGTATACCTCCCAAAATAATTTTATCTCTCAATTTAAGCTTTGAGCTCTGGCACCTCTACAAATCCCTACTCCTCACATTGATATCAATTGATGGACATCTCCATAGTCCATTAGTTTGCCTACTTGATGTGAGACTTTCTTCCCTTCTTTTGTCTACTACCACCGCATTCTATTCCACCTATATTGCTATATCCATGACTTGCGCTCATGTATAGCGCGAGAGTTGAAAATGCTGAAGCGCTTTAAAAAGTATGAACCCATTGCTTGGCTGACATCGGGGTAGTACATGATTTATACTTTGTGCTAGGAAGACAGAGCATGACAAGACTATATGATTTTGTAGGGATAACGTTCTTTAGCATTTGATATTCTGAAAGACATGGTTGCTTGTTGTTATGTTCGAGTATTTAAATCTCATGTCAAAACTAGACTATTGCTTTGAACCATATAAAAGTCCAAATGTCCATGCTATAAAGAAAAGAATATGATATGATATGTTAGGCAACATTCCACATCAAAAATTCTGTTTTTATCATTTACCTACTCGAGGACAAGCAGGAGTTAAGCTTGGGGATGCTGATACGTCTCCAACGTATCTATAACTTTTGATTGTTCCATGCTGTTATATTATCATTCTTGGATGTTTTACAATCATTTTATAGTCATTTTATATCAGTTTTTGGGACTAACCTATTAACATAGTGCCAAGTACCAGTTGCTGTTTTCTGCATGTTTTTTACATAGTAGGAAATCAATATCAAACGGAGTCCAAACACCGCGAAACTTTTTGGAGAATTATGTACCAGTAGCTATGTGTTGTATCTCTCTCTCTCTAGTGTTCTTGATGGCACGATCTTGATGTATCGGGGGCTTTGTTAATATAGTTGATCATATGGTGTTTTCCCCTCTCTATCTTGTGATGAATTGAGTTTTCCCTTTGAGATTTCTTTCTATTTAATACTTTTATGGATTTGAGAACACTTGATATATGTCTTGCAATTGAATACTCGTGGTGACAATGGGGTATCATATTGATCCACTAGATATATGTTTTGGCACTCAACTTGCCGATTCTCGAAGTGATATTTGGGCAATCAATGCATAGGGGTTGATGCATGTTCTTGTCTTTGTTTCTCTGGTAGAAATCTTGGGGTACTCTTTGAATATGTTTTGGTGTTATCTTAGTAGGTACTCTTGATAGATCGATCGGGAAGGATAACTGTCGGTGTCAAAACCGGTGGATCTCAGGTAGGGGGTCCCGAACTATGCGTCTGAGGATTGATGGTAACAGGAGGCTGGGGACACGATGTTTACCTAGGTTCAAGCCCTCTCGATAGAGGTAATACCCTACTTCCTGCTATATTAATATGGATGAATATGAATACAAGAGTTGATCTACCTCGAGATCGTAATAGCTAAGCCCTAAAGTCTAGCCTATGTGGATTTTGTGATTCTCCATTGGACGCTACGGACTAAACCCTCCAGTTTATATATGCACCGGAGGGGCCTAGGATTTGTACATAACCATCTTGCAGAGGAAGGAAATATTACACCCGAACCTAAAACTTGCCATTATACAAATACAGGAGCCCTATCCGGATACGAGAGACGATCTTCAACAATGATCTTCATGGCCCACCAGTCCGGCCCACCACGAGTTATCCGGCCATATGAGGACCCCTAAATCCAGGACTCCCTCAATAGCCCCTAAACCTGTCTTTGATGATGATGAGTTCGGCTTCCGCAATGTCTTCGGTATTACAAGGCGGGTTCCTTCTTCCGAATATATCTTCTTCCAAAAGGGTGTATTGTGTTCGGCTCTGCATAGTTAGTACAACCCTTAGCCTTGAAGGCAATGCCTTGAAAGAAAAAATGAATATTGTGTCTTTACTGACAACTTTTTGATGAAGCGTCGCGTCCACCCATTAACATACCGAACCATTTTACTTGGTCCTAGTTTCGCGTTTCGAGGCAAAACCCCATTGACACGTCTTATCAGAGTAAAGAGCATGCCCGCTTATTGTGGGATACTTATCAACGTGACATGAGCATCCAAACCGCACATTACGCACGACCGCTTTGGGAACCGGCGAGGTTTATGGCTAAAGTGGGGGGACATTCTGTATTCACAACATTATAAAAGGATACCAATCCCTTTCAACGGGCCCACACTTTCCTCAAGCTCGAGCTCTCCAATCTCCCTAGCCCCAGTATCCTCATCTCTTGCATCCACAGCCCTTCGTTCCTCAACCACTACTTCCTTCCCCAGCAATGGTTGGATCTGGTGACAGGGACAAGTGGGAGGCCTCCACGGTCACTGAGAAAACCATGGAGGATCATCGGAGTGCGGGATATCTCACCGCCGACATTGCGCACTGAGTCCCCGCCTAGGGCTAGGTGATTCCCGTCCCAGAGGCAGGTGAGAGAGTTGTGTTCATTTCGCACTTTGTTAGGGGGCTAGGATTCTCGCTCCACCCCTTTGTTCGGGGTTTGCTATTTTTCTACGGGCTAGATTTCCACGATCTAGCCCCGAACTCAATCCTTCATATCTCCGCTTTTATAGTGGTGTGTGAAGCTTTCCTCTGCATACCTCCACACTTCGGGCTATGGCTTAAAACCTTCAACGTGAAGCCGAAGGTGGTGGACGGGCAGCACGCGGAGTGCGGGGGCGCTATGATAAGCAAGCTCCCGAATGCGACTTGGCCAAAAGGGTCGTTCGTAGAGACGAACAAGGTCTGGCAGCAGGAGTGGTTTTATATCACTGAACCCCTCGACACTAAATGGGCGGCGGAACCCGCTTTCAGATCTAGACCCCCAGAGAGGTTAACCTCCTGGACTGAGAAGAGTGCGAACTGGGGGTCTCAAGTTGAGGTGACGACATTCCAGAGCCGTGTGTCTGGTGTGATTTCCAAGGGCTATCAGCTCTCAACCGTGGTCCAGGTAATGCTGGCCTGGCTTGTCCTTCCTTGCCAAAGCCGGGACTCCTCCCTATGGGAGTTCGATCCGGCAGGAGATCGGCCTCTGAAGCATCTCTTTGGCTTTACGCACAAATAGATCTAGAAGCATCTCTTCAAGAGCCAGAAGGAGTGGCCGAGGGAAACCGAGGACGCGGGCTATAGTCCTGCGTTCTCTACCCCAGAGGTAATAGAAAACTCCGCCGAACATATATCCCCTTTCATATTTAATGATAACAGGAATTGGAGTTTTTGCGTGATATACATGCCTAGACGAAGAAGGCAATCCGGATGAAGTGTCCGTCGCATTTGCCCTAAGACCCAGAATCGCCTCGGCTGACGGCGATGCTGGTCCCGGCATTGTACAAGGCGTCGGTCAAGAAGCCCAAGAAGAAGGGCAAGGAGGCCAAAGACGGCCCCTGCCCCTCGGACGAGAAGTCCGAGAAGATCAACATCCTATCCTCCGAAGAGGAGGAGGATGACGAAGAAGAAGAAGAAGAAGAAGAAGAAGAAGAAGAAGAAGAAGAAGAAGAAGAAGAAGAAGAAGAAGAAGAAGAAGAAGAAGAAGAAGAAGAAGAAGAAGAAGAAGAAGAAGAAGAAGAAGAAGAAGAAGAAGAGCCCCCTGCGCAAGGTCGGGGGACAAAGAGGGGGGCCATCGCTGACGCGGGCACGTTTGTACCCCGGAGGAGGCTAAACCTCTCTACCCGTTCGGACTCATCATCCGAACGGAGCTTTGTGGTGAAGCCCAGGGACAAGCCCCCGACTGAGACGTAAGTTTGTCGAGACATATTAATTACTTCACCTTTATTTGTTTAGCATTTTGATATTTAATTAGTATTTCTCACCTGCTGACCTACAACCCTCCCCGAGGACACCCCGATGCCTCCTTATCGGAGGGGAACTCTCTAGCGCATGGAGAGATGGAGAGTGACCCGCTGGTTCGAGCTCCATCGCCCATGATTGGCGGGGACACCGAAGTGTCCTCCCAGCGGGTGTCCTCCGCTCACGGAGACAAGGGCGGGGTAAGTGACAGGGCGACCGGGGGTATTACCTCGACTGCTACTGACCATGGGGAAACAGTCCCCATGGAGACCAAAGACGGGGGCCCAAACCATTAGAGGCCCTCCCGAATACTGACCCGAAGACTAGTGTGGCTTCGGGGTCCGAAGACCAGAACCCCCAGGCGGGGGAGGATACGACGGTGCCCAGAGTCAATCCAGAAGCGCCAGACCCTATGGAGGGAGCACTGCAAAGTGCTTCCGTCATGGAGGAGCACCGCACTGTAATGGGTGCGGTGATGAAGAAGATTCAGTCCGTCAAAGGCGGACTGAATGAAGTTTTCAACAGCCCATTAACAGGCTTTGAGGTAAGCAATGTAATGTTCTTTATGGAACTTTATCTGTTTTAAATACACATATATAGCCAGTAGCTCCTGATGCTTTGTGTGATTCTAAATAGAATCGGATGAAGTATCCAAAGTATAGCATATTCTAGAGCTGAACTGTATGCTTTTTGTATTTGAGCAGGCTTCACTAGTTGCGGCAACTGCACGAGATGCAGAAGGTTCCGAACTAAATCAGAAGCTCTTGTTGGCCAGCGCGGACCTCGACCGCGTCAACCAGCGTTTAGATGAAACGCAAGGTATGCAGATTAAAATGTCGAGAAGACTAATACTATTCTTTGAGTATGGGTATAAACTCTTTTATGATAGTCTGTTTTACACAGTTGGTGCCACTGAGCTCGAGGCCCTTAAGGGCGAGCTCGCGAAGGCCAAGGAGGAGGCCGAGGCGAGCAAGGCAATCGCTGATAAGGCAGTTGCCGAAGTAGAGGCCGTAAAGGCCGAGTGCGAGAAGCACCAAGCTCGGTTGTCCGAAGTCAAGGTTGAGCTCAAAGATGCCATTCTCAAATGTGATGCATTGGAAGAGAAGACTTCAGAGCAAGCGTCCGAGCTTACTGAGGCAGTTAAGGCTGCCTAGGATGCGCGAGGTGAGGCACGCAGCGCCTGTGAGGAAATCAAGGAGGCACAACAGATAGCATTTGGTAAGACCTTTCTCTTACAGAGCATCTTCAGAGGGCAGAATTATGTTGGGCTGACACGATTATGGAGTTCTCCAAGCGTGTTTGCTGATCTTTCGAGGAGCAGTGCTGACGCCGCCTAGTACTTCCGAGCCTAGGAGGGGAACGATGCGGAGAAGCTGTTTTGGTCACAGTTCTATGCGCCAAAACATCTGGTGCTCCTCAACGACCAGATGAAGCAGTTGGTCGAGCTGCACAATATGGTGGGTTCGGCCATGAAGGACTTGATAGTCCAGCTATGGCTCGCTGATCGAATCCCAAGTAGCTACTTCGGATTGGTGAAGCGGCTCGTTGAGGCGAGTCCGCGGGTTGACGTATTGAAGCGTTCGGGCTGCATAGAAGGTGCTCGGATGACCTTCGCTCGTGTGAAGGTGCACTGGGAGAAGATGAGGGCGCATGACATAGCTACTGCTGGCCCGCCCGCAGGCAAGGAGCACCGCAAGCCGGAGAAATACTTCGAGGACGTCATAGAAGGCGCCCGCCTTGTAGAAGGCCAGTGCTCGAAGGATATTATCTTCGAGTAATTGTATCCGGCTGTAAAGACTTAAGCTTATGAACTGATGTATATATCTTTTGTGCTATTATAATATGAGCGACTTTTATCTCCTATGTGGTTGTTTATATAATTCTGAAAGTTTCCAGTCCTCGGCTTCAGCCCCCACGTACGTAGTACTAGGGTGTTCGGTCATATGCAAATACACTCTTTATCCAACGTCTTGGTCCGTGTAGGAGGTGTATGTGGAGCGAACCAGGCAATCAGACTATGCAGCATTATTGCTTTCACTTATCCATAGGAATTTGACAAGTGAGGCTAGGTACTAGCCCCTGGTGCGGATATGATATTCCCTAATTAAGGTATCTAATTGCACCTGGCTGGGCAAAAAAACCAACCCTTTGTATAACACGGGGTAGATCTCTATCGATCGTAGTATAAAACTAAGTCACCGGATTGTGGACCAGGTTCGCGCCTATGATGATAGTCAGTTTTCGGCTTTCTCTACTAAGGTACTTGACCGGACGAGCCAGAAGTACAATCGCAATAGTGCTCCCTTTACACCCTAGCCGAACAATCGGGAACGTAGGGGTAAGAACAGGAGCCGCGCAACCCAACTATTGACCCAAGGCATGATTCAGAACTGATCCATATAAGGCAAATATCCAGGACGCCAGACACTCCTTATAGGTGTTCGGACTTTTCGACATATACCGGGCTGAATACAGCCCTTGGTAATAGACCCTGTTGAGAAGGCACTTGTGGCAATCTGACATGGGGAGAGAACATTTATGGTGAGTGAATAAACCTCCGAACATAATGTGAATCAAGCTGCTCTATTAATATCCCTTTATAGTATGGCGAGCCGTAAGCTTACAAATAATGCCGATGACTTTCTTGGACATTTTACATGCCAGAAAGGTATAAGACAAGAAAGACAAAAAATGTTTATACATGGTCTTAATCTGAAAAGAAACCTTAGCGCGGGTCCCTGCTGCACATCTGCGCCGTTTCCTCCTGTGTAATGTGTCCTTGAAAGGGGGAGTGTGATGACCATCTGTAAAATGAAAAAGAAACCTAGAAAAGAAAAGGAGATCCAGTGTGGCCATAAACAAGACTGATTCATTTAGTGAACCTTAAAAGATAATTTTAGAGTCCGAATAGGATCGAGCTGAACTATGGACTATATGCAGTGTGCCCCAACGTCGCCCAAGGGATTTTTAGGGCATAATTATGTACCCAAGGAACATATGC
The DNA here is from genome assembly GCA_902687465.1 of Secale cereale. Lineage (NCBI taxonomy): Eukaryota > Viridiplantae > Streptophyta > Magnoliopsida > Poales > Poaceae > Secale > Secale cereale. The sequence goes on along the minus strand of LR738711.1, from coordinate 283,100,014 downwards.
TATCACCTTACGGGGCAGTCGATGGGGACGTAGTTGCTAATCTAGCTCAGGTTCATCTGAGCTGCCACACTGAGGCATGTGCCGGACACGTTTAGCTATGTCCGCGACCGATAGGTTATCCGGCTTGAATAGGCCGTTTTGGACTTCGTCTGCTAAGGCCGCAGTGTCCTCCTCCATGCGGAGAGAGCACTTCATATTTCCATTGACCGTGATGACGCCATGTGGTCCGGGCATTTTAAGCTTTAGATAAGCATAATGCGGGGCTGCATTAAAGCGGGCGAAGTCCATTCTTCCGAGTAGTGCATGATAGCCACTTCGGAATGGAGCTATGTCGAAGATTAACTCTTCGCTTCGAACGTTATGAGGAGAGCCGAATACGACTGCTACCTCTTGAGCATGCATTGGTTTTCCCTTGAAGAGGAAAGGGTGATGCATCAAAGTACCGTAAGTATTTCCCTCAGTTTTTGAGAACCAAGGTATCAATCGAGTAGGAGACTACACTCAAATCCCTCATACCTGCACAAACAAATAGGTACCTTGCAACCAACGCGATAAAGGGGTTGTCAATCCCTTCTCGGCCACTTGCAAAAGTGAGATCTGATAGTGATAATAGGATAATATTTTTGGTATTTTTGTTGTATAGGTTGAAAGTAAAGATTGCAAAACAAAAGAATAGTAAAGATAAATAGTTGATGGAATATTGATATGATAGAAGATAGAACCGGGGGCCATAGGTTTCACGAGTGGCTTCTCTCAAGATAGCAGATTTCTACGGTGGCTGAACAAATTAGTGCCGAGCAATTGATAGAAAAGTGCATAGTTATGAGAATATCTAGGCATGATCATGTATATAGGCATCACGTCCGTGACAAGTAGACAGAAACGATTCTGCATCTACTACTATTACTCCACACATCGACCGTTATCCAGCATGCATCTAGTGTATTAAGTTCATAACAACACAGTAACGCCTTAAGCAAGATGACATGATGTAGAGGGATAAACTCATGCAATATGATATAAACCCCATCTTTTTATCCTCGATGGCAACAATACAATACGTGCCTTGCTGCCCCTGCTGTCACTGGGAAAGGACACCGCAAGATTGAACCCAAAGCTAAGCACTTCTCCCATTGCAAGAACGATCAATCTAGTAGGCCAAACCAAACTGATAATTTGAAGAGACTTGCAAAGATATTTTAATCATGCATATAAGAATTCAGAAAAGAACCAAATATTGTTCATAGATAATCTTGATCATAAACCCACAATTCATCGGATCTCGACAAACACACCGCAAAAGGAATTACATCGAATAGATCTCCAAAAAGATCGAGGAGAACTTTGTATTGAGATGCAAACAGAGAGAAGAAGCCATCCAGCTAATAACTATGGACCCGAAGGTCTGTGGTAAACTACTCACAACTCATCAGAGAGGCTGTGGTGTTGATGTAGAAGCCCTCCGTGATCGATGCCCCCTCCGGTGGAGCTCCGGAACAGGCCCCAATATGGGATCTCACGGCTACAGAAGGTTGCGGCAGTGGAAATAGGGTTTTGTGGTGCTCTCAGATGTTTTCAGGGTATATGGGTATATATAGGATCAAGATGCAAGTCGGTGGAGCAACGAGGGGCCCACAAGGGTGGGGGCGCGCCTACCCCCTGGGCGTGCCCTCCCCCCTCGTGGCCGCCTCGTTTCTTCCCTGACATGTACTCCAAGTCTTCTGTGTTGTATTTTCTCCAAAAACGACTCTCCCGAAGGTTTCATTCCGTTTGGACTTCGTTTGATATTCCTTTTGTGTGAAACACTAAAATAGGTAAAAAAAAACAACAATTTGCACTAGGCCCTGGGTTATTAGGTTAGTCCCAAAAATAATATAAAAGTGTATAATAAATCCCATTAAACATCCAAAACAGATAATATAATAGCATGGAACAATAAAAAATTATAGATACGTTGGAGACGTATCAACGACCTCCAATGTTAAAGAGCCTGCATGAAAACCCAACAATTATGGTTGGTATGTGATACTTCCATTTTGCATCATGCTTTTATGTTGATATTTATTGCACTATGGGCTGTTATTACACGTTATGTCATAATACTTATGCCTTTTCTCTCTTATTTTACAAGGTTTACATGAAGAGGGAGAATGCCGGCAGCTGGAATTCTGGGCTGGAAAAGGAGCAAACATTGGAGATCTATTCTGCACAACTCAAAAAGCTCCGAAACTCCATGAAACACCGTTTCAGAAAATATAAAAAATATCTAGCGACAGAGATCTGCCAGGGGGGGCACCACCTGTCCACGAGGGTGGGGGCGCACCCCCCTTCCTCGTGGGTCAGTCGGTGACCCCCCGATGCCCATCTTCTCCTATATGAGCTATTTTGACCTGGAAAAAATCGTAAGGAGGCTTTCGGGACCAGACGCCACCGTCTCGAGGCGGAACCTTGGCAGAACCAATCTAGGGCTTTGGCAGAGCTGTTCTGCCAGGCATACTTCCCTCCGGGAGGGGGAAATCGTCACCGCCGTCATCACCAACAACTCTCCCATCTTGGGGAGGGTTATCTTCATCAACATCTTCACCAGCACCATCTCCTCTCAAACCCTAGTTCATCTCTTGTATCTAATCTTTGTACCAAAACATCAGATTAGTACCTGTAGGTTGCTAGTAGTGTTGAATACTCCTTGTAGTTGATGCTAGTTGGTTTACTTGGTGGAAGATCATATGTTCAGATCCATTATGCATATTAATACTCCTCTGATCATGAACAATAATATGTCTTGTGAGTAGTTACGTTTGTTCCTGCGGACATGGGAGAAGTCTTGCTATAAGTAGTCATGTGAATTTGGTATTCGTTCGATATTTTGATGAGATGTATGTTGTCTTTTCCTCTAGTGGTGTCATGTGAACGTCGACTACATGACACTTCACCATTGTTCGGGCCTAGAGGAAGGCATTGGGAAGTAATAAGTAGATGGTGGGTTGCTAGAGTGAGAGAAGCTTAAACCCTAGTTTATGCGTTGCTTCGTAAGGGGCTGATTTGGATCCATATGTTTCATGCTATGGTTAGGTTTACCTTAATACTTCTTTTGTAGCTGCGGATGCTTGCAATAGAGGTTAATCATAAGTGGGATGCTTGTCCAAGTAAGGGCAGCACCCAAGCACCGGTCCACCCACATACCAAATTATCAAAGTAACAAACGTGAATCATATGAACGTGATGAAAACTAGCTTGACGATAATTCCCATGTGTCCTCGGGAGCACTTTCCTTCATATAAGAGTTTGTCCAGGCTTTTCCTTTGCTACAAAAAGGATGGGCCATCTTTCTGCACCTTATTTACTCTTACTATTTGTCACTTGCTACCAATTACCTTATCACAAAACTATCTGTTACCGACAATTTCAGTGCTTGCAGAAAATACCTTACTGAAAATTGCCTATCATTTCCTTCTGCTCCTCGTTGGGTTCGACACTCTTACTTATCGAAAGGACTATGATATATCCCCTACACTTGTGGGTCATCAGTATGGTTTGCAGGCTTTTCTGGGGTGCCATGGATTTGGCAGGGCCTATCTAATATTTTGTCTAGGCTAGATGGACCATCTTTGTTGCCTTTAAATGGCTTCTTCCGTTGATCGGGTCTGGAGCCGCTGAATCCGACGTTTACCGCTCTGTCATCTGGGCTTCCAGCATTATATCGACGTTTGTTTTTGTTACGTCGTGGCTTTCCATTGCCGTCCCTGACTTTAGATGTTCCAGGGTCGCTGGTGCTGCTACGTGCTTACCAGCTATCCTCGCCCGCGCAAAAGCGGGTCATGAGTGTAGTTAGGGTTGCCATTGTCCTCGATTTTCCTGTCCCAGGTGTCTGGCTAGCCATTTGTCCCGGACACTGTGCTTGAAGGCCGCTAAGGCTTCGGCATCCGGACAGTCGACGATTTGGTCCTTTCAGTTTGAGGGGTAGGTATTTAATGGCGTGGAGATCATCTCCGCGAGCCATGTGGATATGAAGGATGAAGTCTTCTATCCAGACGGCAGGATCCATTGTTCCATCGTACGCCTCGATGTTCACGGGTTTAAACCCTTCTGGAAAATCATGATCCAGCACCTCATCGGTGATGCACAGAGGGTGTGCGGCGCCTCTGTATTTTGCTATATCATGGCGTATGCCCGATGGTTGTGATGTTCGGTATTGACCCCGAACTGGTATATGACCGACGCGATTGGCTTGATAGCCGCCATCCCATGCGGGAGCACGGTCCCTAGATCCGTAGATGGATTTGGTATTGTCGGCCTTGTTGTTCAGGTCCTCACGCAAATCGTGTTTCCGGACTTGAGCTGCATCCTCCTTTCCTTTAAGGGGTGGGGGTGCGGGCTTGTGTACGCCGTTGCTAGCCATTGTGTCCCGTCCGCGAGGTGGTCGGTCCGGCTTATCGGCGGTGTTATTCTTTGGTGGTATGGGCACAGTGGCCTCGTCGTCGAATTCGGGCAGCAGTTTACGCTTAGGATAGCCTTTGGTTTGGCGATTGTAGCCATATTTTTGCTCACCGTCTAACACTTCATTCCATCTATCATTGAGCGTGTCCTGTGCGGCTTGAAGCCGTCTCTACTGCTTTTTAAGGCTCCTTGCAGTGGCAATAAGCCTCCGATGGAAGCGCTTTTGTTCTAAGGGTTCTTCTGGGATGATGTATTCATCGTCGCCCAGGCTAACATCCTCTTTGGAGACAGGTTCAGAATTACTGTCCTTGGCATCGCTATTATCAGACAACGGTTTCGGACTATGTTCGTCGTCCTCTCACTCGTCCTGCTCCATCGCTGGTTCTGTGGGGTCTTCGGCTTGCTCCAGACTGTCACCGTTGTTGGTGACAGTGTTGCTATCTTTTCCTTTATAGGATTTAGTTTGGCGCTATGGACGCCGACGTTTGGGAGGTTCTTCGACAGGCTTGTCCTTTAAGGGATCGTTTTCGCCGCCGCCCTCCTTCTCCTTAGGTGTATCCACCATGTACACGTCATATGAAGACGTAGATGTCCACCGCCTGGTTACGGGCCGGTTTTGATCTAGATCTGTTTCGGCTTCCAGGTCCATCCCTTCGAAGTCTTCGGAAGCGTAGTCAAGTAGATCAGTTAGATCTTCGACCGTGGCTACCAAGTGGGTGGTGGGTGGGGAGCAAATTTCTCCATCAGCCTCCAGTTTGAACCGGATACAATTCGGCTGTGTGTCCCCAGCTAAGGAGAGGGATTTTAACGATTTTAACATGTCGCCAAAGGGTATGTGCTAGAAGATATCTGCCGCACTGAATTCGGCGATAGACGCTTCATCGAGCTTGAAGGGCGCAGATGCGCGTGATTTGGAACCTAAGGCCGGAAACGAGTGCGTAGTTCCGGTAACACAGATCCCGCTTGAAGTTGGGTCCGTGTGCGGCTCCAACGCCATTGAGTCTGCGGCTTCCGCGGCGGGGTTGAGCTTCCCATCCTCGGGTGACGCGATCTGTTTCGGATCTAGGGCTAGAACTGTTGCAGGTGCTATTTCTTGATCTGATGACAGAGTTAGGTCGTGTTCATCGTGATGGCAGGGAGAGGTCGCTGTGGGCTCGAATCCATCGAAGATCAAGTCTCCGTGGATAGCAGTAACGTAGTTTAAGCTTTTGAATCTGACTTGATGGCCAGGGGCGCAGCTCTCAATCTGCTCGAGGTGGCCTTCAGTGTTGGCACGGAGCGTGAAGCCGCCGAACACAAAAAGCTACCCGGGAGGGAAAATCCCCTCGGTGTCGCCGTCGTGGTTGATGACACGATCCATCAGTCCTTCAGTTGACGACATAGTGGAACTCTCAATGAAAGCACCAATGTCGGTGTCAAAACCGGCGGATCTCGGGTAGGGGGTCCCAAACTATGCGTCTGAGGATTGATGGTAACAGGAGGCTGGGGACACGATGTTTACCCAGGTTCAGGCCCTCTCGATCGAGGTAATACCCCACTTCCTGCTATATTAATATGGATGAATATGAATACAAGAGTTGATCTACCTCGAGATCGCAACAGCTAAACCCTAAAGTCTAGCCTATGAGGATTTTGTGATTCTCCATTAGCCGCTACGGACTAAACCCTCCAGTTTATATATGCACCAGAGGGGCCTAGGGTTTGTACATAACCATCTTGCAGAGGAAGGAAATATTACACCCGAACCTAAAACTTGTCATTATACAAATACATGAGTCCTATCCGGATACGAGAGACGATCTTCAACAATGATCTTCACGGCCCACCAGTCCGGCCCACCACGAGTTATCCAGCCACATGAGGACCCCTCAATCCAGGAATCCCTCAATAACTTTGTGTTATCTTAGTACGAACTCTTGAAAGATCGATCGGCAAAGATAACCTTGTGTTATTCTAGTACGGACTCTTGATAGATAAATCGGAAAGGATAACTTTATGTTGTTTTAGTACGAACTCTTGATAGATTGAATGGAAAGAATAACTTTGAGGTGATTTCGTTGAGGGGTGGTTATGTGGTCCAACTATATTAGCACTGTTGAGAGATTGCACTAGCTAAAGTATGGACCCTAGGCCTTGTTTTGCATCATTACAATACCGTTTGTGCTCACTTTTGTTACTTGTTGTTGACACCAGATTTTGGCACGGCATAAAAAGCAAATAATATGGCCTCAAATGAAAAAGTGCTAAAAGTGGGAAAGTTATGTATTATAAAAGGGAGAAACTTTGATATTTGGGCCATCGCCATCCAATCCCATCTCGAAGGCCGAAGTTGTGTTCGAAATACTAAGGTTTTGTATTCAGAACACTATTCGGCTGATTACGACCCCAAGATGGTCTCATATCGAAAAACTTTCTACATGAATTGTCTACGTCTCGTTGAAATGGTTGATTTTGATATAAAAATCATCCCAATCCAAGTTCATATGCAAAATATAAAGCCATCCGAATGCAGCCCTGTCACGAGCCAGAAGTGGCGCGCCCCATCAGGCACGTGTCTGGTGGGTAGCGCGAATAACAACCTGGAGCAAGGTATTGTTCAAGTGGTGCAACCATCTTCTCTTTCCAACGACTTTGCAAATGTACACCTAGCCGAGAGTTTACTCAATTTTCGATTCGGTCAAAATCATATTGTTGATACACCCGTTAGTAAGATTCCAATTAATTCTCAAAGACCAATCAAGATGAGTAATCTGTTTGTTTCGAATTATCTTTTCACTAATCAGGCTGATCAACAATTGGCATAATTTATAGAGGCTAATAGTGACAACTTATCGCAACCAAAGTTGTTCCCGTCATGCCGGCTTAACTTTATATTCATATGGATAACTTTGTTTTTTTCATGCCTGGCTAACATTTGGTTCATACGAGACGTATATTCTGTAATTATTTTGGTTGTAGGAATATAAAGCCAGGTTCAAAGTTCTCCAGGATAGCCGGTTTAAGAGCATCGGGAAAGGAGGACGAAAATCAATGCATAGCCGAGTCAGATGATGTTTGTAATGCCCAGGATGGGACTATACCTCCTACGTGTCGAGGCACGACTTAAAGGTATAAGCCCATCCTAGAATGATCTCAAGTTTGGTATCTTTGCACGACTCATGTAAAAGAGGGATTAAATTGCAAAAGAAGATAGTTGGCTTACACTCGCCACTTCACACAATACAATACATAAGCAACCATCATTCAAAACATCACAACCCGACTACGGGCGAAGATCCAAAAGAAAGATACCAAAACAACATAAAGCCACAGGTCAGGATCGAATCCTAGTAGAAACCACTACTGATCGTCGAAAACGTCACAAGCATACGGCCACTCTCTTCATCGAGCTCCTAGTGAAGTACTTGAACCAGCTCCTGCATTGAACTCGGCTGAACCTGCATCTGGTGTGGTGAAGTAACTGTGAGCCACAGAGGACTCAGCAATCCCGTTCCCGGGTAACACGACTATTTAAGCCTTGGGTGAGGACAAGGCTGAAGAAAGAACAAGAGGTGAAGGAACAACAAGAGTCTGCAGCAGCAACTAGCACTAGCTTACGTATACGAGAGCAAGAAGAGAAGGTGCCTCGGTCGAGAGATGATCACGAAGTGATCCTAGCTAAAGCTCACCAAACATAACCCCACCGTGTTCAACTCCCGAATCCCTATTCGGAAATTGACAGTCACGGTACACACGCTGGTAGTGTATTGGAACATGGTGTCAAGTTATCTACAACCGGATATTAACAAGCTCCCATCTGCCACATAACCACGGGCACGGCTTTCGAAAGTTCATAACCCTGCAGGGGTGTTCCAACTTGACCCATTACAAGCCCACGATCCACGGAGTCGCAACTCCAAAGGTGGGAAGACCCGAGTATTCTCGGAATCCCGTGCTCAAGATACTCCGAACTAAGGTAAGGCTAATCCAGCAAATCCTCCCGGCGTGTCGACACCCTGATAGGTAGCCGCGCGTATCTAGTCTCAGGACACGACCGGATGGGCGATTCTACAGGTTTTTACCAAACCTCGAGTTTCCTCGTGGTGGCCCCGCAGAACCCCCGTTTCGGACCAACACTCATGTGGAGCACTGGCCCGGGGTTGTTGAATTAAGAATAAAAGAGGGTTTGCAAGACCCTATGCAAGTTTTATTTGTTATTAGGCGAATAGTACCAAATGTTGGGACTTGCTGGAAAAGACTTAGCACTTAGCGGTTTATCAAGGGGGTCCCATACACCCCAACCGTGTTAGGAACGCATAATCAAGGAACATAACACCGGTTTATACGGTTCCTAACGGCATGAGTGGAACAAATCACCAAGCAAAAGGCTTAGCCTTCCACCCTTGCCAATATATAGATGATTTCATTTTAAGCATTTATATAGTGTGATATAACCCAACAACTTCAACATGAAGCAAGCATCTTCAATCTTCACCTGCAACTAACAATGCTATAAGAGGGGCTGAGCGAGCCTACGTATAGCCAATCAAGTGTTTGCATAGGTAGGGTGGTTAGACAGGTTCATGGTTACAATAGGAGGCTGACAGGAAAAACATGGGCATCGAGGCAATATACTAAAGAGCGATACTCTAGCAATAGGCAAAGATAGTAATGGTATCCGGGTTCGGTCATCTTGCCTGGGATTCCACAAGGGAGAAGAATGGATCCACGAAGTAGACGGAGCAACAGAGACCAGCGAATCCTCACAACTCCGGAACGAAACCGAAGCTAACAAGAGAAGCAACCGGAAAGAAAGAAACAACACGGTAAACACACAAGCATAAACATGGCATACGATGCACAAACAAGTATGATGCATGTCCGGTTTAAATATGCATGGCATGGCAAAGTGCACAAACAAGTACTACAAGTTAAGTGGAGCTCAATATGCAACGAGTTGCATATTGACGAAACACCACATTATAATTATTTAATTGACTCTCGTTATTTACAAGACAAGGTTAAATGTTTTTAACATGGCAAGAGGTGAAGCATAATAAAACTACACTATTTAGGCATTTAAATGAGGCCGGAAAAATAACAACAACATATCCGGAAAATCCCCATAAGCATGTTTAGTAATTATAAGCAAACAACAATTCACACATTTTTAATGTTGTTAACATGATGCGGATGACATGATCAAGTTTATGCAATTATTAGGTAGAGGTTAACAAGAGAGATATGAAGTATTTGTCACCGTGGTGGAAAGATAGGGTGCCACGGCAATGATCCGAAATGATGCCACGCAACATATCGGTTCCGGTAACTCGTTGAGAGACCGGGCAAAAGAAAGATGGCGTGAGCGAGTCGAACAAGATGAAAGAGGTGGGGTGATCCCGTCACCGGGTTCCCACGAGTCGGCGACGAGGCAACCGAGGAGCACGACAAAAGAGGCACAACGGGCATGAAGCAACAAGTGAAACATTTCATACAACACAAGCAAGCATCACACGGGTCATCCACCGGGTCGTCTCGTTATACCTTTGAAGCGTGCGTTTCGGGGCGGTTCAAGATAGTAGAGGAAGAAGGCGTTCACGTCGTAGAGGAAGTAGTGTTTCACGTTTCCGAAGAGGAAGTAGTTGTTCCGTAGAGGTACACAGCGCATCCATCGTTTTTCGGGGCGACGGTAGAGGAAGTAGTGGTACTCGGCGACGGTAGATGTACTCGTTCCGTTCGGTCTTGCCGGTCTCGTCTCGAGTCGTAGTTGTACATGTCGTCGAGGTACTTGAGGGTTCCGATGGCTCCGGCGTGGGTAGTGGTACTTGTCGTTTCGCCGTGTAGGGGTACTTGGCGACGGTAGTCGTTCACGTTCGTAGATGTACTCGTCATCGTAGCCGTTCGGTCGTCGTGGTACTTGGTCGTATCGGAGAGGAACTTGAGCCGTAGTGGTACATGGTCCTCTGTCAAAACAGCAGCACGGCAACACAACAAAAACACGGAACACAGCAGCACGGGGGCGACGAGACCATGCAGCGGCACAGCAAGGCGGCTGGAGGAGTGGCGGCTGCCGACGGGGCGCGGCGAGGGGAACGAGGGAGGCACCGGCTGGCGGGAAGAGGCGACGAGGAGGCCGGCCGCGGGCCTCGGGCGGCAGCTCCCGGTCGAGGAGGGCGCGGGGCTAGGTGCTGCTGGAGGCCATGGATGGCCTCGGCGAGGAGATGGTGCGGGCCGGTGGCGCGCAGGAGGAAGGCCACGGCGTCGCTGGCTTGGGGCGGCCTGGCGCGCAGGGAACGGAGGGAGGCCGACGGGGCGAGGAAGGCGCCGCAGGCCTCGGGCGGCAGCTCCTGGCCGGCCCTGGCTCGGGCCAGGCGAGGCGAGGAGGAGGAGGAGGGGTGCGGCCGACGCTGGTCGAGGACGGAGGGGCGCTGCCTGGCCGATGCGGGGCAAGGGGAGAGGGTGAGATCGAGCGCGTGAGGGAGCGAAGGGGAGGATCGGGGGAGAGCTGGGGTTTCGGGCGCTGCTAGCGAGGGAGAGAAAGAGAGATCGAGGCTCGAGCCTCTGGCGGCGGACGAAGGAAACATGAGCGAGGGAGGAACGCTGGCTCGGTCGGGCTAGGGTTCGGTGGTGGCTGGGCCTCGGGCTGGAGTGGGCCACGGAGGAGAAGCTGAGGCCTATGGCCAGGAGGGAGGCGGTTGGGCCGGCTGGAGGCCAGCTGCGGCTGGAGGTTTGGCTGCTGGAAGGCCTAGAGGCCGGGAAGAGGAGTTTGGGCCTCTCCCTTCTCAGGATTTTTGAAGAAACCAAAAAAATAAGAGAAGAGAATAAAATGAGGAGGGGGTTAGAGCAAAAGTTAGCACATGGGAGTATTTTTCTCGGGCATCATAAAAACGAGCACGGTCCGAGAAAAATAGAAAAGGCAAGATCGAAAGAAATAATTCAAACATATTTGAATTTAATCAAATGGGTTTGAACTAAGACTTGATTATTGAAGTGTCCAAAAATGTTCGAATTTTCGGAGGAACCTCGAAACAACGGAAAAGAATTATAGGGAAGGTTTTTGAAGGAGAAACTCGAAGTAGGAAAAGCATGGGGAAAATTATGCACGTGTGTTGGTTAATTCCAAACAAATGGAATATTTAAAAATATAGCTCCCTAATAATATTGAGAGGCTTTTATATGTTTTTTCAGAGAAGACATTCTTCCCTCGATTTAAATGGACCGAAAGTCCACACAATTTATTTAGGTTGAGATGCAAAATAAAATATGACATGATGGCATGATGACATGATGCAATGCAAAATAAATAACACAAGCACAAAGAAACACACGGGAGAACCGGGAACATCTGGAATCTTCTGGAATCTTCTGGGACGTCGGTCTTCGGGCGTCACAACTCTCCCACACTAACAGAGGATCTCGACCCGAGATCCTAGAGATATCACCGGGTAAAAACGGAAGAGGAGGAGGTAAAACAAAGTTGCTTCTTTGACAGACGAGTGAAACCAAAGAACCTTGAGAGGTTAAACAAGTTGAAAGAAGAATACCACGGAGATGAACGAATATGAAAACTCCGTTAGAAAAGAGGAACAAGGAACATTACGAGAACCTTGTAGGTTGAAAGACATGAAACAATAGCTTAGGAACCAAAAGAATATGAAACTGCAATGGTATAGCCAAGGAATAAGAATGACAGAATTTGGACAGCACTCCGTCTGAAAATGGAAGGAATTGGACAAGAACTTGGCAAGTTGAGATGATACTTGATGAAAACAACAACATATTGCCTCCGAAACAATTGAAAGAAAGGCACAAATGGTAAGAAGGACTCAGACAGCACTCCGGTTAAAAGACAGGCAAAACTTGATAAGATGAGGTTACATGAATGAAGAATACAACACTCCGGTTAAATGATAAGCAAGGGAAAAAAACATGATCTCGATAAAACGATATGATGGTTAAAGAGAGAGCAACATCACAATGCCTCCGGAATGAAAGAATAGAATATAGATCATTGGAAAGAAAAGAACGGAGAAGAAAATGACAACCTCTCTCAAAATGAATTAGGAAATCCTCCTTACAAAGAAGGGTTGAACAGAGTTTTTGGAAATTCAACAACGAAAGAATAAGCTCGTTGTGGGCTTATGGAAAACATATCGAAATTAAGAGGTGACAACCAACCACTAACGGAAAACAATTAATTGGATTAAGATCAACAAGGAGATGGAAAACTTATCTCACCGGGAGGATAAATGAAGAACTTGGTCATTTATAAGCACCATAATATCAAAATCCTTAGGGAAAAGCTTTTATGTGAAATACAACCCAAGATTACTCCAACAAATAAATTGAAGGGTTGAAAAGATCTCCTGAACAAGGAAAAAAATGATGGTTTTAGATATCTCATTCCTGACAACTCGTGAATCATGAAACATGAAGGAATTGTCAAAATGACATGACACCATCTGATAAGATAAGGTAGAAAGGATTGCAATTGGAAAGCATGATGAAGAATGCTTGAGCTCCAACAAGAATCTTGATGAAGACTACGAGGATGAATTAAATGATGATGAACCACCATGAAGAACTCTGGTAATGAAAGCATGAGAAGTGAAAGATGAAAATAATCAGATTCGAGGCCTGCGATGAATTAGATGGAGCTTTGAAATGATGTAATAGAAATAACTTGGAGCTCCGGAAAACAAGATGAACAACTTAGAACCGAGAATATGATATGATGAACAAGCTCCAGACAAAAGAATTAAATCACCTTGAAGGAATAAGAATAAGAATTATGTCATGCATCTCCTTCACCAATATAAATTGATGACAACCAAAGGATTTGGCATACTACTTATTCTCGTTGCAAAGAATTAAAGAGAGATCTAGCACAACCTTGGTTAAATCTTGAACTAAGCACCGGTAGGATTGTGAAAAGAACAAATGAATTAAAACGATAACAACGGAAGAGTAATCTTGCAAGAACCACCGTAAAAAAATAAGGAGACGAACGAAGAGGCATCAATGAAGAATATTTGGAGAACGAAGTTGAAAACTGAGAACGAAGAAATATTCTGAAATGATGGCCTTCGGAGGATCACAATGGAAAGAATTCATGAAGAATCTTGAGAGAACGGGCCAAGAATTAAGAGAAACACTTCTCCTGTCTCCAAATGTTGAGAATGAAGACGAGAAATGCCATAAGAATTGTTGAGCACTCCGGAATGAAGAATTAAAAGGTTGAAACAATGATGAAAAAGAATTGAAAGCGATCTTGGAGAAGGCATGTGACTGATGGAAATCGTTCCTACGTCACACTTTGAAAAGAATTTGAGTATAACTCCAGAAAAATTAGAAGAGTCAGGTAAGATCCTGGAAAAAGACCTGTGGGTTAGGGCCCACTCAAAGAAATCACCGTTGGAAAAGATTGCTTAAGAGATATTGCACCGGTTGAATTAAAAGGCTTGAGTAAGATAACAATCCTCAAAATAATTTGAACGGATTAAAAATGGAATTATGAATCTTCAGCACTCCGGATATGAATAGCAAGAGGAGAATGATTAATTGGTGCACCGGAATAAGAAAGCATTGTGAAATGAGGAAAAGGATAAGATCAACACCGAAATCTTGAATTACATCCACCGGCAGAATTGAGAACAAAAGAATGATGGGCTAGAAGCTCTCGAGCATCTTCACGATAAATCGCCGGATAAGAACATGGAAGGAAAAGAATGAGGAAACATCACATGAATAAAATGGATATTCCGTTTGAGAATTCCTATTCCAAGAAGAAGAAGGGTGGGAGGGTGGGGAAAACAAAGACAACTTGGGATGAATGAAACAGACAAATCGTCAGATTTCTCAACGGCGTCTGTATGGAATAACTTGAAGAGAAGGCACACCGGTTGAAAAGGATTAACATGAAGATCTTGATGATTAAGAAGGACTAGCACTCGCATAGAAATATGAGAACACCGATTAGGAAAGGTATGGAATCAACATTTGACATCGAAGCAACTCGAATACCAGAATCAAAACAAAACAAAGGATAGATATGCAGCATGATCTTCACAATATCATCCGAACAGAGAATTGAACGAATGAATTCCGCAGGTACATCAGCTTGACGAGAAGCCATTTAGGAGAACAAAAGATAAATAAAAGCAACAAGGATCAGATAGAACAAATACAAGATAGAAGCTTCGTCCGACATATTCGTGCTGAAAGCTCATGGAACGTGTTACAAAAGGGTTTTGTCATCCCCGGATCAGCATAGCCAAGGACCCTTTAAGATGCAACTCCCGATCGGAACAAGCCCATAATACCACTTCACTCAATGTAGAACCCTGAACTTCATATCGTGCATCCGTTGGAAGAATGCCTAGAACTACTAGATGAACCCACCTATTAATTTCCGAAAGTTTCCAGTTATGCAATCAGGTGTTGGGGATACACGGGAAGCACCGCGCAATCAACTCTAAACCTACATCCAGGTGTATCCATCCTTCAACACATAACCAGTCTTTCTCGGAAAGTGTTTACCTCGGACCTTCGAAAAGCATCCACTATACAAGCTATGGCAATACTCTCGAGCTACCTCCCCAGTACTGGGTGATGTCGGGGTTATCTTGCCACTAACCGCATAGGAGAGTTTTCGATGTCGGCCGTCTTAAGTATTCTAGTACAGCCGCAATGGATTTGTGAGGACAACACCTCAGAGCTCAACTCCCCGGGACACTGCCACAACCCCTAATGACAGGAGGCATCGAGAACAATGTTCTCGTCACAAAGACATCGGAACAATCCAAACAATACTCGCGAGATCCTAAAAAAAAATTTGGTGCAATTTTTGAAAGTAGAAGAGGCAAGAGTAGTCGTCAGGAGTCCTCACAAGAATGAAAGGGGATGAGGAGCAAAAGAAATCCTACTCTCTGATATATATATAGGACTCAAAACATTTTAAGTGTGTGCCTAGACTCAACCGTCAACGATTCGATCAATCAGTGGGGGCTTCTAGGTCGGAGAAGGCTCAGAATACCAACTTGTAATGCCCAGGATGGGACTATACCTCCTACGTGTCGAGGCACGACTTAAAGGTATAAGCCCATCCTAGAATGATCTCAAGTTTTGTATCTTTGCACGACTCATGTAAAAGAGGGATTAAATTGCAAAAGAAGATAGTTGGCTTACACTCACCACTTCACACAATACATTACATAAGCAACCATCATTCAAAACATCACAACCCGACTACGGGCGAAGATCCAAAATAAAGATACAAAAACAACATAAAGCCACAGGTCAGGATCGAATCCTAGTAGAAACCACTACTGATCGTCGAAAACGTCACAAGCATACGGCCACTCTCTTCATCGAGCTCCCAGTGAAGTACTTGAACCAGCTCCTGCATCGAACTCGGCTGAACCTGCATCTGGTGTGGTGAAGTAACTGTGAGCCACAGAGGACTCAGCAATCCCGTTCCCGGGTAACACGACTATTTAAGCCTTGGGTGAGGACAAGGCTGAAGAAAGAACAAGAGGTGAAGGAACAACAAGAGTCTGCAGCAGCAACTAGCACTAGCTTACGTATACGAGAGCGAGAAGAGAAGGTGCCTCGGTCGAGAGATGATCACGAAGTGATCCTAGCTAAAGCTCACCAAACATAACCCCATCGTGTTCAACTCCCAAATCCCTATTCGTAAATTGACAGTCACGGTACACACGCTGGTAGTGTATTGGAACATGGTGTCAAGTTATCTACAACCGGATATTAACAAGCTCCCATCTGCCACATAACCGCGGGCACGGCTTTCGAAAGTTCATAACCCTGCAGGGGTGTTCCAACTTGACCCATTACAAGCCCACGATCCGCGGAGTCGCAACTCCAAAGGTGGGAAGACCCGAGTATTCTCGGAATCCCGTGCTCAAGATACTCCGAACTAAGGTAAGGCTAATCCAGCAAATCCTCCCGGCGTGTCGACACCCTGATAGGTAGCCGCGCGTATCTAGTCTCAGGACACGACCGGATGGGCGATTCTACAGGTTTTTACCAAACCTCGAGTTTCCTCGTGGTGGCCCCGCAGAACCCCCGTTTCGGACCAGCACTCATGTGGAGCACTGGCCCGGGGTTGTTGAATTAAGAATAAAAGAGGGTTTGCAAGACCCTATGCAAGTTTTATTAGGTATTAGGCGAATAGTACCAAATGCTAGGACTTGCTGGAAAAGACTTAGCACTTAGCGGTTTATCAAGGGGGTCCCATACACCCCAACCGTGTTAGGAACGCATAATCAAGGAACATAACACCGGTTTATACGGTTCCTAACGGCATGAGTGGAACAAATCACCAAGCAAAAGGCTTAGCCTTCCACCCTTGCCAATATATAGATGATTTCATTTTAAGCATTTATATAGTGTGATATAACCCAACAACTTCAACATGAAGAAAGCATCTTCAATCTTCACCTGCAACTAACAATGTTATAAGAGGGGCTGAGCGAGCCTACGTATAGCCCATCAAAGGTTTGCATAGGTAGGGTGGTTAGATAGGTTCATGGTTACAATAGGAGGCTGACAGGAAAAACATGGGCATCGAGGCAATATACTAAAGAGCGATACTCTAGCAATAGGCAAAGATAGTAATGGTATCCGGGTTCGGTCATCTTGCCTGGGATTCCACAAGGGAGAAGAACGGATCCACGAAGTAGACGGAGCAACAGAGACGAGCGAATCCTCACAACTCCGGAACGAAACCGAAGCTAACAAGAGAAGCAACCGGAAAGAAAGAAACAACACGGTAAACACACAAGCATAAACATGGCATACGATGCACAAACAAGTATGATGCATGTCCGGTTTAAATATGCATGGCATGGCAAAGTGCACAAACAAGTACTACAAGTTAAGTGGAGCTCAATATGCAACGAGTTGCATATTGACGAAACACCACATTATAATTATTTAATTGACTCTCGTTATTTACAAGACAAGGTTAAATGTTTTCAACATGGCAAGAGGTGAAGCATAATAAAACTACACTATTTAGGCATTTAAATGAGGCCGGAAAAATAACAACAACATATCCGGAAAATCCCCATAAGCATGTTTAGTAATTATAAGCAAACAACAATTCACACATTTTTAATGTTGTTAACATGATGCGGATGACATGATCAAGTTTATGCAATTATTAGGTAGAGGTTAACAAGAGAGATATGAAGTATTTGTCACCGTGGTGGAAAGATAGGGTGCCACGGCAACGATCCGAAATGATGCCACGCAACATATCGGTTCCGGTAACTCGTTGAGAGACCGGGCAAAAGAAAGATGGCGTGAGCGAGTCGAACAAGATGAAAGAGGTGGGGTGATCCCGTCACCGGGTTCCCACGAGTCGGCGACGAGGCAACCGAGGAGCACGACAAAAGAGGCACAACGGGCACGAAGCAACAAGTGAAACATTTCATACAACACAAGCAAGCATCACACGGGTCATCCACGGGGTCGTCTCGTTATACCTTTGAAGCGTGCGTTTCGGGGCGGTTCGAGATAGTAGAGGAAGAAGGCGTTCACATCGTAGAGGAAGTAGTGGTTCACGTTTTCGTAGAGGAAGTAGTTGTTCCGTAGAGGTACACGGCGCATCCATCGTTTTTCGGGGCGACGGTAGAGGAAGTAGTGGTACTCGGCGACGGTAGATGTACTCGTTCCGTTCGGTCTGGCCGGTCTCGTCTCGAGTCGTAGTTGTACATGTCGTCGAGGTACTTGAGGGTTCCGATGGCTCCGGCGTGGGTAGTGGTACTTGTCGTTTCGCCGTGTAGGGGTACTTGGCGACGGTAGTCGTTCACGTTCGTAGATGTACTCGTCATCGTAGCCGTTCGGTCGTCGTGGTACTTGGTCGTATCGGAGAGGAACTTTAGCCGTAGTGGTACATGGTCCTCTGTCAAAACAGCAGCACGGCAACACAACAAAAACACGGAACACAGCAGCACGGGGGCGACGAGACCATGCAGCGGCACAGCAAGGCGGCTGGAGGAGTGGCGGCTGCCGACGGGGCGCAGCGAGGGGAACGAGGGAGGCACCGGCTGGCGGGAAGAGGCGACGAGGAGGCCGGCCGCGGGCCTCGGGCGGCAGCTCCCGGTCGAGGAGGGCGCGGGGCTAGGTGCTGCTGGAGGCCATGGATGGCCTCGGCGAGGAGATGGTGCGGGCCGGTGGCGCGCAGGAGGAAGGCCACGGCGTCGCTGGCTTGGGGCGGCCTGGCGCGCAGGGAACGGAGGGAGGCCGACGGGGCGAGGAAGGCGCCGCAGGCCTCGGGCGGCAGCTCCTGGCCGGCCCTGGCTCAGGCCAGGCGAGGCGAGGAGGAGGAGGAGGGGTGCGGCCGACGCTGGTCGAGGACGGAGGGGCGCTGCCTGGCCGATGCGGGGCAAGGGGAGAGGGTGAGATCGAGCGCATGAGGGAGCGAAGGGGAGGATCGGGGGAGAGCTGGGGTTTCGGGCGCTGCTAGCGAGGGAGAGAAAGAGAGATCGAGGCTCGAGCCTCTGGCGGCGGACGAAGGAAACATGAGCGAGGGAGGAACGCTGGCTCGGTCGGGCTAGGGTTCGGTGGTGGCTGGGCCTCGGGCTGGAGTGGGCCAGGGAGGAGAAGCTGAGGCCTATGGTCAGGAGGGAGGCGGTTGGGCCGGCTGGAGGCCAGCTGCGGCTGGAGGTTTGGCTGCTGGAAGGCCGAGAGGCCGGGAAGAGGAGTTTGGGCCTCTCCCTTCTCAGGATTTTTGCAGAAACCAAAAAAATAAGAGAAGAGAATTAAATGAGGAGGGGGTTAGGGCAAAAGTTAGCACATGGGAGTATTTTTCTCGGGCATCATAAAAACGAGCACGGTCCGAGAAAAATAGAAAAGGCAAGATCGAAAGAAATAATTCAAACATATTTGAATTTAATCAAATGGGTTTGAACTAAGGCTTGATTATTGAAGTGTCCAAAAATGTTTGAATTTTCGGAGGAAGCTCGAAACAACGGAAAATAATTATAGGGAAGGTTTTTGAAGGAGAAACTCGAAGTAGGAAAAGCATGGGGAAAATTATGCACGCGTGTTGGTTAATTCCAAACAAATGGAATATTTAAAAATATAGCTCCCTAATAATATTGAGAGGCTTTTATATGTTTTAAAGAGAAGACATTCTTCCCTCGATTTAAATGGACCGAAGGTCCACACAATTTATTTAGGTTGAGATGCAAAATAAAATATGACATGATGGCATGATGACATGATGCAATGCAAAATAAATAACACAAGCACAAAGAAACACACGGGAGAACCCGGAACATCTGGAATCTTCTGGAATCTTCTGGGACGTCGGTCTTCGGGAGTCACAATGTTAATCTGACACTGCTCGGTTGTTTTGTATCGAAGTCGGTATCACAATATCGGTTAATGGACCAGGAGTGTACATCCAGTGCATGTATAGTTGATCACATCATCGGTACATTGCTGCCTAATCCTATTATTATAATTGATCATGATGTTGAGCCGTCAAGACAAGAGCCAACACAATGTTCGTTCAAGCACAAAGTCAAAGATTGCAACATGATCCATCAAGTCAAGCAATCGGACAAGATAGGACGATTGGAGTTTGTTGAGGCATGATCATTTGGATAGTCGGATCAGATTGGTTTTGACGGCAATCAAATCTTGACTCGGCTATCTCTAGCCGATTTATCTAAAAGTGGACATGTACACACCAATGATGATGGGGTCAAGTCTTTGAGCAAGAATATTGTTAAAAAGTGCACCATGAACAATCTTGAAGATGGAAATTCCATCAATGCTACAATGGTAACATCTGGCACTAGGCGGCAACAAGAGAATTCAAAGACCGATGCACGCACAACAAACGAAAGCAAAGGCTATGATAAGCACAAAAGCGAAAAGCCGAAAGTCACTTTCGCACAGTTATTAGAAAAATACCAAAAGATAAGTGAGGCAAGGAGTGTTTATCGGCCGAGTGAAACAAAAGCATCGATGTCACCCCCAAGACATAAATCTGAAGACCGGGATTGGTGAAGGAAGAAGTTGATCAAGCAGACTCCATATCCTCCTTTTGGGTCACCAACTCCGATGTCTTGCATACCTCCCCATGCCGACTTCTACACATATCAACCATGGGGCAGATATGACTCAAGGGCACACCATCCTCTTTATTCTAAAGCACCTCAACAAAATTCTGTAGCTCCGAGAGGATCATCGTTTTTTAAACAACCACATGTTAAAGACCTACTCAACCAAAAAGAATCAGTTCAGAGATCAACGAAGAAAATGGATGTGGTCAAGCAAGTGTATCGAGTGAAAAAGGATGTCCACAAGTGTGTTATTTCAGATCCAACTCCAGATGATAAAAAGCCAGCTGAGTCTATGTTGGCTACTAAGGACAAGAAAGTAAAGCAAGTAACTTTCAAGGATCCAATCGCCGAGTTTGTAAAGGCACAACAGGAGGCGCCCAAAGCCAGGAAGAACTTGTTAGTGCATAAACCAAAGTCACAGCCGGGATGCCCACTCGGATTACCATATTCACAAGAGAAAAAGTTGAATCGGCTTAGGGCCGAAGAGCTAGAGAAGAGGGACATGGCTTGGGTTCCCAAGGGAAATCCTCGAAGCGGCATCACATCTCCTGATGCGAAGCCGGTAGGAGTGAAGGAGGACAAGAGTGAAGCTAGTAGGCGAAGTCGATAGTTTTCATCTCACTATAGGGGACTCCAAATGGTGCATCGTTCATGTTCTTCAACCGTTCCATCAAACAAAGCATCCCAGAACTTATCCCCAGCCAAAACATCTGAATTATTTCGACTATTCACACTTTGATGGATGGGTTCTCCAGGTCCTATGAGATAAGGACGTATGGCGGATATTTACATATCGCCCTAAGTGTATATTGTGTTGACAAAGCTGGCATCTGGCTAATTGTGTTCATTGTGGTGTATCTCATATTCCCAAAGCCAATTCTTAGTTGTTCCAATACTAGACAACCAATTAATTAATCGGCCACTCATCGAGGGTCTAGTGCAGCAAAAGTTGTTGAATCCTATTGTTGGTTTATTGCAGGATCCAAGTTTGGAGACAGACGTTGTTCGACGGAGGCTTGATGGAGTATTTTGATCAATAATGAGTTGAGTCGCAGAATAGTTGATGGTTCCTTTGAGGAGCATGAACATAATTGTTCGAAAACCGGTATCGCTGAACGGTTCTAGTATATCCATGGAGTACTTGGATAAAGGTCACATCAGGATTGACATGAGAAACTTACATGAAGGCATTCGTATGGTTGTTCTCAGACGACTATTATCTGAAAAGGCTCTATCCCAAGTAGCAACAAGTCTAAGCATATGGCCGATAACAATTATCGTCCTTAGCATGCACATCCAATGTAGTGTTGACATCGTGCTTGGATGAAATATTTTCTGGCATGCAAGCTCTGCCAGAAAACAGGGGGCATGTGTTGACACCAGATTTTGGCACGGCATAAAAAGCAAATAAGATGCCTCAAATGGAAAAGTACTCAAAGTGAGAAAGTTATGTATTATGAAAGGGAGAAACTTTGACATTTGGGCCATCTCCATCCAATCTCATCTCGAAGGCCGAAGTTGTGTTCGAAATACTGAGATTTTGTATTCAGAACACTATTCAGTCGATTACAACCCCGAGACGGACTCATATAGAAACACTTTCTACATGAATTGTCTTCGTCTCGTCGAAACAGTCGATTTTGATATAAAAATCAGCCCAATCCAAGTTCATATGCAAAAGTTAGAGCCATCCGAATGCAGCCCTCTCACGAGCCAGAAGTGGCGTGCCCCATCAGCCACGTGTCTGGTGGGTAGCGCGAATAACAACCTGTTTTGCACGAGCGATTTGTCCCTGAAGATGGCCTCAAATCGAATTTTCGAAAGATTTGGACGTGATTTGGAGTCCTTTTCTTGTACGGGAAGTCCATCCTCCTCTTATATACCTAAGGGGTGATGGCCGATTGAACAACACACAATCGAACAAATCACCTATCACTTTTTATCTTTTATCTTTTTTGTCTTAACCCTAGTTCTTCTTCTTCCTCGTTCTTCGTTTGTTCTTCTTGTTGCAGAGCGGCGATCCACGAGGCCCTAGGGGCGATCTGGTCGACCTAGGGCAGCCATAGCCGCCGCGTGCCCCGACGGGGTCCCTCCCGAGCGTGTGGGGTTTCGGGTCTTCAAAAGCACCCGCCAGATTGCTTGAGTACCGCGTTTCCGAACGAGTCTCCTTTGACGTGAGCTGCGGTGCATCACCCCCGGTGTTTAGGGTACAAGGTGACGTGTTCGTGTGTGAACACTTGATACCTTGCTGTTTTTTATTGTTCGCACTACAAAAACTCATATCTACTATCCATATTACACGTGTATCAACATCTCTTCGTCGAACTAGTGCACCTATCTAATTTCCCATTGTATTTGGTGTGTTGGGGACACAAGAGACTTTTTATTATTTGGTTGAAGGGTTGTTTGAGAGAGACCACATTCATCCTACACCTCCTACGGATTGATAAACCTTAGGTAATCCACTTGAAGGAAAATTTTTACTGTCCTACAAAACTCTGCGCTTGAAGGCCCGACACGTGTCTAAAAGAATAAAGTTGTGTAGTACACATCAGTCCTGAGGGGCCTCAAGAAGAGGAGCTTGAAGAAGAAACTCGAGGCCTGCGGCAGGGGTTGGCTCAGTGAGCTTCAATCCGTGTTGTGGTCTATCTCCACCACCTCGACTAAGCCCACCGGCGCGACCCCGTTCTTCCTTGCATACGGGGCCGAGGCGGCCCTCCCACACGAGATCCAACATTGCTCTGGCATTTGACGATGTGCGCCAAGATGCCTCGCGAGGGATGGACCTCGTGCTCGTGGAGGAGGCCCGCCGTCAAGCCTCGCTTCGTGCCGCGAGGTACCAGTAGGTGAGGGAGTCCTGGACTAGGGGATCCTCGGGTTTCTGGATTACTCGTTATGGGCCGGACTGGTGGGCCGTGAAGATCAACAGAGAAGATTGTCCCTCGTGTCCGTATAGGACTCCTATGTGTATAGAATGGCAAGTTTAAGTCCGAGTGTAATGATTCCTTCCTCTGTAAGATGATTATGTGCAACCATAGGTCCCTCCGATGCATATATAAACCGGAGGGTTTAGTCCGTAGAGACAATCACAACTATCATAGGCTAGACATCGAGGGTTTAGCCATTATGATCTCGAGGTAGATCAACTCTTGTAATTCTCATATTAATCAAGATCAATCAAGCAGGAAGTAAGTAAGGTATTACCTCTGTTAAGAGGGACTGAACCTGGGTAAACATCGTGTCTTGTTTCCCCCTGTTACCACTGATCCTCAGATACACAGTTTAGGACCCCCTACCCAAGATCCGCCGGTTTTGACACCGACTTTGGTGCTTTCATTAAGAGTTTTGTTGTGTTGTTGATAGAAGGATTAATGGCTCGCTTCGTCATCAGCGACGGCGTCATCCTCGAGGAGATCTTCCTCGCCAGTCAGCTTTTCATGTTTGGCGTCTTCGTGTTACGCGCCAACTCGGATGGCCACCTTGAGCAGGTTGATAGCTACGCCCCTGGTCATTAGATCAGGTTTGGAAGTCTGAATTACGTCGCCAATATCCGAGGAGATCTGATCTTCGAAGGATTCACGCCCTCGGCTGTCGCTCCCTGCCTACACGATAAAGACATCTCAGATCTATCATCAAATCTCGTCCAGGGGTCAACACCCGTGTTCGCTCTGGCCCTAGATCCGGAGCAGATCACTTCGTCCGAAGACGGGAGGGTAAACCCCGCCGAACTCTCTGAGGGAGTCCTGGATCAGGGGGTCCTCATGTGGCCGGATAAACTCCTGGTGGGCCGTGAAGATTATAATATAAGATCATCTCCTGTATCCGGATAGGACTCCTGTATTCCTGTAATGGCAAGTTTTAGGTTCGGGTGTAGATTTTCCTTCCTCTGCAAAAATGACATGTACAAACCCTAGGCCCCTCCGGTGTGTATATAAACCGGAGGGTTTAGTCCGTAGAGACTAGAAGGACAGAATCATAATATCCCCATAGGCTAGACTTAGGGTTCAGCCATTACATCTCGAGGTAGATCAACTCTTGTATTCATTTTCATCCATATTAATATAGCAGGAAGTAGGGTATTACCTCAATCGAGAGGGCCTGAACCTGGGTAAACATCGTGTCCCTAGCCTCCTGTTACCATCGATCCCCAGACGTACAGTTCGGGACCCCCTACCCGAGATCCGCCGGTTTTGACACCGACATTGGTGCTTTCATTGAGAGTTCCACTATGTTGTCGACAGGAGGATTGATGGATCGTGTCGTCAAACGCAATGGTGATGCCGAGGGAATTTTCCGTCCCGGCCAACTCTTCGTGTTCGGCTGCTTTGCGCTCCGTGCCAACACTGAAGGCCACCTTGAGCAGATCGAGAGCTACGCCCCTGGCCATCACGTCAGATTCAGAAGCTTGAACTACATCGCTGATATCCGCGGAGACTTGATATTTTCCGGATTCGAGCCAGCGGCAGCCTCTCTTTGTCACCACGATGATCATGACCTAAATCTGTCATCTGATCAGGAAATAGCACCTGCAACAGTTCTAGCCCTAAATCCAGAACAGATCGCGTCACCGGAAGACGGGAAGCTCAACCCCACCACGGGAGCCGCAGACTCTATGGCGTTGGAGCTGCACATGGACCCAACTACGGGTTGGGTCTGTGTCACCGGAACCCCAGACTCAACTCCGGTCTCTGATTCCGAATTGCGCATAACCGCGCCCTTCAAACCCAACCAGTCATCTATCGCCAAATTCAGTGCTACGGACATCTTCCAGCACTCCCCCTTTGGCGACATGTTAAAGTCGTTAAGATACCTCTCCCTAGAGGAGGACACCCAGCCGAATTATATCCAATTTGAAAGGGAGGCTGATGGAGAATTTCGTTCCCCACCCACCACCCACTTGATAGCCACGGTCAATGATCTAACCGATCTACTTGACCATGCTTCCGAAGACTTCGAAGGGATGGACCTCGAAACTGAAGCGGATCCAGATCAAGGCCGACCCGTAACCGGGCGGTGGACGGCCACATCTTCTTACGACGTGTACATGGTGGATACACCCAGAGAGGTGGAGGGCGACGGCGAAAACAATCCCGTAGAGGACAAGCCCGTTGAAGAACCTCCCAAGCGCCGGCGTCCAAAACGCCTATCTAAATCCCGTAAAGGAAAGGACATCAACACTGTGACTAATGACGGTGACATTCTGGAACAAGCCGAAGATCCCGCGGACCCAGCAATAGAGCAGGAGGAGCGAGAGGACGGCAAACAAAGTCCGAAGCCGCAGTCCGATGATAGCGATGCCGAAGACGATACTTATGAACCAGTCTCCGAAGAAGAGCATAGCCTGGGCGACGATGAATTCATCGTCTCAAAAGAACCCTCAGAAAAAAAACGCTTCCACCGGAGGCTTATTGCCACCACAAGGAGCTTGAAAAAGTAGCAGAGATGGCTTCGATCCGCACATGACACGCTTAATGATAGATGGAACGAGGTGCTAGACGTCGAACAGAAACATGGCTTTAACGGCCAAACCAAAGGTTGTCCTAAGAGTAAGCGGCTGCCCGAATTCGATGATGAGGCCGCTGCGCCTGTCCCACCGAAGAATAACACCGCCGACAAGCCGGACCAACCACCTCTCGGACAGGACATAATAGCTAGCAATGGCGTACATAAGCCCGCACCACCACTCCGTAAAGGAAAGCAGGGTGCGGACCAAGTCCGAAAACACGATCTGC
This sequence comes from Secale cereale, assembly GCA_902687465.1. Taxonomy (NCBI): domain Eukaryota; kingdom Viridiplantae; phylum Streptophyta; class Magnoliopsida; order Poales; family Poaceae; genus Secale; species Secale cereale. The sequence continues at coordinate 283,073,766 of LR738711.1, read as the reverse complement.
GTGAGGACCTGGACAAAAAAGCTAGCAAGACCAGGTCTATATACGGACCTAGGGACTGGGCTCCCACACGGGACGGCGGCTATCAAGCCAATTGCGTCGGTGACATGCCAGTTCGGGGTCAATACCGAACACCACAACCATCGGACATTCGCCACGATATAGCAAGATATAGAGGAGCCGCACACCCACTGTTCTTCATCGATGAGGTGCTGGGTCACGACTTCCCAGAAGGGTTTAAACCCGTGTACATCGAAGCGTACGATGGAATGACGGATCCCGCCGTCTGGATAGAAGACTTTATTCTTCACATCCACATGGCTCGAGGAGATGATCTCCACGCCATTAAATACCTACCCCTCAAACTAAAAGGACCAGCTCGACACTGGCTAAACAACCTCCCAAAGAACTGCATTGGGAGTTGGGAAGAACTTGAGGATGCTTTTCGGGCCAATTTTCAAGGGACTTATGACCGGCCCTCGGACGCTGACGATTTAAGTCAGATTATCCAACAACCTGGGGAGTCAGCCCGCAAGCTTTGGAATCGGTTTCTCACTAAGAAGAACCAGATCGTTGACTATCCGGATGCTGAAGCCTTAGCGGCATTCAAGCACAGTATCCGAGACGAATGGCTAGCCAGACACCTTGGACAGGAAAAACCGAGGATAATGGCAGCCCTAACTACACTCATGACTCGCTTTTGCGCAGGTGAGGACAGCTGGTTAGCTTGTAGCAGTACCAGCGACCCTGAACCATCTGAAGTGAGGGATGGCAATGGAAAGCCACGACGTAATAAAAACAAGAGTCGAAACAATTCTGCAAGCCCAGATGATACAATGGTAAACGCCGGATTCAGTGGCTACAGACCCGGTCAACGGAAGAAGCCATTTAAAGGCAACTAAGATGGTCCATCAAGTTTGGACAGGATATTAGACAGGCCCTGCCAAATTCATGGCACCCCAGAGAAACCTGCCAACCATACCAACCGCAATGGTTGGGTTTTCAAGCAGGCCGGCAAACTAAACGCCGAACACAAAGGGAAGGAGCCTCAGAGCGAAGACGAGGATAAACCTCGCCAGCCGAATATAGGGGGGCAGAAGAAATTTCCACTGGAGGTCAAAACAGTGAACATGATATATGCCACTCATATCCCAAAGAGGGAGCGCAAGCACGCACTCCGAGATGTCTACGTCGTAGAACCTGTCGCCCCCAAATTTAATCCATGGTCAGCCTGCCCGATCACCTTTGATCGCAGGGACCATCCGACTAGTATTCAGCATGAGGGTTCGGCTGCCCTGGTGCTCAACCGAATAATCGATGGATACCATCTAACCCGAGTCCTTATGGACGGCGGTAGCAGTCTGAATCTGATATACTAGGATACTGTCCGCAAGATGGGGATCGACCCATCAAGAATGAAGCCAAGCAGCACGACCTTTAAAGGAGTGATACCGGGCGTTGAAGCTCGCTGCACATGCTCTTTAATGTTCGAAGTTGTATTCGATTCTCCCAACAACTTTCGAAGCGTAGAACTACTCTTTGAGATAGCTCCATTCCGAAGTGGCTATCACACACTACTCGAAAGAACGGCCTTTGCCCGCTTTAATGCAGTCCCGCATTATGCCTATTTAAAGCTCAAGATGCTTGGACCATGTGGCGTTATCACGGTCAATGGAAATATGGAGCGCTCTCTCCGTATGGAGGAGGACACTGTGGCCTTAGCAGCCGAAGTCCAAAACGGCATATTCAAGCCGGATAATCTATCAATAGCAGACACAACTAAACGTGTCTGGTAAACGCCTCAGTGCGGCAGCTCAGATGAACCTGAGCAAGATTGACAACTATGCCCCCATCCACTGCGCCATAAGGTAATAGCATACATGCCTCGAGTACATAATTATGCCTTAAAAATTCCTTGGGCGACGACCGAGGCACCTGCATATAGTCCATAGTTCGGCTAGACCCTATTCGGACTCTAAACTTATCTTCTTTAGGCTCGTTAAACGAACCAAACTTGTTATGGCCACATTAGATTGATTTTTCTTTTTCCAGGATTATTTTCCTTCCTTTTTTCCTACAGATGGCCATCATACTCACGCCTTCAAGGACACATTACACAGGAGGAAACGACGCAGACGTGCAACAGGGACCCGCACTAAGGTTTCTTTTTTTAGATTAAGACCCCGTGTAAACATTTTTCCTCTTTCCTGTTATATACCTTCTTGGCATGTAAAATGTCCAAAAAAGGTTCTCGGGATTGTCTGTAAGATTGAGGCTCGCCGCACAGTAGAGGGATATTAATAGAGCAGCTTTATCCGCACTATGTTCGGAGTTTTATTCACTCACCATAAAATGCTATCTTTCCGTATCAGATTGTTCGTATGTGTCTTGCCAATTTAAACCAATAATGAGGCTGGCCAACTCGCTTCCAGGGCGCTCCCCCGATTTTGTCCGTCGATGGCCATCCGATCTGTCTCACGACGCGTCTCAGTCATTGGATCTTCACAGCGGTAAAATCCAATTTTCACCTCGCAGTCATTTCCGCTAACCAATGACGGGTGGGCTCGTCTCGGGCGTTCGTTGGCTGGGTTAGCCATGCCCGCGTGCATGAGATTTTGGCCAATCCTCTCAGTGCATTCCCACAGCCAATCCTATCCTTGCCCCAGTCCCACTCCCGCACCAGCAGCCGCACGAACCCTATCCCCTTTCCCCTCGATCCCCACAGCCTCTCTCGCCTCCTCCTCGCGTCACCATGTCCTCCGCCCTGGATCCTTGGCGCCGCCTGCTACTCCTACTCCACCACCACTGCTTCTTCTCCACCACGCTGCCCTTCCACATCATGTTCCTTCTCTTCCTTGTCTATGCGGTCGTCGGCGGCGCCGGGTTCCAGATCGAGCGCAGGTTAGCGGAGTCCGGTGTTGAGGTGAAGGAGCAGGGGAGGCCAGCGACGAGGACAAGCAAAATTTGGACCATCGCCATGGGTTGAGGCTACATGGGAGAGGTAGGAGGCTGGAGGTTGAGGGAGCAGGTCGGCCCTCATGGAGGCGACGCAACAGTCCACCTTCACCCCCGGGGGAAGGCTGGCGGCGTCGGAGGTTGCGAGGCAGTGGGAGAGCACCGCCAAGTTCTCCGGCACGCTGGACCCCGTGAAGGTGAGTGTTTGATGTGCAGGGCAAGTTCGCGGGGCTGAAGCCAGATCATGAGCCGCATAGGACGGCGAGGGACGGTGCTGGCGTCATGACGCTGCTGCCAAAGTAGCTGTGGAGCTCGCTCAAGGTGAGCGAGGACGGTGTTGTGGTGTGCGCGATCAAGTTGACGTGCGTCCTATTAAGAGACGTTGATGTCAAGGTGAAATATTGATGCTTGCTGCTATGCGAAAATACAGTTCCTTCTTGTACTACTTATAGTGTTGCCTGGCCCTTCTGTAGGAAATAGTTGCCGCACGAGAGGCCTGGGTGTCGGAGGCCACCTGAGCTGAGCTAGGAGATGACTCCTTCAGGTTTTGTCAGATCTTTGCATAGAAAGTGAGTAAAAATATACTTACACATCTAGAATAGCAATACTCATACTGGAATGTGTCATCTACTAAACAAATTGGTCTCTGCAAAATCATGAGCTGTTGTGCCTGCCCTGTGTTGCTCTGGTTACCAAGGTAGCCACAGAGCTTCTGAGGCTGATTGATTATGATCTACACATATAGATTCCGATTTTCTTTAGAATTATATGACACTGAGAAGAAGAAACTTGGGCACTATGGCATCTCATGAAGACAAGTTTTTCATTGGACACAAGTACACAACTGACCACACAAAGAACAAACGAACTGGACGCACAGCCTCTCCCACTTCCACCTGTTGTACAGGCAGTCTTGCAGCCATATTAACTAGGACACAACTACTTACTATATGTAACCCACGATGTTGTCTCTCACAATGGTTGTACTACTAGCTAGCGCAACTTATTTTAGATAAACAGTGCTCTGATCTTCCCTTAGTCTCCCTCCTTAGATTTCTAATAACTTTTCTTTGACCCGATGTCTTGACATAATTTGTGAGGTCTATTGTTATACCATGGGATGTGTAGTGCTAATGGTTTTCTGCTAGGCAACTTCAGGCATGCAACATTTATAGAGGAGGATTGTAGGTTTCAATACGATGGAGCAATTTCTGATTTTGTGGTTGGGGCATAGCCTCATTTCTGCACTAGTTTGGGGTAAGTTCCTGGTGGTCCTATCTCGGATCGGTTTATGCTGCACATTTATCATTTCCACAGTAGGTACTATTAGTATGAAATAGGAGTGACACATCCTATACTCAGCTCTCCGTTATTAGAACTTGGTTGCTACTTTTGCTGATCACTTACAAAGTATTAATTCAAGTAGTTTGTTATGTACAGTTTCTCAAGAACGAGGGGATGTTAATCTACTGTGCGCAGCGGTGGTGCATCAAGGTGCAAGGAAGCACGCTAAAGGATGAGCTCCTACTTTTGTTGATGCTAGCTCCTTGCTAGAGGTGTGATGCCACCTTTCTCCCCCATATTTTAGCGTTGCAGTTCGCAAACTGAATATTTTAGCTATTGTTTCAACCAAACATGATGTGACATTTTAGGCTTTTACGATGATGTGAAGCTCATAGCTATCATGAACCGGCAAGCTTATAGATAATTAAGTTACCTGTAGAATGAATTGTGATCCTGAGAAGTATTTATGGACATTGGGCATTGGCCATATTTGTTACAAAAAAGTGATTTTCTATGCATATGCATTTGCAACTTTGAGCTTAAAAAAAGAGTTGATATGTGACCTTCCCTTTGCTACTGTGAGATAGAAGTAATATCCAAAAGCTCATCCCGTGTGCCAATTGATGTATCTCATTGCTTACAGATATAGAAAGCCTTCTTACATCACCCAAGATCTCCTTCTTCTGGTATGCATCTGACCTTAGGTACACATACGCACCAATTGAAATACATTAGATCCTTGCTCTTGTCGCACGTTTCTTGTTCTTATGGCGATTTTTTTTAGCATATTAACCATTTATATTTTTTTGTTCTTTTCTTAAAATACAGTAGTATCCATGCTTCTGGATTTCTATATTTTTATTGGCAATCTAGCATACTTGTGGCACTCTTGAACTGAATTAGTGTTGATGGACGATTTCTGCCATTTATTTTTATTCCCATTTTATATATTCTGATTACTGCTTTTTATCGTTTTTTTGTATAATTATAATGGGATGAAGTAAATTAATTGACTGATCGACAATTTACTAGAGCAGTTCAAGCAAGGATGCTTCCAGTACCAGTTGCTGACATGTTGTTGCTGGGTGTTGTGTCTGTCAGTCTGTGGCCGTGCTAGCTTGGTACTCATTGGTAAACTGTAGTAGAGTTCTGCAGAGAAGAGATGGATGTGGCCGAAAGCAAGTGAACATGTACATGCATTTTATTATAAAGGGCATTTTCATTAACTCAAAATGTGGCATGAAGCGGATACAAAGCAATGTTCTAATTTTTGAGTTCTAGCATTCTTTGATAATTTGGAGTTCGAAGAATCAGTTGATGCTATTGACCAAAGAGCGATTTTTGTTACATTTCCTCTGAATTAGTAAACGAGAAGGACTAAAACATCATCAGTCAGCCATTGTTGTTAGATTGATGTTTCATTGATTACCACTTTGTTTGGTGGCCACACTATAATTCTTGAGATATAATGCAATGTTTGATAGTTTGTTGTATAATCGTATTGATTCCGCTCAACTAATCCTCTCTGTATATCTAGAATTCCTACTGGAATATGTCATTCCAAGTTGTAACAATGATCTTTCTACTCATGGGAAGTCCTTTTTTATATTGAATTTTGATGCATACTGTATAGAGACAACAAGGCCTCCTTGAACATTAAGAAGGTACAACCAGGTAGCGGTGGAAATGCTCTGTTCAAAAACAAGTAATATCTCTGAATTATTACACTAGAATGTATGCATGGTAAATACCATGACCTTACAAATTTACATATGTTCCCTTATCCTTTTCTTAGGAACTTGGCAGAAGCTCTACATATGCAAATCCCGCTAAGCTACACCATCCTTAAGTGTTTTTTATAGAATCTAGAAAACCGAAGTGCTTTGCTTCTTTCCTTGCTTGGTTCAAAAGGTTCCAGGACCACATGTAGTGTGTGTTGGACATTGTTTCTGAGGGCCCAGTTTCTCATTTGTCAGATTTTGTAGTAGCATAGATGTGTATAAATTGGATACTTGAACTGGTATTTATGCGTTTCAGTGCAGGACTACTACTTGCTCGATTTAGATGAACCGGTGTGTAGAGATTTCAGTGCAGAGTGATGTTTCGGTTTCGATTGCAGGCCCTCAAGATGAACCGTGAGGGCTAAGCAACTCTTACTTGAGTAAATTGTGCAATTCTTACTTGAGTAAATTAGTATTGCAGTTACCAAGCCTTTGTGCTTTTAGATGCAGCTCTATTGAAGTAATACTTATGCCCATTTTACCGAGACTTACTTTACATCATTTCTGTTCTCATCCGTTCTCTTGAATTTTAGTCTGGTTCAGCAATGCTATGACCTGCCACTCAATGTATATATGAAAAACAACCGCAATTTCGATGTTGTAATTTGGCCAATCCTCGGCGTTTCGATTCCTATCGATCTCTCCTCTGTTTGGCAATTGATGCCACCCGAAGGGCTGCCAACCCAAGACAACATTGATACTATCCTTCAATATAAAAAATCCATGCATGCAGAGAAATCTGAAATAGTAGGAAAAGAACAATCTCAGGAATCATGTACGCTTATCTGGAAACACTTCACTCGCCCAAATGAGGAACCGAGGAAGAAAAGGGGATAAGCAGGCACGATGGATGCATCCCCTGTCGCTTCATGTTCACTCCGGACGAGCCACACACAGAATTGCTCGTGGACTTGGCTAGGTAGCATGTGGTTCTTTCAAATACTATGCCTCCATATGCACTGACACAAAGAGTTTTTTTCATGCCCATGGGAAATAAAAAGTTTGGTACAAACACTGCTAAAAGATACATCCTTAACTAGTCTATACATCTTATACAAATGTCTTTTTTTAACTTGATTTTTTCAGCGTGATAACCATATTTTCAACTAAAAAATGCTTCCTTAATTGCTCTATACATGCTATACGAATATGATTTTTTCAAACTCGAATTTCTTAGCGTGCCAAACATATTTTCAATATAGCATGATTTAACCCATGGGATTTCTACTACCAATATCGAATATGTCTTTGCAAACTAAAACTATTTGCATCGACAACATGTCTTTAGCGGGTCCTTGCGCCATTTGGTGCAACGAGTCAACTAGTAAGGGTTTATTACCAGGGGCTGTATTCAGCCCAGATATATGTCGAGAAGACCGAACACCTATAGGGAGTGTTCGGCGTCCTGGATGTTTGCCTTATATGCATCAGGTCTGAGTCATGTCTTGGGTCAATAGTTGGGTTGCCCGACTCCTGTGCTTACCCCTACGTTCCCGATTGTTCGGCTAGGGTGTAAAGGGTGAACTACTGCGATTGTATTTCTGGCTAGTCCGGTCAAGTACCTCAGTAGAGAAAGCCGAAAACTGATTGTCATGATAAGCGAGAACCTGGTTTGCAATCCGATGACTTAGTTTTATACTACGATCGATAGAGATCTACCCCGTGTTATATGAAGGGTCTGTTTTTCGCCCAGCCAAGTGCAATGGGATACCTTACCAAAAGGAATATCATATCCGCACCAGGGGCTAGTACCTAGCCTCACATGTCAAATTCCCACGACTAAGTGAAAGCAATAACGCCGCATAAGTCTGATTGCCTGGTTCGCTCGGCATACACCTCCTATACGGACCAAGACGTTAGATACAAAGTGTATATGCATATGACCGAACACCCCAGGACTATGTACTTGGCGGCTGAAGTCGATGACTGGAAACTTTCAGATTCAAATAAACAGTCACACGGGAGGTAAAAGACGCTGATACTATAATAGCGCAAAAGTTATATACACTGGATTCATAAGCATAGTCTTTACATCTGGATACAATTAGTCAAAAACAACATCCTTCGAACACTGGCCTTCTACAAGGTGGGCGCCCTCGATGACGTCCTCGAAGTACTTCTCCGGCTTGCTGTGCTCCTTGCCTGCGGGCAGGCCAGCAGTAGCTATATGCACTGCGTTCATCTTCGCCCAGTGCACTTTGACATGAGTGAAGGCCATCCGAGCAACTTCTATGTAGACCGAACGCGTTAGTGCGTCGACCCGCGGACTCGCCTCGATGAGCCGCTTCACCAATCCGAAGTAACTACTTGGGATTGGCTCAGCGGGCCATAGCTGGACTATTAAGTCCTTCATGGCCGAGCCCGCCATGTTGTGCAACTCGACCAACTGCTTCATCTGGTCGTGGAGGGGCACCGAATGTTTTGGCGCATAGAACGGTGACCAAAACAGCTTCTCCATATTGTTCACCTCCAGGGCTCGGAAATATTGGGCGGCGTCTGCGCTGCTCCTCGGAAGATCAGCAAACACGCCCGGAGAACTCCATAATCGTGTCAGCCCAATGTACTTCTGCCCTCGAAAGATGCTCTGTAAGAGAAATATCTTACCAGATGCTATCTGTCGTGCCTACTCGATTTCCTGACGGGCCCAACATGACTCGCCTCGCACATCCTGGGCAGTCTTCACTGCCGCAGACAGCTCGATCGCTTGCTCCGAAGTCTTCTTCTCCAATGCCTCACATTTGAGGATGACGTCGTTAAGTTTAGTCTCGACGTCGGACACCCGAGCCCAGTGCTTCTCGCACTCAGCCTTCTCGGCCTCCAAATCAGCAGCCGCTTTGTCAGCAGCCACCTTGTTTGCCTCGGCCTCCTTCTTGGCCTTGGCAACCTCGCCCTTAAGGACCTCGAGCTCAATGGCGCCAACTGTGTAACACAGAATACAACATTAGAGTTTATAAAAATACTCAATCAATTAGGTCTTATTGACATTTCAAAAATCCGCATACCTTGCGTTTCATCCAAACGCCGGTTGATGTGGTCGAGGTCCGCGTTGGCCACCTCGAGCTTCCGATTTAGTTCGGCAACCTCTGTGTCTCACGCAGTTGACGCAACTAGTGAAGCCTGCACAAACAGTTAAGCTTTGTAAGTATGCTACACTATGGATACTTCGTCCGATTCTTTTCAGAATCACACAAAGCATCATGGGCTACTGATTATGTATGTACTTTAAAAATTATAAATTCTATAAAAGGCATTACATTGCTTACCTCAAAGCTTGTTAACAGGCTGTTGAAGGCTTCGTTCAGTCCACCCTTGACGGATTGAATCTTCTTCATCACCGCACCCATCACGGTGCGGTGCTCCTCCACGATGGAAGCGCTTTGTAGTGCTCCCATCATAGAGTCCGGCGCCTCCGGATTGACTCCGGGCGCCGCCGTATCCTCCTCCGCTTGATGAGTCGGGTCTTCGGACCCCGGAGCTGTACTAGGGGGTCGTCTCCTCATGGTAAGCGGCCGCCGAGGTATTAACCCCGACCGCCTGGTCGCCTGCCCCGCCCTCTCCTCCTAGAACGGGAGGCACCCGTTGGGAGGACACTTCGGCGTCCCCGCCAATCACGGGCGATGGATCCCGGACTGGCGGGTCACTCTCCGTTTCTCCTGGCGCAAGAGAGTTCCCCTCCGATGAGATAGCGTTAGGGTGTCCACCCGGAGGGTTGTAGGACAGAAGGAAAAAATATTAAGTAAGTATCAAAAATGCCGAATAAACAAAGTTGCAGCACTTGAATCCGGATTGACTTACGATTCGGGCAGGGGTTTAACCCTAGGCTTCACCACAAAGCTATGTTCAGACGAATCCGAACTAGCTCCGAGGATTAGTTTCCTCCGGGGCGCGGCCGCACCCTAGTCAGCGACGGCCCCCCTCTTCTTCCCCCTGCCTTGTGCAGGGGGCTCTTCTTCTTCCTCCTCTTCCTCCTCATCATCTTCCTCCACCTCGTCCGAGGAGAGGATGTGGTCGTCCTTGGGCTTCTTGCCCGCAGGACAGGGGCTGTCTTCGGCCCCCTTGCCCTTCGTCTTCTTGGGCTTCTTGGTCGGTGCCTTGTACGGCGCCGGGACCAGCATCGCCGTCACCAGAGGCGATTCTGGATCTTCGGGCAAAGGTGTCGGACTCTTAATCCGGGTCGCCTTCTTCATCCAGCCCTATATATCACGTAAAAATTCCAATTCCTATTATCGTCAAATAAGGTAAAGGGCATGTGTTCGGCAATGATTCATATTACCTCTGGGGCGGAGGCCATAGTGATGTAGCCCGCATCCTTGGTCTCTTCGGGCCAATCCTTCTGGCTCTTGAAGAGATGCTTCCAGATCTCCTTGTGCGTAAAGCCGAAGATATGCTTCAGTGGCTTGTCCCCTGCCGGATCAAACTCCCATAGGGAGGAGTCCCGGCTTTGGCAAGGGAGAACAAGCTGGGTCAGCATCACCTGGACCATGGAGGAGAGCAGGTGCCTCTTGGAAATCATGCCGTACATGCGGCGCACAAGAGTCGTCACTTTGGTTGTAGACCCCCAGTTCAGACCCTTTTTGGTCCAGGAGGTCAGCCTCTCTGGGGGTCTGGATCTGAAAGGAGGCTCCGCCGCCCACTTGGCGTCATGGGGCTCGGTGATGGAGAACCACTTCTGCTGCCAGACCTTATTCGTCTCCATGAATGAGCCCTTGGGCCAAGTTGCATTCGGGAGGTTGCTAATCATGGCGCCCCCGCACTTCGCGTGTTCCCCGTCCACCACCTTCGGCTTCACGTTGAAGGTCTTAAGCCATAAGCCGAAGTGTGGGGGGATGCGGAGAAAGGCCTCACATACCACTATAAAAGCGGATATGTGGAGGATTGAGTTCGGGCTACATCATGGAAATCTAGCCCGTAGAAGAACAAAATACCCCGAACAAACGGGTGGAGTGGAAACCCTAGCCCCCTAACAAAGTGGGATGTAAACACCACCCGCTCACCCGCCTCAGGGATGGGGATTACCTGACCCTTGGCAGGGACACGGTGCGCGATGTCGGCGGCGAGATAGCCCGCGCTCTTGAGATCCTCCACGGTCTTTTCAGTGATCGTGGAAGCTTCCCACTTGCCCGTGGCACCGGATCCAGCCATCGCTAGGAAGGGGAGTAGTGGTTATGGAACGAGGAGCAGTGTGCACAGGAGATGAGAGTGCTCGGGCTAGGGAGAGTGGAGAGCTCGAGCTTGAGGAGGACATGGGACTGATGAAAGGGATCAGTGTCCTTTTATAACGCCGTGAATACAGAACGTCCCCCCACTTTAGCCATATACCTCGCTGGTTCCCAAAGCGGTCGTGCATAATGCGCGGCGTGGGTGCTCACGTCACATTGATAAGGATCCCACAATAAGCAGTCACGATCTCTATTCTGATGGGACGTGTAAATGAGGATATACCTCGAAACGCGAAACTAGGACCAAATAAAACGGTTCGATGTGTTAGTGGGTTGGACGTGACGCTTCACTCAAAAGTTGTCAGTAGAGACACACTATTCATTTTCTTTTAAGAGCCTTGCCTTCGAGGCTAAGAGTTGTACTAATCTTGCAGAGCCGAACACGATACACCTTTTTGCAGAAGATATATTCGGAAGAAGGAACCCACCTTGCAATGCCGAAGACAATACGGAAGCCGAACTCATCATCATCGAAGACAGGTTCATGGGCTACTGAGGGAGTCCTAGATCGGGGGGGGGGGGGTCCTCATGTGGCCAGATAAACTCCTGGTGGGCCAGACTAGTGGGCCGTGAAGATTATAATAGAAGATCATCTCCCGTATCCAGATAGGACTCCTGTATTCCTGTAATGGCAAGTTTTAGGTTCGGGTGTAGATTTTCCTTCCTCTGCAAGATGGCATGTACAAACCCTAGGCCCCTCCGGTGTGTATATAAATCGGAGGGTTTAGTTCGTAGAGGCTAGAAGGACAGAATCATAATATCCCCACAGGCTAGACTTAGGGTTTAGCCATTTCGATCTCGAGGTAGATCATCTCTTGTATTCATATTCATCCATATTAATATAGCGGGAAGTAGGGTATTACCTCGATCGAGAGGGCCTGAACCTGGGTAAACATCGTGTCCCCAACCTCCTGTTACCATCGATTCTCATACGGTTCGGGACCCCCTACCCGAGAACCGCCCGTTTGGCACCGACACTCTCCCCCTCCATGGAACTTTTAGCCGGAGGCTCAAAGGCGATTGTGCCGCTCACAGATCCAGAATTGACCGGGACTCTCCCCGCCACTGGGAAGCTGAACTCATTTTCAATTACGAGCTCCGAACTCTTGGGGTCCGCACTCTTCGGGCTCGACCAAGTGGTCATCACCGAGCCTGGCTCCGTAGACCCCCAGACTCATGTCCAACTCTCACTTTTAAACAAGGCGCTAGACTTGCTACAATCTCTCGCCATCACGGAGTTTTCACTGCCGAACTATGCCCAGTTAGAGCTGGGGGCTGAGATCGGGGAATTTTGCTTCCCAACCACCACCCACTTGGTAGCCACGGTTGAAGACTTAACCGACGTACTAGACTATGCTTCCGAAGACTTCGATGGCATGGACCACGAAGTCGAAGTCAATCTAGGTCAAAGCCCACCCATCATCGGGTGATGGACGACCACGTATACCGACGACGTATACATGGTGGACACATCCGAGGAGAAGGACGACGATGGCGATAAAAATATAGAGGAGGATAAGCCTGTCGATGAACCTCCAAAGCGTCGGCGTAAGTGGCGGCGCTCACGATTGTGTCGAGAAAGGGAAAGTAATACCGACACCGGAGACAATGAGGCTCTAGAGGATGCCTAAGACCCCGTAGAGCCAGTGTTAGAGAAGGATGAGTGGGAGGATGGCCAATGCAGTCCGAAACAACTCACCGATCACAATGATTCCAAAGACAATAACTATCTACCTATCTCCAAAGAGGATGTCAGCCTGGGAGATGAGGAATTCATTTTCCCAAAGGAACCCCTCGAACAAGAACACTTTCAGCGATGGCTTATTGCCACAATAAGGATCCTAAAAAAGAAACAACGGCGGCTTAAAGACGAACAGGATACGCTCAACGAGAGATGGAAAGAAGTGCTAGACGCTGAAAAAAGATACGGCCGTGAGCGCCAAACAAAGAGCTATACCAAGCACAAGTTGCTACCACAATTCGACGACGAGGCCCTTGCACCAATTCCGTCGAGGCACGATCAGGCGGATCAACTAGACCGACCACCTCGTGGACGGGACAAAGCGGCTAGCAATGTCGTATACTAGCCTGCACCTCCTCACCATAAAGGAAAGGATACAGCGGCTCGGGGCCATAAGTACGACCTACGTCAAGACCTGAACCATAAAGCCGGTCACGCCAGATCGATCTACGGCTCAAGAGGGCGTGCTCCCACATGGGATGATGGCTATCAAGCAAAGCACACCGGATATACTCAAGTTCGGTGCCAACATCGACCACAGATGCCATCCGAACTACACCACGATGTTGCACGATACACAGGCGCTGCGCACCCTATGTGCTTTACCGATGAGGTATTGGATCGCCAATTGCCGGAAGGGTTTAAACCCGTAAACATCGAGGCGTACGATGGAACGACGGATCTTGCTGTATGGATTGAAGACTTTGTTCTCCACATCCACATGGCTCGTGGAGATGACCTCCATGCCATCAAATACCTCCCTCTAAAGCTTAAGGGGCCAGCACAACACTGGTTGAACAGCCTCCCAGAGAACTCAATTGGAAGCTGGGAAGATTTAGAGGATGCTTTCTGGCCTAACTTTCAGGGGACTTATGTCCGGCCAACAAATGCCAATGACTTGAGCCATATAATCTAGCAACCCGGGGAGTCAGCCCGCAAGCTTTGGAATCGGTTCTTAACTTAAAAGAACCAAATCGTCGACTGTCTGGATGCCGAAGCCTTAGCGGCATTTAAACACAGCATCCACGACGAATGGCTCGCATGACACCTCGGCCAGGAGAAGCCGAAGAGAATGACAGCTCTTGCTGCACTTATGACCCGCTTTTGCGCGGGCGAGGACAGCTGGTTAGCTCATAGAAGCAACAGTTCCAGAGACCCTGGCACTTCCGAAGCTAGGGACGGTGATGGTAGGCCACGATGCAACAAGAACAAGCGTCAGAACAATAACGGAGAAATAGATGACATGGCAGTGAATGCCGGATTTTGTGGCTCCAAATCCGATCAGCGGAAGAAGCCGTTCAAAGGCAACAGGGATGATCCATCCAACCTGGACAAAATATTAGAGAGACCTTGCCAGTTTCATGGCACCCCTGACAAACCTGCAAACCACACCAATAGAAATTGTTGGGTGTTCAAGCAGGCCGACAAGTTAAATGTCGAACACATGGGGAGAGGACCTCAAAGCGAGGACGAAGACGAGCCTCGCCCACTGAATACTGGGGGACAAAAACAATTTCCCCCTGAGGTGAAAACAGTGAATATGATCTACGCCACCCATATCCCCAAGAGGGAGCGCACGCACGCACTAAGGGACATTTACGCCGTAGAGCCCGTCACCCCCCAAGTTCAACTTATGGTCGGCTTGTCCGATCACCTTCGATCGCAGGGATCACCCAACCAGTATCTGTCACGGAGGTTCGGCGGCCCTAGTATTCGATCCTATCATTGATGGATACCATCTTATTCGAGTCCTTATGGATGGCGGCCATAGTCTCAACTTGATATATCAAGATACTGTCCGCAAAATGGGGATAGACCCATCAAGACTCAAGCTTAGCAGCACTACTTTTAAAGGAGTGATACCCGGCGTAGAGGCCCGCTGCACGGGTTCATTAACACTGGAGGTGGTATTCGGCTCTCCAGACAATTTTTGAAGCGAGCAGTTAATCTTCGATATCGCTCCCTTCCGAGGTGGCTACCATGCGCTACTCGGAAGAACTACCTTCGCCCGCTTTAATGCAGTCCCGCACTATGCTTATCTCAAGCCTAAAATGCCTGGACCTCGCGGCGTCATTACAGTCAATGGGAATATGGAGCGCCCCCTCCGTATAGAGGAGGATACCGCAGCCCTGGTAGCCTAAGTTCAAGGCGGCATATTCAAGACAAATAATTCACCAGTCGTCAAGACCAAAGACACTACTAAACGTGTCCGGCCTGCATTGCAATGCGGCAGCTCAAAAAACCCAGAGCTTGATTAGCAGTTTCTGAAGGAAATATGACCTAGAGGCAATAATAAAGTCGTTATTTATATTTCCTTATAAATCATGATAAATGTCTTTTATTAATGCTAGAATTTTATTAACCGGAAACTTGATAAATGTGTGAATACATAGACGAAACATAGTGTCCCTAGTATGCCTCTACTAGACTAGCTCGTTAATCAAAGATGGTTATGTTTCCTAACCGTAGAAATGAGTTCTCATTTGATCAACAGGATCACATCATTAGGAGAATGATGTGGTGGACAAGACCCATCCGTTAGCTTAGCAATATGATCGTTTAGTTTTCTGCTATTGCTTTCTTCATGACTTATACATGTTCCTATGACTATGAGATTATGCAACTCCCGAATACCGGAGGAACACCTTGTGTGCTATCAAATGTCATAACGTAACCGGCTGATTATAAAGATGCTCTACAGGTGTCTCCGAAGGTGTTTGTGGTGTTGGCATAGATCGGGAATAGGATTTGTCACTCCGAGTGTTGAAGAGGTTTCTTTGGGCCCTCTCAGTAATGCACATCGTAACAAGCCATGCAAGCAAATGACTAATGAGTTAGTCACGAGATGATGTATTACAAAACAAGTAAAGAGACTTTCCGGTGACGAGATTGAACTAGGTATGATGATACTGACGATCGAATCTTGGGCAAGTAACATGCCGATGACAAAGGGAACGACATATGTTGTTATGCGGTTTGAACGATAAAGATCTTCGTAGAATATGTGTGAACCAATATGAGAATCCAGGTTCCGCTATTGGTAATTTACCGGAGATGAGTCTCGGTCATGTCTACATAGTTCTCGAACCCGTAGGGTCCGCACGCTTAACGTTCGATGGCGATCGGTATTTTGAGTTTATGTGTTTTGATGCATCGAAGGTAGTTCAGAGTCCCGGATGTGATCACGGACATGACGAACAGTCTCGAAATGGTCGAGACATAAAGATTGATATATTGGAAGGTTATATTCGGACACCGAAAGGGTTCCTGGGGTCACCGGATAAATACCGGAGTACCGGGAGGTTACCGGAACCCCTCGGGAGTTTAATGGGCCTTAGTGGGCTTTTGGGGAGAGAGAGAGGGGCTGCCTAGGGCTGGGCCACGTTCCCCCAAGCCTAGTACGAATTGGACAAGAGGAGAGGGGCGGCGCCCCCTCCTTCCTTCTCTTTCTCTCCTTCCCTTCCCCCTTCTCCTTCTCCTACTAGGAAAGGGGAGTCCTACTCCTTGTGGGAGTCGGACTCCCCCCTTGGCACACCCTCCTCCTAGGCCGTCCGCCTCCTCCCTCTCCCTCCTTTATATACGCGGGGAGGGAACCCCTTGGACACACATCAATTGTTCCTAGCCATGTGCGGTGCCCCCCTCCACAGTTACACACCTCAGTCATATCGTTGCAGTGCTTAGGCGAAGCCCTGCGCCGGTAACTTCATCATCACCATCACCACGCCGTCATGCTGACGAAACTCTCCCACGACACTCAACTAGATCAAGAGTTCGTGGGACGTCATCGAGTTGAATGTGTGTCGAACGCGGAGGTGCCGTATGTTCGGTGCTTGGATCGGTTGGATCACGAATACATTCGACTACATCAACCGCGTTACTACACTACAAAAGAAGACACATCCGTGACATTTTGGGCCGAACAAAACTTTTGTCTGTCATACTTATGACACTTCTACGACAATAATTGTGAAAAAACACAGTATCATCATATATGTGGTGGGGTCCTACTTCTATGACAAAAAATCATGACAAAAAATGGGCTTTTCGTCCTGGGGGGGGGGGGGGG
>LR738711.1:283041883-283056237 GCA_902687465.1 Secale cereale | reverse complement strand
ATGAACAGGTACCCGTTCGATCGAGCCGGTTGCGGCTGCATGAACAGGACCCCGTGGAGGGCTGCATGAACGGGACCACCCTGTGGAGGGCTGCATGAACAGTAGACGGTGGAGGGCTGGATGAACAGTAGCCCGTGGATGGGTGGTTGAACAGGAGCCCGTGGAGAGGGCTGGTTGAACAGTAGCCGGTGGAGTAGCGCGCGGTGGAGGCTGAACAGTCGCAGGTGGAGGATGGAGCAGGTCGACGGTGGATGAACAGTAGCCCGTGGAGGCTGGAGGGGGTCGATGGTGGTGATTAACAGTATCCCGTGGAGTCCCGTTTTGCGATACGCCACACCCCCCGATGAACAGGACACCCGTTTCGACCGTAGCGCTCCAACACAAGTTTGTTTCCTCCGTTTTGCGGTACGCCACACCCCTCCCGATGAACAGGACCCCTGTTTCGACCGTAGCGCTCCAACACAAGTCCGTTTCCTCCGTTTTGCGGTACGCCACACCCCTCCCGATTAACAGGACCCCCGTTTCGACCGTAGGAGGTCCGTTTCCTACGTTTTGCGGTACGCCAGACCCCTCCCGATGAACATGATCCTGTTTCGAACGTGGCCGGTCGAACACAAGGCCGTTTCCTCCGTTCGGCGGTACGCCAGGCCTCGCTTCCATCGGTTGTTCCGTCCAAGCCCTCCCGATGAACACGACGACACATTCCGTTCCGACCCAGCCGGTTGGCTCCCCATGAACATGACGACGACGCTGTTTCTCCGTTCCGACCCAACCATGTACATGAGCCCTGGCCGTACGTATGCGTGAGTAGGCATTCGAGACCCTGCCCATATGTACGTACATGGCCGTATTTTCTTTCTTGCACACTTGCCGTTGTACGTACGTGTACATGCTACGTGCGCGCCTCTACTACGACACGTGCGCGCCTCTTCATCGACCAGTATGTAAGTACACGTTCGCGACCAGAATGACAATGCTACGTACGCTTCACCCAGGTGGGTCCCGACTGTCAGGCACTTCCTTGCGTGCGAAGATGTAGCTGGTGGGTCCCAGCAGTCAGGGGGGCGAATCATTTTTTTCCCGGACGTACTTCCTTGCGTGCGAAGATGTAGCTGGTGGGTCCAAGCAGTCAGGGGGAAACATTTTATTTGCAAAATACTGTGGCCCGTCCGGTGGGTCCCCGTTGTCAGGTGGAGGAATATTTTTTTTGCGCGTAATAAGGAGGCACTTCCTTGCTGCGGCCGTGGACCCAGCTGTCAGCCTCTCCACGTACAGTACTCTTCCGATGGAAGTCGTTCCTTGACCATGTTGACCACGCCGCGCCGAGAGCACCAGGGCAGTGGACGACGGCGAGTCCTAAGAAGGGGACGACGTGGAGCCGAGGAAGACGCGGCAGTGGAAGCCCGCGCGGAGAGGAGTACGAGGGTTCACTGGTTCGGCTGTGGTGTGAGGCTGCCGTCGCCGCAAAATAACAGGGGGTGTGGGTGAGTAGAGGGATGGCCTGGCCAGCGGTGGGAGTAGTACGGGGCGGTGAGGCCTCCGCGGCATCGTAGCCGGCCACGGGAGGCAGGAGCACGAGGCACGACCGGCGCTGGTTTGGGCGGCTGGAGCAAGAAGACCAGAGGTTGAAAAAGCACTACCACCGTTGGATGGACATCGTACGGTCAATGGAGCTAGAATCGTGCATATTGACTAAGTTGACAAAGCCCTCCATCCCCGTCAACTTAGTAACTTAGTAGGCCCACAAGTCTGCCTCCCACTATACTGAGTCGCAGCTAGCAGGGGGAGTATTCATTTTTTTGTGCGAAATAAGGAGGCACTTCCGGTGGGTCCGAGCTGACAGCGGGGGGACGTTTTTTTCGCGAAATACGGTGGCCCGTCCGGTGGGTCCTAGCAGTCAGGGGGGAAACGTTTTTTCTCCAAATACGGTGGCCCGTCCGGTGGGTCCCTGCTGTCAGGTGGAGGAATAATTATTTTTCGCGTAATAAGGAGGCACTTCCTTGCGGCTGCCGTGGACCCAGCTGTCAGCATCTCCACGATAGTACTCTTCTGATGGAAGTCGTTCCTTGACCACGTTGACCAGGCCGCGCCGAAAGCACCAGGGCGATGGACGACGGCGAGGCCTGGGAAGGGGACGACGCAGAGCCGGGGAAGACGCGGCAGTGGATGCCCACGCGGAGAGGAGTACAAGGGTTCACTGGTTCAGCTGCGGTGTGAGGCTGCCGTCGCCGCAGAATAATAGGGGGTGCGGGTGAGTAGAGGGATGGCCTGGCCAGCGTTTGGAGTAGTAGGGGGCGGGGAGGCCTCCGCGGCATCGCAGCCGGCCACGGGAGGCAGGAGCACGAGGCACTGGTTTGGGCGGCTGGAGCAAGTAGACCAGAGGTTGAAGAAGCACTACAGCCGTTGGATGGAAATCGTACGGTCAATGAACCTAGAATCATGCATATTGACTAAGTTGACGAAGCTCTCCATCCCCGTCAACTTAGTAGGCCCACAAGTCAGCCTCCCACTATACTGGGTCCCAGCTGGCAGGGAGAGTATTCATTTTTTTATGCGTAACAAGGAGGCACTTCCGGTGGGTCCGAGCTGATAGCGGGGAGAACATTTTTTCGTGAAATACGGTGGCCCATCCGGCGGGTCCCAGCAGTCAGGCGGAAACGTTTTTTCGCCAAATACGGTGGCCCGTCCGGTGGGTCCCTGCTGTTAGGTGGAGGAATAATTATTTTCCGCGTAAAAAGGAGGCACTTCCTTGCGGCTACCGTGGACCCAGCTGTCAGCCTCTCCACGACAGTACTCTTCCGATGGAAGGCGTTCCTTGACCACGTTGATCAGGCCGCGCCGAGAGCACCAGGGCGGTGGACCACGGCGAGGCCTAGGAAGGAGACGACACAGAGCCGGGGAAGACGCGAGAGTGGATGCCCACACAGAGAGGAGTACGAGGGTTCATTTGTTTGGGTCTGGTGTGAGGCTGCCGTCGCCGGAGAATAACACGGGGTGTGGGTGAGTAGAGGGATGCCCTGGCCTGCGGTGGGAGTAGTAAGGGGCGGGGAGGCCTGCACGGGAGGCGGGAGCAAGTGGTCCCGCCGGCGCTGGATTTGGCGGCTGAAGCAAGAAGATCAGAGATTGAAGAAACACGATGACCATTGGATTGACATCCAACGGTTACGTCTGCTAGAATCGTTTGTTGACGTATATAATAACTAAAAAAATCTTGCATACGCGTCAACTTAATTGGCCCATAAGTCAGACCATTCCCTCTTTTTTTAATAATTTATATATAGCTCATTGCGACTTCTTATGCAATTTATTGCAGTCCATTTTTTCGGTTGGCCAGGGCCAATTTCGCATATTTCTGTTTGTTCCAAACTATTTTTAATATCGAAATGTCGAGCCAGATTTAAAGTGCTTTGAAGATATATTCAAATTAGGTTAATGCCCAGTGAAATAGGAATTTGAAAATGTGAAAAAATTCAGAAATTATAAAGTAATTGCCAATTTGTCATCTGTTTTTATATTTACAACCAATTTCATATTACTTTCAAGATTTGCAGGCGTCTTGAAAGAGTTGCAGCCCATCGTAGCATAGAAAAATAAATAGGCTTGGATTGGGTATTCTTCAAAAAAAATAATCTGGGCTCATTTAACAGTTTGTTAAAAGTACATCCCATTTTCTAGGTAGTACAACGATTAATAATTTCAACCAACTGTTCAAGACAAAATTCAATAAAATTTCCCACATTTTGATGGGATCCGAAATATTTTTATCCCAAAATTTCTAGTCAGATTAAATATAAATTTGTATTACGTAAAAATCTAACGAAACATTGCCCGCGCAACAATTAAAAATTAAGATTTTCAAAATCCATAAATAATATTTTATAAACTAATTTCGTGCTTGGTGCATTTTTTTATAGTTACTGCCTAGTTTTTATAATTACATCCCATTTATTATTTTTAAATCTCATTTTCCTGTTAAGCCTAATGCATCCCTCCTAGGAAAGATTTGCAGCCCAGCGGGGCGGAGAATAACAAGTTAACCTTGCCCGGGTATTCCTCAAACAAGGTATAGCTGGGCTAGACATTTTCATCTTGAAAAAATAATAATATCTGGGCTGGATATCTGTCCTCGGCTAGACGGGCCACAGCCCGCCCAGTTAATACCCTGCTCTCCTTTGAACAAAAACGAAAACATCGCCAAGAAAAACTCTGCGGTGCTCATGCCTCAAAACACAAATACTGCTCGAGCTGCTTGGTCCCAGCTGTCGGCCGCACTTTGTGCAGTTCTCTCGTTTATATTGACTACATAGGTTGACAATGGTGTGGGACCGTGATGTCAGGAAACCAGGAGGAAGCAGAAAAAAAATAGTTGTACATAATAAGGAGGCACTTGCATACGTACGGCTATGGCCCTAGTGGGCCCCTACTATCAACCAGTCAAAATAAAGTCATCTCCTGAATCCTCATGTTCATTGACCATGCTAACAATGCTCGGTGCCACGGTAAGCGCAACAACTCGAAGGGCGACGGAGAGGGCCTCACGGGCCCTATGAATGATCTGATACAGCGCCCGCTGCTCATTCAGGAAGCCATGATCATCGGACACCTATGAGCACATTCGAGAGACCGAGACGGCATGAAACGGTAAGGCCACGCTTGAGAGCGCTGGTTTATTTCACACCTGTATTAAGATACAAGTGTAATTTACTCGTCATCGGAAACAACGCGTAAAATACAAGCGTAATGAAACCGAGGGCCCGAACGCTGTAAGTAAAACCGGCGGGTTACACGTGTAATTTGAGAGACTGGTGTATATTTTACTAGTCGAAATTGACCAACCAAGCACTTCGCCCGAGACCATCTGCTTTTATTTACAAGCGTCAGTTTTACAAGCGGTTTTGGTTGGAAAACGACGATCCAATCATGGCCAAAGATGATGAGTTGGTCGGAAGATCATATGGTTTCACGTCTAACCTACCCGACTTGTGGTATAGGCTATGAATGAAACATAAGATGATGAACTTCTTAAGCACGGAAACAACAGAAGAGGATGATCTTCCTAACAAGCAAATCACAGGCATTAGATTGATATGCAAAACAATACGAAGCATTATTCTCAGGAGGCACTGTGAACAACTCGTGATGCCGCATGCCACAACATTCCAAGCTCAACTTTGCAATCAAACACAACGCCTGGCATTACATAGACAATATTCAGAACAAACTCTTAAAATATCTTAGATAAGTCAACATTCATGTGACTATGCATCTCAGCAGAGTAAATATTTACTTCTGAACTCAAGACAGGAATAGGAAAAAATGATCGACGTTGCTCACAGCAAAGGGCGTCCCACTCAAAAATATCAAATGCATGTCTTCTGGCTAACATCAATGAGCAAAAATTGACAAGGTTTTCCAATTCCAATATATTAAACTAATGTCAACTTTGACAAGCTTTTCCCATTCAAGATATGTAATGCCTATGATTGTGGAACGAGCAGGGTTTGTCATCAGTTTGTCATCTGATAGTCCGGTTGCTCAAGGTGACGACGAATGATTAGAGAACCATTCGATGTATTGTGCATGATGAAGTATTATTCTGGAGGACACGAACCATCTGAACATTTTGTGCGGTTCCACTAAAATCAAGCTGAGCATCCCTATGGATATCGTATTTATATGCTGCCAAAAAACAAAGACACATCAGCACACATATGAATATTGGCCCCAGTGTCAACCCACCAATCGGTGGACTAACAAACTAAAAGTATGGTAAACAGGTTACCATATCCAGATGCCCCATCATTGTTGCTTCGAATGACACTGACATATTTGGAGTCATGTCTTGGCTTCCTGTACTTGTTTGGCACTTTTTGCCCAGTGCACTCCACGTGTTGTAGAGTTTCCTATGATCTCTACAGACTAGTCATGTCACCAGCGTCTACTAATACTCTGTAAAGCTTCTCGATCATTCCTTGTGTAATGTAGCACAAACAATGACTACTTCTTTCTGCAAAGTGGTAAGACCAACTGGACCCACTAATGCAGCAGTTTGCCTTAGACACATTGGCTCCTTTTGTGCAGTTCAACTAAAATCAAAGTCAGAATAAAACCGAGCTTTAATTTTGATATCCCTGTAAGCAACAAAAGGTATAAGGGAAACAATTACTGAGAAATAACGGTTGATGACTTGTACTCCCAGAAGAAAAACATCTACTGATCTACCTTATCTTAATGGGAAACAAAGCAGGAGAGTAGCAATTCTCAATCAGTGTGATTCATTCATATTAACTGAGACATTATCTTAACAATGCCTTGTTTCAACATGTATAATGAACGACAAAGCAGAAAAGTATCATTCCTAAAACAATACGACTGATTCATTTTAACAGAGACATTATCTTAACAATACCTTCGTTAAACATGTAGAAAGAACTACAAAGCAGGATAGTACCATTTGTAAAACACTGTAAGTGATATATAATAACAGAGACATTATCTAAACAATACATTTCTTAAACATGGACTCCGGCCGATCCCTAACAAGTGTTGCAGTTTTGAACTAAGATTCACTACTTAATTCCGAGGAAAGTCGGTACTGACCTTTCAAGACGAAGATTTGAAATAACGCGTGACGAAGACCTCAAAGAGATCTCAACACATATATGGAAATCTGGTCTCATTTTGTGCAGTTCCACCAAAATTAAGCGAAGCAAAATGTCGCAATAGCAACAACTTGAATAGATATTCCTATTTTAACAGAGGCCAAAAAGGAATCAATTACTGGCTAATAAAGGAGGATGAAACATGCGGCCACAAAAATGATAATCCCGCCAATCCCTAACAAGTGTTGCAGTTTTGAAACAAGATTCAATAGTTAATTCTGAGAGTGGCATTGCTTAATTTTACCAGCGGCATTAGATTAACAAAAAGCATAAACAGTTCCATGGGAGAGTGGGCGCAACAATAACATGTGCTTGCATCTACTTATAAAGGAGGTGATGCATAGTTTTTTAAAACAGTACCAATACAAGTAGCACAACATCTCAAAACACACTACAAGATCATGTGGATGCATGAGACATGGGACATGCCAGCACCATGTGCGTCCACACGTATAAATGGGTGATGCAGAGTATGTAGCCAAGCAGCATATCTGCGTTGGTCCCATATTTGTTTTCTTTGAAACTTTTTCCGATGTGAGGGCAGTAAATCTAATCCTGCACAAACTACCCGACCCCCCAGTTTCTTTCCCTTTTCAACAAAAAGTTCGGTTCCTCAAAGATGTGTGTACTGGGTTACCCCCTTTTTCCCTTTTCGACCAACAAAGCGGCTGGATAGCTAGTCTATACTACTTTCCCTCCCTCCTTTCCTCATTGAACCACGTCCTAGATTCATGCTCCACCCCACCGCACCCTTCTTTCCTCTTTGAACCAAGACCTAGATTCGACTACAGAATCGAAAAAGATCGGCATGCAGCTAGACCAATGACGGTTTCAAAGAAACTTATACCTTAGGGTCGTCGGGATGTGGCAAGGCGTGCGGCGGGAGGTCGGATCTGCCCACACTACGTACGACAGCGAGGAAGAAGGGGTCGGTGGCCCTTCTGCACAGGCGCTGGATGAAAGAGAAAAGCGCAGCTGGCAGTGGATTGCCTCCATCGCCGAAGGCGATAGAGTGAACGCTGCACCTCCTCCCCTTCCCGGTGCGACGGGATCCGGACGCCTCCTTCGCCAGCTGTGAGGGGGGTAAAAGAGACAGAGGCCACAACGCAGTCTTGTTTAGATCTGGTGAAGAGGGTGAGAGACAGTGAATATAGCAAACTCCAGCGTATATATATAGTGCGGCGAGAGTGTGGAGACTGCAAACCCTAGCGAACAAGTGCTGAGGCTCCCGCTTATATATATACTGTAGTACAGACTGAGCTCCGGTGCCTTAACTACACCTGCTTTTGGCTGTATGACAAGTGGCCAGCCACATTTTGGGCCCACCTGCCCACCTGTCATGAACCCAAAGGCAGGTGCACTAAAGTCAATGAAGCTGCATCCATATAGTACTTGTGTATACGACTAATATATAGTGGAGTGGTTTTCTTATTCTCTCCATAACAATCATTTTAAATTGTGTAAATACGAAACGAAACTCTTTATTTAACGTACCAGTGAAGAAAACTACTACGTACTCCGATGAACTAACGATCCACGCGTCCTGGTCGCACTTCCTGTCCTTCACGTGCGGTACACTACCCTCCCTTAAGTGAACAACCACACATGTGCCAAATTATCGGAAACGTGTGAGAGTGTGTACAAATAAGGAATTTTAATTTTAATTATCGGAAAGGTTTGAGAGTATGTACAATTTTCCCTCTCTAATAATTATGGTTTGTTGTGTTCAGCCTAAACTTGGTCAAACTTTACAAAGTTTGACTTCAGTCAAATCTAATATGCGGAGTAAATAAAAATGGAGGGCTACTACGTCCATCCGGGTTTTTAGTCCACACCATTTTTTTATCAAAGTTAATAGTTGGCCAAATAAAATTATAGGGGAGCTAGAGACAAAGTTGTGAGAAGGCTTAGAAATCAATACAAAACTTATGCTCTTAGTACCAACGTTGATCCTTCTTCGAGGAAACATTTGGTTCATAGCCAATCGTGTGACAAAATTGCACCAACGTGAAAGACGACTGCGTCGCCAACGCAAACAAGGTGAACTGATGAAGGATATCATCTTTGTGGGTAACAAGCAAAGAGCACTGATGGAAGACAACTTGTTTTTCATTGAAAATCGATTAGCTTCACCAGCCAACGCAACCATGAGCATCGATAGGTCATCATGGTGATGCATCATCCATTCAGCATCAAGTTTGGGTGAGGCACCTATGAAGTTCGACAAATCATCACTGTGGTCTGTTTCTTCTCAGTAGTCAAGCTCGAGGAAGGAAGAACCACGTGGCAGAGGACAGTGAGGCGGAACAACAATGGCCATCCAATTTTGTGCAGTTCCACTAAAATTGAGGAAGACATGCTCGGGTATGGAGATACGCATCGCTGTTTCCAAAAATATAAAAAAGGGATATAGTGTTGTTACTTTGTTTTACAAGATTAACAATGACATCTCAATTGTCAATAAGAATTATGAAAAGTACACCAACAAACAGAAGCATCATGATTATCTTGATGGGAACTAAACCAGGATACCCGAGAAAAAAGCATTTCTTCATTTAACCAATGATAGTATTAGATTAGCAGCAGCAATATGAGCATATGGACAATGACCGCACAACCACCATGTACTTTTTGTCGAAACAACATGTATACCTCCACCGAGGCATAAATCAGGACAACTTTTCGAGTGGCATTTCCTCTATAATAGTAGGTGATGTTGGACCAGCCGACGAACCCTAGCTACTATACATGGGGAGCTGGGGAGTAGTCGCATAGAAGAAAACCCGCATGCAGTGACCTGGGGAGCTAGACCAGTACAAGAAGTCATACCTCAGGTGGGCGAGATGTCGCTTAGGCGGGCGGGCGGGATCTGCCCACACGACGGCAGCGAACAAGGGCGCGGAGGACCTTCCTCCATGCCAGCGCCGGCTCCGAGAGGACGGTGCACATCGGCTTCCTCCATCGCTGACGGCGACAACGTTAATGATGCACCTCCTCACCTCCCACAGCGGACGGGATTCGGCCAGATCTGTGACCACCGGTGAGGGGAGAGATAATATGGACACTGTCATCTTGTTTTGATATGGAGAGGGTGAGAGAGCGAGACGCGAGAAACTCTATCAAACAAGAGGCTATAATGGAGTAAAACAATCTCTCCATAGCAATGGTTTTAAATAGAACACGCGCGTTCCTGGAGAAAAGAAACGAAAACTGGCGGACAATTTTTTAACGTACCAAGAAAGAAAACTCGATCAAAAACATGCCCCCGCTTCCAGGTCGCGAGAGTCGTCGCGCACACACACATAGACATAGACATGCATATCCGTGTTTACGTAAAATTGCATTTCCATCTCCATCTCCAATCATATTTGTCCAACTGGCACATTATTTACGTTGTTGATTATATACGCGGCAATATTAACGTACATCATCTCTTGTTTGCGGGCGTCCGGACCGCTGTCATCGACGCTCCTGACCAACTTGAACACTCTTCATCACCCGCGCATGCTTCCCGCCCGAAACAGTCGGTGGCGCATTCATGCCCGGCCAGAGAGGACGCGACCTGTCACTGGCCCCGACATTGAAGAGTGAAATGATGGTTGCTTCTTCCGACTAACTTACTGTGTGATTTGACTGCTCCTTTAGTGGCCCCTACACGTACTCCCCCTACGTGTATGCAACAGGCACACGTACACATGGACGCAAAAATGCGCGCGACGCCTTATTGCATGCATGTCCGAGCACACGACGGAACACACACGGTCATGCTCAAGTGCTCAACCTACACGTGCATGCACACACATACTCAGCCAGGGTGAGCTAGTGACCGTATAAACACCGGAAAATGTATATATTGAGCGCAATGAACATATTATGAAGTCCACTGACCGTATTTTGACAAATATACAGTGACAGACAGTGAATTTATCTCGTTTGAAATTAAGCCATATTAACCGGAGAGGAGGCAGTATGAACTCACATTACTTTGATGTGTCCCGTCAATTTGCCGAACGAGGAGAAGCTTGCAGGACGGGAGAAGCTTGCGCGCGGTGGCTCGCAGGACAAGGAGAAACTTTTGACTAATGCAAGCTGTCGTCCGCTCAGGCGGTGGACGTGCAACAGTTAATTCGGTGTCAGATTGCCAGAAGCATACACTATACTAGTAGTACTATTATTGTTGCACTTCCCGAAGAGGCGAATAGCCAAGCACAAAGTTTATAGTAGTCTATAGGGGTACACTAGGAACCGGATGGAGGAGCGTCTGCACTCTTATTATATTTTTAAAATGTGATAAAGCAATCTTCAACACATTTGGTTCTCTTCGAGGGTTCTCGCATGTGATAATGTAAGTTGATTGCATGGAACACTCGCCATAATTCTCGCTTAATTCTGGCTCATATCCTGTTACAAATAGGAGCGCTCGGTAATATTTCCTCTTTTTTTGTTATTCAGCATGTAAACAGGTCAGCAAACCTTGCGGCGCATCTTTGTGCGAACCGTGCTTGCTGCACTTCGAATGTGGCCGAAAGTTGGCTTGATGAAACACCTCGCTTCCTGCTTCTTTTTTTGCGGGGTACCTCGCTTCCTAGTGACCAGTGTCTTGGCTGATCATCCTAAGAATGCTTATATATGAATAAATCTCTCTCATTTACCCGCAAAAAAGTATTAAGCCATATTAATCGGAAAGGAGGGAGTATGGACTAGCACTACTTGTTGGTGTGTCCCGTTAACTCGCAGAACGAGGAGAAGCTTGTAGGACAAGGTGAAGCTCGCTTACGCCTTTTGACTAATGCAACGTACCCTCGCCCAGGTGGTGGACATGCATCAGTTCCTTCGGTGTTAGATTGCCAGAGGCATACACTGTAGTACCGAACATGCAGACTACCATCGTTGTTCGACTTCACGAAGAGGCAAAGAGCCAAGCGCAAGGTTTAGTAGTACGAGTAGTACTACTACTAGAACCACATGGTGGAGCCTCTGTACTCTTATTTTTCTTTAATCTATGATAAAGTACACATTTATTCTGGAGAAGGGCGGAAACGGCAGCCCAACATGTAATGATGATATCGATCAACCATGATCGAATATATCTTGGCCTTCATGCGAGCCCGTCTGTGTGTTCTCGCTCCTCGTCTCTCTCAAGGAACGGCGGGTTGGCCATTTTGCCGTCAATTGAGATCGGTTTGCTCACACTCCGGTCCCACATGTCAGTGATATGCCAAGAGGAGGTGCGTTGACCGACTGGCCGTACGCGTACTTGGTTTTGCACCTTCATACTACTCCTCCCTCCGTCACAGTTTACAGGGCAAGCTTCATTATGATGCATTTCTCTCAATGCATTTCCACCACCAGAGAGACTTTAGACACGTTTGGTTTAATTCTCAATTAATTAGGGCGTGGTAACCGCAATTTTCTCTCGATGTAGTACTACGGAGTGGAGTAAGTGCATGCATGTGTGTACCCGGGGTGGAAGCACTGCATGCATGTGTGTACGCATTATTTTGTCTAGTAATAGACGCCGTGCTATAACTACCAATTCTATTTTTCAGGCCGTTCGCTAGTCGCCTTGGTCCTAGAGATTTTCTCTTTTTCTGAATCACGCTCTATAAACAGTGACGGATGGAGTAGTATGAGCGGATTCAAAGAAGAGCATATTGATGGTTGCTTCTTCCGAGCAACTTACAGTGGGAAAGGTGGGGCTTATGATTTGACTGCTCATTACTGACTATTAATACGGTGCAACGACCGGTCTGAGTCTCCCATGCGGCTGTGCACTACCCCCTCGGTTCTTAAATATACTCCGGAGTATTTGTCTTTCTAGAGATTTCAACGAGTGACTACTCAAATATTTGTCTTTTTAGAGATTCAAATGGACTACTACATACAGATGGATATAGACATATTTTAGAATGTAGATTCACTCATTTTGCTCTGTATGTAGTCACTTGTTGAAATCTCTAGAAAGACAAATATTTAGGAACGGAGGGAGTACACATACGAAGTAAAATGAGTGAATCTATACTCTCAAATATGCCCACTTGAAATTTGTAAAAAGACAAATATTTAGGAACGAAGGAGTATAATTTTGTGCATGGCACATGGACTCGAATGCCGAAGAGGCTTCTGGCAATGCTATCAAGCTTCCAACATTTGTTTACATAATTGACGTACTATGCAAATAATTTTCCAGCGACATCAAATTGTACAATGGTGTGAGCTTTCAGCTTTTGTTTCGTGTGTCTTGCCATCGATGCTCTTTCGGAAACAAT
The DNA here is from genome assembly GCA_902687465.1 of Secale cereale. Lineage (NCBI taxonomy): Eukaryota > Viridiplantae > Streptophyta > Magnoliopsida > Poales > Poaceae > Secale > Secale cereale. Next base: position 283,043,306 of record LR738711.1, on the reverse strand, counting down.
AAAAAACTAACTTCCTTGCTAATCAGAGCTAATATTTACATCACAACTGAAGACAAAGTTGTGAGAAGGTGTTAAATTAAAATTGATCCATGCTTTCATTGGCGGCAATGTCCCCCCAGCTCTGTCTAAATCAACAAGGCATGTTGGGAAAAAAAGTAGTTGTCTGGAGTATGCAACATTCCGATCATTTTGTGCAGTTCCACTAAAATAGAGTTGAGCGTCCCTGTTCCAAAGAAATTAAGTGTGATTACGATAATAGATGACTGCTGATGAAACAATAAACACACAAATAGAAGCCGGTCACCTTTGCAGTCTCTCTTAAGACTAACTAGTTGGAGAAGATTAGGCTCAGAGTTGGATGAGGAGGATAGAGCAAAACCAATCTCCCTTTGTGCAGTCGCACTGAAATGTAGAGACGTTGCCCGTGTGACATTTTGGTAGAACTGCACAAAACACTCTTAAGAAAAAAGTGATTTGTGCAGTTCACCAAAAGGTCACAATAGCAACGAGGTGAAATGGATAGCCCTGTTTGCAAAAGGAGGTAAAAGGAAACAATTACTGGCCAATAACAGTTGATGATACATGCGACGACAAAAAAGAAGCATATTCCTTGTCCTAAGGGAAGATAACAACACGGTTGTGTTTGTCTAAAACGGTGTGAGGACGAGATTGCAATATGGAAAGTGCGCCGGACGAGCTACGTTTTGGGCAAAGAACTATGGAAGATCCACATGCAGCGACGTGGGAAGACGAGCAGTGGAGCAAGGCCGGAGGGGATACCTGGAGGTCATCGGGATGTAACTAGGTGAGCGGCGGCGGGTGAAATCTGCCCATATTGCGGCAGCAAGCAGGTGGCGTAGGCCCTACCACGCCGGAGCTTGGTCAGAGAGAATGGCGTGTACCGCAGATCAGGACGTGCTACCTCGGCGCCGTCGAACGGAGAAACGATGCACGTCCTCCCTTTCGCCGCCGGCGGATGGGATGAGGCTGGATCAATGACCAACGATGAGAGAGAGAGAGGCCACCGCAGCCTTGTGTGAGATACTCTAAAGAGAGACAAACCAGGCAGGCATGCTCCATTGTATATAGTGGAGCGGACGACATTTTTCTGCATAAAAATAACGAGCCAACGCATCAAGTCGAACTTTGTTTCGTGCACGCGTGGTACACGACCTCCGTAGGTAAACAACCGCTACACGTGTTCAAATTAGCACGTGGGCTGCCATTTCGTACAGAAATGAACTCCACCGTGTACCCGCGCGGGTGTGGCTGGGCACGAAGCGTCAGTACGTGCACGGTGCACCTATTCTCTTCTTGTATATGTACACCACCTACGTTGGGTTGTGTGAGAGAGATACAAGCGTAGAGAGATATAGTGTGTGGGTTAGTGAGAGTTTTTTTTGGGGGGGGGGGGGGGGGGGGA